>CM035118.1:132250692-132850692 GCA_020205555.1 Panax stipuleanatus | reverse complement strand
AGATTGACGAAACGTTGTTCTAAATGCAAGCGGGTACAACTTTGCTGGGTAAAGTTAAGGAAGCTCAACTTCAGGACCAAGAATGTGAGAAGGTTAAGAAAAAGATATCCGAAGGAACCGAACCGAGATTCAAGATAGACAGTGAGGGACTACTGAGATTTGAAAGCAGAGTTTGGGTACCGTCAGTGCCAGGGGTTAAGGAGGACAATCTGAGCGAGGCCCATAGCTCACGGTATTCGATACACCCCGGTAGTACCAAGATGTACCAGGATCTTCGACAACATTTCTGGTGGCCAAATCTAAAACGAGATGTTACAGAGTGTGTTGCAAAGTGTCTGACCTGTCAAAAAGTGAAAGCAGAACATCAGAGGTCGAGTGGTTTGCTACAACCCCTGGAAATCCCAGAATGGAAATAGGAACACATTACGATGGATTTTGTGGTTGGCCTTTCGACGACTCAGAAAGGCTACGACGCAGTATGGGTTATCGTTGACCGATTGACGAAATCCGCACACTTTCTTCCGATCAGAATCAAATTCAACTTAGACCATCTGGTAAGGTTATATGTGAAAGAGATTGTTTCGAGGCACGGAGTCCTGGTGTCAATTGTTTCAGACCGAGATCCACGCTTCACATCGAACTTCTGGAAACGACTACAGGAATGCATGGGGACACAGTTAAGAATGAGTACGGCTTATCACCCTCAGATAGACGGACAGAGCGAAAGAACGATCCAGACTTTAGAGGATATGTTGAGAGCGTGCATCATAGATTTCAAAGGAAATTGGGATGATCACCTGCCGCTTGTGGAATTCAGTTACAACAACAGTTACCACGCTAGTATTGGCATGCCACCTTACGAAGATTTGTACGGAAGAAAATGCAGAACTCCGCTATACTGGGATGAAGTTGGCGAGAGACAATTACTAGGTCCAGAACTGGTACAGTAGACAACAGAGATAGTCAAAGTGATCCGAACAAGACTGGTAGCAGCTCAGGAGAGGCAAAAAAATACGTCGATCCACACCGCAAGAACGTTGAGTTTGAATCGGGTAGCTATGTGTTTTTGAAAGTCTTTCCCTGGAAGGGAAAGATCAGATTCAGAAAAAAGGAAAAATTGAGCCCGAGGTTCATTGGACCCTTTGAGGTACTGCGAAGGATTGGAGAAGTTGCGTACGAGGTAGCCTTATCTCCGTTGCTCGATAATGTCCACAACGTCTTCCATGTTTAAGTTTTACGACCCTACAAACCCGATTAAAAGCATGTGATTGAATACGAACCCCTACATTTTGAGAAATACTTATCCTATGAAGAAATTCCTTTTCAGATCGTTGACAGGAAAGAGCAAGTTCTCAGAAATAAAGTTATACCTTCTGTTAAGATAATTTGGAGGAACTACAATGCTGAAGAAGCTACGTGAGAACTCGAAGAGCATATGATAAAGAATTACCCACAATTATTTACTTAATTTATATGTATGCGATTCTGGAGACAGAATCTTTGTCAGGGGGGAGAATGTAATGGGACAAAATTTTTAATTGAACCGTGATTCTGGAGACAGAATCTTTTTAAGGGGGAAAGATGTGACGAACGAGATTTTTGTAATTTAATGTGAATATTTATTGAATTAAATAAATATTTTTCAATGATTTAATTATTGAGTTAAATAATTAATTGATGAATTGGTGGTAGATTAATTTAATTATATGTGTTACATTAATTAAATTAATGTGGTGAATTTTTATATTCAAAGTATGTATTTAATTGAGCTCATTTGATTAAACAAATTGTTTAAATAAGCATAATGTTATTCTAATAAATTTAATAATTAATTAGAGAATTAATGATTTAACATAATTAATAAATGAGAATTTTAATTATGTAACTATTTGATTTATTGTGGAATTAGGCTATTTTATTTAATTGATTTAAATAAGATTATTTGATGAATTAAAAGTGTGACATTAAAACTATATTATAAAGCTTTAATTAAAATAAATGAGAAGTGACTCTTTAAGCTAGCCAAACAAGGCCCTAAGGGGAGTTGCACCAGTTAACCCATTACGGATTGACTGACGCCACTCACCCATTACTCACCCACTATATCTATTATACGTAATATACTATACATAATATACTATAATTATATCAGACTTCCATATTCATATGCTAGAGATGCAAAGAGAAAGTTCAGAGAGAAAAGTTAAAAAATATAGGTTTGAGAAGAGTTGGGAAAATTCAAGTGTATATCACTTTCAATCAAAGACTGCAAGGGTAATCCCTACATCCCAATTTTTATTTCACGTAGTATATTTTTCTCCCAACTGAGGTCTCTGAAATTGAAACTTCATGAATTGTTGTTTATTATTTGATGTTAAATGTTTATTGACATACATAACTCAGTTGTATGTGATTTATATCTGTTTTTGAGAAATTCATCCATGAAAACATGTCTTAATTGGGTTTTCAAAAAGTTACAGAGTTTTTTTATTTACGTATTTTAAAAATTCTCTGTGAATAGAAAAATTGACATTGTTTATTATATGGCTTTATATGTATTAAAATATGTTCATAACATGTTGTGTATCATGTATACATGATTTAAAGTGATTAAATCCATGTAGTTATGCTTAATTAGATTTTTCAAAAGTCACAGAGTATGAAAAACATGTATATAACCCTTATGTACAAAATATACATGCTTTACTCGTTTGTTTAACTTAAATTAACATTTGTATATGAATATGTACGTTTAAACGAACAAAACAGAATTTAAACGGACGAATTCGGTGAATTAACGAATCTGTAACGTTGAAATTCATGTATTTTCTTCAAAGTTTACAAAATATGAGAAACAGTGAAATTAAATGCCTTAGTTGGTGTAATTAGGTGATTTAAAACCTTAGAATCATGCTAGGAACGTTGTAAAAATGTTTCTATGAAGTTTTTACATTATGGGTAGCCTTAAAATTCATTACGTTAGTTTAATTTAGATTTATTTGGGATGTTTTGTGTTCTTCGCGAACTGCCAAAAAAACATGAGCATGCGTCCCCGCGCGGCCTCGCCGCTACATAGAGTAAATGGCGCGCAACCGAGCCGCCTGCAGAATTCTGAAAATTTTTTAAGTGTTCAAAATTTCAAAGATGTGTTTTAAAAACCTAATGTGATGAACATGAAGACATGTTAAGCATATAATAAGATGTTAATAACTTATATTACGTAAGTAATTAATAAGTTAATTACATGACTTAAATCGTTAATCGTAAAGTCTAATAACGTGTTCGAAGACCAATGTTGTGATTCGATAAGTATATCGAATTTATAATTAATCGATGTTGTGAATGGATGGTTATGTAGGACTAAGTAAAGAACGTGAATTATAATTGTAACTTGTGCGAAAGGCAAGTATCTTATCCCTAATTTATTGTTATTAAGCAAGTTTCTAACTTTACTTTCATTGAACAAGCTTTCTAAATTCAAGGTTATCGACTGAGCAAGTTCTTATCCTTGTTTATTCAAGTTAAGATTTTCATATGAGATATTATTATTCCTTTAAGTATTACTTCAGTTATACAATACTTATTCGATTGTATACTCTTGAGATTTATTGTTCAAGTTGAATATCGATGTTATTGTTGAACCTTATAGGACTAGTGAACCTTTATTGATTCGACTAGTCCATAGTTGATGAACGTTCTAAATTGTAGAATACTTATTGAGCTTATCCAAATCAAACTTCCTTTAGTGCGGACTCTGATGTCAAAACTGAGATGAACAACCCTATAAAAAGGATTATTTACGCTTTAGCGTTGAGATATTGTGCGCAGTATGGTACTAAGGGCTGATCCACCTAAGTACGAGAAGTAGAGTCCATAGTCTTATGACTGTTAAAGGTTTAAAGTTTAAACACTTTACAACCTAGGACATAGTTCGAGGTCGTATGACCCTCAGATGTTCTTTTGATTCTTGTTATTCATTCTTGAGTTAAAAGTCGAGTTTCTTTATTCAGATGTCTTTGATTCACTCGCATGTTATTATATTATTGTTATATCGATTATACTTGTGGGCAATCGTGCTCACTCTTGCTTAATAATAACATTGCAGTTAAGAACGAAAGGTCCGAAGAGCCTTCTACTAGCAAAGGCAAGGGCAAAGTCAACAAGTGATGAAGACTTGTTATTTATGTTATATGTTTATGTTTCAAACTTATGTTAAAGTTGTGTAAGACTTATTTATTTATTTGTTTATGTTTCGCACAGATGTTTAAGGTTAGTATGACCTGAGATTGTATTTATTATTCAGATGTTGTAACCCCATAAGGGGAGGATTTATTTCTATTTATTGCATGCCTTGTATTTTTTATGGTTAGATAGATAGATGATATTTATACAGTGAACCCCAAATTTCATGGAATTGAAGTACCCGAATTTGGGCGTGTCACACCTAACCCTGCTACTCCATGTCTAGCTTCGGCTCATTGGGCTCGATGAACCCTTCTCGGCCCAGGCCTTCAGCCCATGTGGGGGTCGGTGGATTATATCCGAACACCTCTATTTTTTGTTATATTATTATTGATTTTTTGGAGAACTTATGATTATATTTTTTTATAAAAAAATTATAATTTTAATCAATACAATGATAAATATTATAAACTGTTTAAAAGATATTACTACTCATTATAAAAAAATTGTTTCATAAATTTTAATTAATCACATAATTTTAAATTAAAAATATTTCAATTTAATTTTTTAAAAATAAATAATAATCTTATAATTTAAAACAAACTTAATATTTACATTTACACGATTATACCACACGTATCAGGTATTGTAAACTTGCCTTAAAAAATATCAGCACCCGTTTTTATTATCCACATGCATCTCCTTTTGAATATTTTGTTCTAGTTGACCGAAGTTCTTTTTTTATTCTGCTAAATAAGTACATGAATGAAAATTATGTACTTGATCACTTCATGCTTTTCGTGGACATTGAACATAGACGACAATCTTTCTTTTACTGCATTATATCATAATGTTGTGATGAAGACTGATTCATAATGTCCTTTTTCGTTTCAATAATTCCAACCAAATTCAATCGAGAAAGAGATTGATTTATCTTTTTCTTAAGGAGAAGTGATCTTGGACCGGTCGAACACTAGGATGGTCGAACTTTAGGTTGGGCAAACTCTAATGTTGTGTTAGGTTGGTAGGAATGAAATGGGTTGAGAATGGAATGATCATTCTTTATGGAATGACTTAAAACATGTTTGGTTAGTTAATTGGAATGATTATTTCATTCTTCTAGTTATTCTCTTTCAAATTTAAAAGTTATTTTTCATTCCTCTCTAAATAGGTAGATTTATCTCATTCCTAGGTCAATCTCTTTTCCATCTTCTCTTCTCTATCTATCATCATTTTTTTATTTTTCTCTTTTTTTTTATGCTATTTCATTTTTCTTACAAAAAACATTATATTTATGTTTATTTTGAACAATTTTTTTTGAATTATTTTTAGACTAATAATTTTTTGATTTCTTTAATTTCTAATATTAGTTATTAATGTTAAACGTGAAAATTAAATAAACAAAAAATACATCATTATTAACCATCTTAATACATAAAATTGGTTGATTATATTTACTAATTATGTGTACAGCCCGACCCGCACCCCCGCCCCCTACCCCCCCCCCCCCACTCCACCTCCACCCCACCCCACCCCACCCCCCCCCCCCCCACTCCCCCACTCCCCCTCAAAAAAAATATTTACTGATTATGTATACACCCCCAACCCCCACTCCATCCCACGCCACGCCACCCCTAAGGGTGTAAACTAGTCGAATTGAAGCGAACAAAGAGCTACTCGAATTCGATTAGAAATGATAAATTCATACTCGAATTCGACTCGAATTCAAATTGTATTTAAAATTTTATACTCAGATTCGACTCGACTTGAATATTTACTACTCGAATTCAATCCGACTAGGCTCGAATTATAATCAAACTACTCTCGAGTTTCAAATTCAAGCTTCAATTCGAGTCTCTACATAATAACTTGTTTTATAATAAATATAATTATAAATTGAATTTGTTATTTTACTTAGAAATGAGAAAATATATTTACTATTACACTTTACAAATATAAAATCACAGTTAAAATTAAAATTAAAAAATAATAATTATTATTATTATTCTAATTTGATTTAAATTTGTATATATTATAAGAGAATATATCGAGTATCTAATCGAATTTGTATCAATCGAGCATGTATCGAATCACACTCAAGAATTTGAGTAGTTTGAATCTTAAACGAGTCGAGTATAACCTTGTTCAGATTATACTCATATTTTTATTCGAACTATTTTTAATGTTCAGATTTGGATCATATTATTAACGAATCCGAGTGTGACGCCCCCATAATAGGTCCAGTCAACCCAACCCATTCTGAGTCGTCAAAAATATGGTACAGAATTCAAATACAAACTTTATATCACACGGTCATGCAAAATACAACTACACAACTGTGAGTGTCAATACAAATCGTATATAATACGAAATATTAACATTCAAATTCATTCTTTATTTATTACAATTATTATCCCACTATTTTACAAAAATAGCGAGGACTACTACTGCTCTAACTCGGACCATCACTCTGTTCTCCGACTAGTTCCCGTAACGTTCTCATTTTTTGAAGAGGACAATAGATGAAAAGGGTGAGCTCAACTAGCCCAGTAAAGAATATTATGACTAATATAATGAAAAATAAATTATCGTTAGTCTTCAATAAATCAGATAAAATATAATGGATAACCAATTTTAGATCAATATTCGCAGCGAAAATAACAATTCATTAGAAGAGTTAAGTAGAGAATGAAGTCTACTATCTTCTATGATTTAAAAGTCCATCAACAATATTTTATCCTTGTAACACCAATTAATATACATCTCGAATTAAATATTCATCTTTGCACTACATGCCAAAGATATTTATTTGTATCACCAATGATCATGTTCATCTCAACACCTGTCCATCTTTACACTACGGCCAAAGATATTCATTAGGTAATCATTCATTTTGCTCTACAGGCCAAAGATATTCAGTTATATCACCATTTAAGACCGAGGATGATGAAAAATAATATACATAACGAATCCAGTGAGATAAAAGACAAAGATTAAGAATTCGTATTTTAGTTTATCCAAGTTTAAAAATACTCCATATTAATAGTTTGTGGAGCAAAATTCAAGAATAAAGCTCATAATTTGGATACAATCAAAGATAGTAACCATAACAAGTAACTTGGACAAATAGAAGAAAAATTAATTTTTCTGTAAATAGTGTCGTATACGTGAATAGTGCCGTATACGTGAATAGTAACCCCGACGATAAAAAAATAAAAATTTCATAATAAAATCCATGACAATATTTTGGTATAATGATATTGAAAAGAATAATATCGTTTATGAAAGAAAATAACATCCTTTACCTCAAAAGAATAGTACCTCTGACTAAAATATCGGATATAATATCGAAGGAAACTTGCACTGAATAGTAACACTCAAAGTATCTAAATACTCACAAAAATACGCTCGATATTATAGAGAGAGAAAACTTCTGATTCTGGTGTGATTTTCAATTCTAACTTAAGCACCCTATTTATAGGAAAAGCTTAGGATGTCAAAGTAGACTTTTTTAATAAAATAATATTTTATTTTTAAAAATTCCAGTCGCCTCATGACCAAAAAAAAAAAAGCCATCAGCCACTAAACAAAAGTGGGGCCCACCATTTTAAAAAAAATATTTATTTTCTGAAACTTCAATAATTCATAATAAATAGCCCGTTTATCAGAAAAATATAAATTTTATGTCCTTCTATAGGAAATTTAATTCTCTACAACTTTGCAGAAGAAAGTTTTTTCAAATTTCAAACATAAATTATTCGAAATTCATAAACATATGATTTTTCACACTTAAATACTAATAAAAACACATCAGCGCTAATTCCTTCTTTTATATCTACAAAATAAATATTTTCTTATCATATAAATCAATAATTAATTATTCACAAATAATATTACAGAACTACAATATTGACAATCAGGTCGTTCCTAGGAAAGAGGGGGTCTTCCGATAAAGATTTTTCCTTACTGGCGCGCAATTAAATAACCCCTCCTAGACAGAATTTTTTTAGACATTGTCAATAATGCTATTTAATAATATTATTCAAATAATATAAATTATTGAGTTGATAATGTGAAATACTGTGTAGTGACAATTATTGAATCAATAATACCAAAATATCAACTGTAGCCATTATTGAATCAATCATATAAAATGACAACGTAGCAATTATTGAGTCAATAAAATATCAATGTAACAATTATTGAGTCAATAATATAAAATATCAACGTAGCAATTATTGAGTCAATAATATAAAATATTGAACAATAATTACTGTAACAATAATTGAGTAAGTGCCTTCTCACGTAAGACTCAATAATTTGAAATACTGTGTAATACCGTGTGCTACTGTGTAACATCGCGTATCACTGTATTTTAACCACCGGGTATTTCAACAGTACTAACAGTAACAACTACGCCGTTATTTTATAAAAAGGTTATTTCTGTCACTTTCTATATCCGACAGTTATTCTATTGTGGGGCCCACAAATAGCTGCGCCGTCGTACGAATATTTCCCGACAACAAGAATATTTTATAACCACTTGCTCATTTTAAAATATTTGCACATATCACCCATAACTTTTCACATTTATCAAATCAACACATTCCTATTTCGAAATAATATATAAAAAAAATTAAATCTTTATTCATAAAAATTGGGGTCTTACACCGAGTCTCGCTTGTATTTTTTTGAGTCGAGGCCGAATCGAGCCCGAACCGTTTGGATCGTTTACAGCCTTACCCACCCCAACCCAACCCAACCCAACCATCCCACACTCACCCCCACACAAAAAAAAAATATTTACTGATTATATATACACCCCCGCCCACCCCACCACACCCCAAAAAAAATAATATTTACTGATTATGTATCACCCCCATCCCCCACCCCCAACCCCAACCCCAACCCCAACCCCAACCCCAAAATAAATTATATTTACTGATTATGTATACACTCCCACCTCTACCCCCTCAAAAAAAATAATATTTACTGAATAATATAACTTCTTATTTAAAATTTTTTAATTAATTGTTCATTACTCCCTCCGTCCCATAATAAGTGATGTTTTAGGTGATTTTATTTGTCCCAAATTATTTGATGTTTTAAAAAATCTAAGAGCATTAATTACAATATTTCTAAAATTACCCCTCATTACTATATTAACTGAATAATATAACTACTTTCTCTCCTTATTAACACAAAGGGTATTATAGACAAATAATACTATATTTAATTCTATACAATCATTTCCTTAATGGTTGTGCCCAACTCTAAAATTTCACTTATTATGGGACGGAGGGAGTATTTTTTATTCTCGAAGGAATGAATGGACAAACCAAATATAAAAATGACATTCCATTTCTTAAGTCATTCCATTTTTTAAGTCATTCTATTTCATATATGCCAAGAAATAAAAACCAAACATAGCATAAGATTTTTCCCTTTTTGCTCACTTAGTACTTCGTTCATTAATTGCCATCTTGTTCATTCTTTTGTTTTTTTTCGTCATTCGTAATTATAGTGTGAACTCTAATTTGTGCATTTAATTCAATTAAGTCATGTGAACTCTAATTTATATTTGAAACCACAGTAAGTAGTTACCGAAAGCTAGAATCAGTGGTAGAGAAGGCGAACAAGACTGCTCAAGAGTTGCTTAGAGAGCTTGAAGTTTTGAAGGATAAGTATGTCAATTAGGGACGGAGAGTAACCAAACTAAAGGAGGAGAAGGTTGTTTTGGAGCAGTAATTAAAAGAGTTGGGGGATCATAAACACGTAGAGGAGTTAGAAAAAGGTTTTTGTTGATGCCGTGGAAAAATTTAGGGATGGTGGGGAATTTAGGACGACTCTAGAGGACTTATCTACTGATCAATTTGGAGATGGATATGAAGTCTGCATTTCTTTTGCTGAATTAAAGGGAATTGATACTTTGTCAATTCAATTTGTCGATTATCCTGCAAGTTTTGCCGTAGAAGGAGATGAGGTGATGATTATGACGAGGTTGTAGTGGAAGATCTTACAAGAGGCGAGGATATATGAGAATCCGGACGCTGATGCTAGTGGCGAGAAAGGAACTGATGGCCGATGTAATTTTTGTACTTTTGAATAATGTATTGCCCTTGGTGGACATGTAATTATTGTAACACCCCCAAACTTGTATATCTTTAAACCCGAGTTTGGTGTATCACGAGTTCTATTCGTTCCATTCATACATCAATATATTATTAAGATATAATAAAATCTTTAAAATATATTAATATATTTCTTTAAATCCTAGATTCTATTATTTTAAAATATTCAATACGTTACAAATAAAGAAGATACAATGTGTCTAAAGTTTAAATAACCTTATCTACTTTTCATTTTTGTACAAAAAAAGAAGATACAATAACTATATTCATTTAAATTAAAATTAAATAAATTCTTACTCAAATTTTAATTTTAAAATTTCAAAAAATTAAATGTATCTTTGAGATATTAAAAGGGAAATATTTCTTGTTTATTTGTTGGTTACGTGTATGCATGTACTATTTTGCAGCCTAGCTAGCTATTATCAATTTTGGAGAATGCATCTCTCTCCATATACATACATACATACATACTTATCTCATTCTAGAAATGTGTGTTGTGAAAGATGGTACTTTAAATTTCTTAATAAGCTTTTAGAATATAAAATTTGGAGTAATTGAATATACAAGAAGAATTGTTAATAGATATTACTGTAAAATTAATACTACTATCATAGTCTTTAAACATAATAATAGCACTTTCTTTTTCGGTATTTTGCACATTATTATAAGGCACGTCTTAATATCATTATTATATTAATTGCTCAATATTATAATGGATCTTGCATTATTAATAATACTATAAGATTTATATTTGAAACTTTTAAATTTAAAATCCGGCATTATTCAGAAAAGAAATATCACAACAGTTGGTACCCATCATGTGGCCAAGTGAGAAAAGATGTAGAGGCTAATATTTGCACAACTTTCATCTACATCTACTGGAAAGGTTGCTAGTAGACCTATGAACGGGTCCAATATATACGGCGGGGCTGGTCAGATTCCAATGCGAGTAATCAGATTTGAGATGGATAGATCTTTTTATATGAAAATGTAACCCCTAACAAAAAAAGTGCTATTTTTATATAAAAATTAATATTTTTATCTCATCATTCTCACATAAATAGTGAGTAAATTTATTTTTATGTGAAAAAAATTATATAAAAATATCAACTTTCAAAATAAAATCTAACATGTAGTAATTGTCTTCCAAAGAAAATGGAAGAAAAAGGTAAGGACGGGAAGGAATGATAAGGAAATTAAAAGTAAGTAAAGAAAAGGGGTTTTAATTTAAGGAATTTATGCATGCGAATATGGTACTATAATAACAAGTTTTGATGACTGTTGTTGCTGATTGTATACAATTGTGACCACTGATTTGACCTTGTCTTTTGGAGGCAACCAAAGATGAAGGCGTGTATTTTAAGAAAAGAAGAGAGACAGAGGAAGGAGCAGAAAGGAAGGTTTTGAATGTCTTGGGGTTAATATTAATAAGGTTCCTCTTAACATGTGTCTTTAGAACACATATTAAATATATAATTTAAAAAAATATTTTTTTAAACTGTGTATATATTTTATTAATTTTTGTATTTATATCAAGTTTAAAAAAATATACACACAATTTAAAAAAATATTTTCTTAAACTGTGTACTTAATATATATCTTAAAGACACATGTTAAAAAATTCCTATTAATAAACATAAACATAACAAAGGAGAAGAATAAGAAGAAAAGAATGTCTTTTCCTGGTCTTGGGGTTTGGTTTGATTCCATTAATTTATTTCTTTCTTACTTTCTTTTCCCACCCCCGGTCCCCACTCCCCGCGCACCCACCCCACGGTCCACCCCACCCCACCCCACCCCACCCCACCCCACCCCACTCCACTCCACTCCACCACAGACAAATTGAGCACATTTTGCAATATATTCTTCTTGGGTTACTCAACATTGTTACTTCCAAGAGGGACCATATAATCACCATTTCCCTTCTTTTTCCTCTCACGCTCACATCACATGGGTTCATCAAATAAACCAGAATGACTCTTATATGCATGCATCATGCATGCATGGTTGCTAAATTAGACTAACTAATACACAATTTCATGGGAAGTACTAGTAATTTATGGAATTTTTTAACATGTATTTTTGAAATATATATTAAACACACAGTTTAAATAAATATTTTTTTAAATTATGTACATATTTTTTTGAACTTAATGCAAATATAAAAATTAAGACAATATATACACAATTTACAAAAATATTATTTTAAATTATGTGTTTAGCATGTGCCTTAAGTACATATATTTAGAGGACCGTAATTTATATATGGATCCTCTTAACATGTGCCTTAAGGGCATATGCTAAGAACACAATTCAAGAGAATATTCTCTTGAATTGTGTGCATATTCTCTTGATTTCTGCATTTACATCAAGTTCAAGAAAATATACACATAATTCAAAGGAATATTTCTTTGAATTATGTGCTTAACATGTGCCTTTAGGCACATATTAAGAAATTCCTTTATTGATTAATCTTATGATGAAATTTTTATTATGAGATAGGGATAAAAAGTAAGAATTGAAATCTCTTTAGCTCTGTCAGGCAGTAAATACGGGTTAGCTAGTTATGTACTGTAAATATATATAGAGTACTCAAGTATACGTACGTAGTCTGGTGTAATGTGTATTAGGCATTTTCAGCCCCTTCTCGACGACTGGATCACTTCAATGTATTGTGTATTATATATAGACCCCCTGCCATCCATTGCAGAACTTGGATTATGATTTACTTAAAAAAATTTAGTGATGACATAAAATCAGAAGCACCATTTTTTTGGCTTAGTATATATAATATACGGTGGCTAAATTTGATAAATAAAGGTCATTAATAATATGTTTAAAATAATAATTATATTATTAGAATAATAAGTCTTGTTAAAATTTTAAATTATTGTTGAAATAAATATTAAAGTGTCGACACACTTGCACATAATATGTTGTTTGAATAATACATATTGATCTTTCAATTTTAATTTTTAAAATTGTATAAAAAAATCATGTCTTAATTGTATATCTTATATAAAAGTTAATTGATTTAAAACATACAGAGTAAGTATTAAATAAAGATTATTAGAGTAAGTATTAAATAATAGTTCCATTTGCTTTATAAATTTTAAGAATGTTTCTTATATGTTTATATTTAGTTTATTGGTGATATGCCATGAAATTCGAATTTTTTAATAGGACAGAAAAGGAGTATATATGCATAATGCAAGTATATTTTATACAAATTTTAATATTAAACCCGGGGGGAGCGGGGCCGGGCGAGGGGGGAGCGGGTGGGGGGGCGGGGGGCGGGGGGGGGGGGGGGGGGGGCGGGGTATCACATAGAAACTTGGTACACTTTTTAGGACAAAATGATTCTCTTGTTATTAATAAACAGTGCTTTCCATATAGATTAGTTTTTAGATAGGTTGATTATTGGGGTCATATATATGCACTATTCATGTGGAGAATTAAATATCACAAAAGTAAACAAGTACAACTTGAATACTACTATTACTATAAATAATATTACTATCACATAAAAAAAAAAAACACATAATGCTTACATATACACATATATATTATAAATTTCATATGACAAATAAAAGTTCACAATATACATATGTGTGTATATAAATATTATGTAAAAAAATTTATGTGATAATAATATTGTTGTATTACTATATACAAAAAAAGTTCAAACACGTACTTATCAGCCCCCTTTTTTTGGGGCCCAAGACAAGTGAACCAACATGCCTATTTTATTCTACCAGCATAGTGATCAAAAAAAATGATGTTATTATCACATAAATTCTATCACATAACTCTCACATACACACACATATATACTGTGGGCCCTGCATGTCAGGCGAGAATTCACAATATATATGTGTGTGTATATAAAAATTATGTGATAATTTTTATGTGATAGTAGCATTGCTCGATCAAAAAACATGTCCACTAAAAACAATATATGGTACATTTATTTTATTTTAATTTATTTAAGAAATAGTAGCACTTGTTAGTTAGGCGTACTTGTTACTAGGTCTGTCGATGGATCGGGTCTGGACCCGGACCCGATCCGATAAGGACCCGTTTAGTCGGATTCGGAACACATCCGTTCCGATCCGATAATAACCCAAATTTGCATATATTTTACTATATATTTAATTATGTTCCATCATAACCGTTCATTTTTTATATAATCTAACGATTGTTGCTATATATAATGATCCGATAAGGACTCGGACCCGATCCGAATCCGATAAAGACCCGACGAATCGGATCCAAATCGACACCGATCCAATCCGATAAAGACCCGTTTACAGGCCTACTAGTTACCACTAGTTTTCATCAATAATACTGCTAAGCAATCAAAGTCAATATATTTGCTAGCATGCTGACTTTAAGGTGACTCACGTGTTATTAAAATAATAAGGTTGTTAATGTGATAAAAATATATAATTATAATTGTACAGTGTTAAATTTAAAAATTGGCGAGTACAGGTCGAATCCATATAAATTAGATTAATTTTAATGTATTCTTAATATCTATATTAGATAAATTAAAAAAAAAGATTGAAAATTGATTAACTAGAATATGAAAATTAATATTAAGGAAGAATTTGAATTCATTAAACAATTAACATAACAAATAATCTAATATCTTTTATTTTTATAATTAAATATAATTTTGACCTCCCTTCCCTTTAATTTAGTAATTTTACAATTAACGTGGGTAAGTATAGATTATAAAAATTTAAGAATTAACTATAATTCATCAAAACTTATTCGAGCAAGCATGAATTATGAAAAACTCATATCTTAACAATAATCTATCAAAACTTCTTAATTAATTTAAAATCACATAAGAACTATAAAACGAAGGTATTTCAATAACAAAATATGAAGACGAAATCATTTAAATATAAAAGCATATAAATAATAGAAGAGAGAGAAAATATTATCATGAATAATTATTTAATTTCATCTTCATCTTAGATTAAAAAAATTAATTAGGCATGAAAATAAATAAACTAACTACAATAAAGAAGAAGAAATAAAAGATTAAAAATAAAATAAGAAAACTCCCTTTAATTAAGGATCATCTAACGATCGTACAAAAAAAAAAGTAATTTAATCTACTCCTACTCCTATTTCTAATTCCTAACCTAAATTAATATATTACCTAATACATATTCTCTAAAGCAAGAGACCTATTTATAGGGAAAATAAATTTATACCCTAATTTAAATTCATTGAACTTGGTCTCTATTATTTCTTCTTAGTCTATTCTTTTTTTCTTGACTTCAATCTTTACATGGTAGTCTCTCAAGAGTCGATTTTTATGTAGGTTTCTCAAAAATATCTTCTAGATAGATTTTTTTTTCTCTTGCTGAATTTGACTTACAAGTCAAGATTGTTCCAACTTTTTTCTTCTCGTTGTACGATTCTTATTGGATATTTTCTTACATGAATAAGAGTATTAAATATCGTTTGATCACCAAAAAATTGACTTTATTGCAACACAATATTAAATCCTACAAAATAAAATAAAACATATTAACTTAATAAACTAATATAATTAAAATGACAAAATTATGGATAATAAAATGTATGAATTATGTTTCTATCAGCGGTATTTATATTGAAGGAATGGAGTAGAAAAAAAGAGAGATGGAGAGTAGAATAATTTATTTTATTACAGTTGAAATGTGCCGTTTTATATCATCTCTTAATGAATAAAATTTATAAATTTAGGAGAAATATAAATCGTTCATTCTATTCGAATAGAGCAACCAAACACAATTTTTTTCGTTCTATAAAAATAAATATATCATTCTATTCTCATCTTCATTTTTTGAATCCAAACGTAATATAATAATTGTAAAAGAAGAAAAGAAACAACTTAATAATTTGAATTTTGAAGCATAAGTATGGTTGCGTTTGATTGCATCTTAATGCATTTTAATGGTTTATCTTTTTATATTTTTTAACAAATCACATTTGTGTATTAAGAGATCCTCTGAATAGTTTAGATTCATATTTGTATCTTAACTATTCAGATGATCGTTTAATATAAAAATATGAGCTCTTAAAATATATTAAAAAAATATTTTATTAAGATGTATTAAGATACAATCAAATAAATATAATGATATCCATGATCACATAGAGCTTGATGATTAATTTTTTAACTCCAGTTAAATTTCAAATATATATTTTAGAATTCCTTTGAATTAATGATATCCATGATCACATAGAGCTTGATGATTAATTTTTTTAACTCCAGTTAAATTTCAAATATATATTTTAGAATTCCTTTGAATTGTGTGGCTCTGCAGCACATGTTAAAAAATTCACATATATATATATATATATATATATATCATCAGTCTTATATAATCTCTGATCACATTGTTCGAGACAGCACGAGGAGGCAGGCTTGGTGTCAGTTGGACCAACCTCTTGTTTTTATCTTTACACTGCTGCTAACTGCTAAAGTAAATGCTTTGACTCCATTCTTGCAACAATGCTAATATCATATAAATTTTTTATATAACTCTCATATATATATAAATTGTGAGCTCCTGACTAACATGCGAGATCCATATTTTATGTGTGTATACGAAACTAACATGCATAACATGCGAGATGCATTTTTTGCTGCAAAATCATCAATCAAACTTCTATAATCAATTTTCTACATATACACAAAAAAAATAATTTGGGAGCCCTCCGAATTTGTAGGTCCTGTGCGGTCGCCCCTTCTGCACCCCCTCAGGGCCGGCCCTGGCGTTTGTTTATCTACTTAATAGTTTTTTTGTTGTTTGTGGACTGGATTGGACGGTTACACACTCACACCAACAAAAAAAAGAATCAAAGCTGATAGGGTCGGGTCGGGTCTTTTACCAAAGAGATGAGATGTTATGGATATACAAAGGAGAGGACACACTTAATTAAAGCTATTGCATGGTTTTAAAATTCATCGGTAAAAATTGGAATCGGTCTATCTTTTGGTCCGATTTGGACCAATTAATCAGTTTTGGTCAAAACTTGGGCTGACCCATTGACCACCTGTTCAACCGGTGGTCCAACCGGTAAACCCGATTAATTGACCCGGTGACCCAAATTTTTTTTTTATCAAAAAAAATTTAATATTAAAATTAATCACTTTTATTAATATTGTAACTAATCTTTATTATGTTTTTAGTTCATAAAAAATGAGATTTTTTAAAAAATTTTAATTACTAATAATATATATTTTTATATAGTAATGACGTCACCGATTCAATAACGGTTCGACCACTGGTTGGACCATTGACCTATCTATCCGGTACCTTTTCTAGTTCGATGAATGGTCCAGGTCTGAAAACCTTGAGCTATTGTACATATATAAGAATTGATATGATATATTGTTAGAATTATATCACACGCGCATATGACAGTAAAAAATTAACACAGAGATTTACGTGGTTCTTCAATTTGGGTACGTCCATGGGAGCGACGTTCTATCAATATTATTAATCACTAATTACATGGGATTTTACAATTGAGAGTATATATAGCGGTTACTCCTATTTCAACTCTAATTCACATTATAACCTAAATATCCATATTGTTCTTGTAACACCGAACTATTAAAATTGGTGTTCGTCGTCCAGCACGCCCCGCGCCATTTTTAGACTGTCACGGGCGCGTCAAAACCTAGCAAAACCGGCCTAGGCTCGCCTGTCAAAAAAATGAATTTTGGGTTTCAATTTTTTAGCCCATGAAAATCTGGGCGTGTTTGGTCCGACCCAATTTTAGCCCAACCATTGAAGGCCAACCCATGGGCACCCGATCCGTCCGACCCTTTAAAAAAATTCACTTCACTACAGCCTATTACAGCTACTTCAGTGATTCAGCAGGCCAAATACTTTAAGCTCAAAGCTGCAAAGCAGCTCAACACATTACAAGGGTGGAATGTTCACACATTACAAGGGTTTTGTTAAATTTGATTGAATGACCAATGCTACATTTCATAAGTATAGTGCACTAAATGTTGATTAGTCTAGTTTGTTAGCAGTCACTACATTTTAATCTGAATTTTATTAAATAGCATAGTGATTTACAGATTTTCAAAATAAATAAAAAGAAAAGAAAAGAAAAAGCCGATAGGCCGAGCCGGCCCAACCCAACCCACGAGCCGTTTACTTTCACCCTACCAAAATCTGAGCCGTTTTAGCCCGGCCCGGCGATGGGCAGACCCGTTTATCAGGTCTAAGCGGGCCCCGCGCTTGTGTTGCAGAATTTTTACCGAGCGTAACGCGTTCCACGCCGCTTATAAGTCTATATTGGTGCGGCCCGCGCTATACCTACACAAACTTCATACTGTACCGTTCCGAACCCCCCAATCTTCGATTCACAACTTGATAGACCAATACTTTGCTCAGTTCCGCTTCATTTCGCATTCGATTTTTTTCAAAAACTTCTCAATTACGAGTCAAAAATCCAACATATGTAGACAATAATTGACGTTTTCTTATTGGAATCATATGAATGGACATGGCTGGGGTGCACAAAAAACAGGTCAAGTCGGGTATCAGATCGAACTTCTTAGTTTGGTTTGAATAGGTTAAACTTGAAGTCTAGTCAAATCAGATCGGACCAACACAAGTGAATTAAAAAATAATTGTGGATAGGAATGGCAATGGGGTGGAGTGGGGTTTACACATTCTGCCTCTTTGGTATCTCTAGCTAGGTTTCCGCTCGATCAACTGGATGGTGCCTGTGGTCTATGAGTATAGGCGTGCTCTTCTAGGTGAAAATTTTCATTGACTGCAAAATACCTACATAGTCCTCCTAAGTCCTACCAAATGACTTTTGTTTTGTTTCTCCAAACAATAATATAGACAGATATATAGTCAATAGAGCTACATGCCTACATCGTTAAAAGCAACTTAATTTCTTAGATCCAACAAACAGAAATAAAATAAATTGACATATGAGAGTAGAAATTAATTTACTTTCTAAAGTAATTTTGCAAAAATTACAAAATAAAAATTGATGCGTTCCATACTAATTTTCTAAATACAAGGGGTAAGAAAAAAGAAAACTTAAAAATATTCAAAAATAAAATTGTCTATATATGTTTTTGATATTTTTACCCGATCATCTTTTAATATAAATATATAATAAATTCCACTTTTATGTAAAAAAGAATTATATAAAAATATCAAAAAAAAAACAAGTGTGAAAATAACGATTCCGCTACAAAAATAAATAAAAGAAAGAAATAGAGTGGATGGGTGCACGTGCAGTAATGTGGACCCCTTCAGGCTTCAGCAGCAGGATAATGATTCGTAGGCGGAGGCAAAGTTTGTGAAAAGGCTAAACGTTAGCCTCCCGTGCGTCTTCTGAACCATAAAGACATGGCAGGAGCAGGGCCAGGGCCAGGCGTCATGACTCTTGTGATGTTACCATCTCCATCATTCACGCGCAAAATAATCTCTGTATTTCTTTTCTTTATACTACTAGTAGTATATTACTACTAGTATAAACTCTAATCATTCATAGTTGACCTTTTCATTTTATTCAAATCAATTATACATACATACTCATGCAAAATTTCGGAAAGTGAATTTTGACCATCAAAGATTTTTCATCACCTTGCACCTTAATTTTTGAAAATTGTTGATTTTTTTCTTTACTTGAAAAGATAGACTTGAACATCTATAATATAAAAGAGAGCAGAGAGAGAAAATACATAAGTGTCCCATCATCAAGTTCACGTAAGCAACTCTCTCTCAACTCATTCTCCCTTATTCAAATTTCAAACCCTCTATCATTCTCTCTCTCTCTGTTCTTAAGCACACTGAGCTCTCTCACATTCCTCCCCATCAAGTTCACGTAAGCAACTCTCTCTCAACTCATTCTCCCTTATTCAAATTTCAAACCCTCTATCATTCTCTCTCTCTGTTCTTAAGCACACTGAGCTCTCTCACATTCCTCCCAAACAACTCGATCCCTCTCAACTCCCCTAAATTTCTTAGCTCTCATACCCAGCCCTAATTCCAGCCCCAAATCTCTCATACCCAACCCTAAATCTCATACCCAGTCCCTAAAATCAAATTCGGTTCACAAGGCGTAGAAGTATCAGCTCAAATTGGCGTCACTTTCGTCGACACCTCCGACGTGTATGGCCCGCATACCAAAGAAATCCTACTCGAAAAGGTATCGTTTTGTATTTCACGTGTTTTTCCTTTTCTTCCTGTCTCCTTCCATTTCTGTAGAATCTCCTTTTATCTGTTTGTTTCTGGAAAATCAGTCGGCTGTTTCCTTGGGGGTGGATTAATTGTTGCTTATTCTGTTTGTTTTTGGTTCCACAGACCCCTCCTCTGCTTCTGCATCTACTTCACCTTTCGCTATTTTAGCCTCTATCTTTCCGCCTAATTCCCCAAGGTAGCCTTTTGTTTTTCCTTTTGATTATTATACAAAACTTTTACAATTTGATTTAATTTTGAGGTATTTCTGTTCGGAATAGTCTTAATTTTAAAGTCTTTTGGTATGTAGAATAACATTTGAGAATTTCTGGTGGGTTTAGATTAAGCTACAGTTTTCAGTATTGAGCATTGATGTTTGAGAATTTCTGCTGGGTTTGTGTTTATAAATAAAGGATAGAGAGCTAATTTATGGTTTTTATTTTTCTTGGGGTTTTAGAGCTAAATATTTGATTAGTCTTCGAAGTCGATTTCAAGAAACCCACATCATCATAATCCTGGTCTCTCCGTCGTCGTTGACGACCCAATACTTGCTATTTTTAATTATCTGATATATATATAAGTCATAATTGTCAGTCTGAACAAGTGCTTTGTTTTAGGGTCCTCTTGAAAGTTGAAGGTTTTGGATTGTTCTGCTCTTTTAATTTTTTATATTACGAAAAAAGTCTTGAGGTATTGCTTTTTTTTCAAGTAAAATGAGTGAATGGATTTGGTTCGCAGACCAAATAGTGACGCTTAGTTACTGCACCTTTTTTTTATTCTTCTTCATTTTTCAAGTGAAGGATTTATTACAGTTTGAACTATGAATAAAAGTTAACAATGAATGATGTAGTGTTTTGGGTACCTTCATGTTTAAAAGATTTATTGCAGTTTGAACAATGAATGACAGTTAAGTCGATCCTGTTATCTGATGTAGTGTTCTGGGTACCTTTATGCTTGATAGTGCTTTATTCACATACTGAGAAACTGCAATTTAACTTTTTTTCAGAGAAGGGGTCCAGTTCATGCTTGAATGCATTTCAGGTTTATGTAGTGCTGCGAATATATATGGATGCATTCTGGCTGATGATATGAGGTAAATATTACTGTGTATCTTTTTGACAATGTGTCTTCAAATACATCCAGTGTTACTTATTTGAATTGTGTTCTAGGTTATTAGTATTCTTGGTTTAATTTGTACAGTTTGAGAAAAAGTACCCACGGAAGCTTGAAACTTTAGTCCGTCAGAGTTTGACGACTAAAAAGTCCTTAGAAGTGAGTTTCAGTGTGCCCGAAAAGTGACTGCCAATTAAAGCTGCATTACTACCACTTAAGAGGAGATACATGTTACATGTTAGATTTCCTCTCCCATCTTTCCTTTGTGTCAAGCCTACAGTATTTGTCATCCCAAATGAAAGTGGAATTATAAAAGCAAACACTAGAATATAGAGTTTAAAAAGTGCTTTTATTGCGAGGTTTATAGTTTAAAAAGTTAAGTTGTCAATAATTTAAAGGAAATTGTTACCCCCAGTGTAGCTTCTGGCGCTTTTTTGATGCCATCTCTTTTGGTATATTATTTTGCTGCAGGGAGTCATCCCTCATATTGCTGCCTGTTGAGATGTAAACACTAAAATCCTCAACTACTTTACTTGCACCTTCATCTGTACTTACCCTCGAGATTTTCCAGACCCGTCAACCATCCCTACAAAGATGTTCAATAGCTTATACAAAACATCAGGAGAAAATCAATTTACAATAAACCAGTCAACAAACCTTTTGATGCCTTTTTAGTCTTTGGTTTTGCTTTTAGTTGCAAACGCCTTCTTTGCAGCTCCTATGGGACAAAAATAGTTCAAAAACTTACACATAATACTTGGACAAAGAACTAAATAGAAAAATATTGGACGCCGAGTGACCAAGAAATGAAAAAAAAAACTAACTTTTATGAAAAACAAAACATTTACATGCTCAATATTAAATCATTCATTCTTTCTCTATAAGCAAGTGTTTATTTACTAATCACTTTTCCAAAATGGAGTCCAGTCCCATTTCTAAAAAGTCTACAAAAATACATGACACCCTTATGACTGATTTTAGTAATAGATTAAGTAGATAAATAGAAGACAATTTGAAAAGCAAAATAGAGAAACAGAGCCTCTCACATCATTGGGTAACGCTCTTTACATGCTCAATATTAAATCCTCTCTGTCATTTGTTAGTCTTTGAAGTCGCTTATGATTCCTGTTGTTCTAAAGAAAAAGCAAAAGCATGAGAAAGGTATGGTGGTTCCACTTCTACCATTTCACATAGTGGTTTTCCATAGCTATCTATATTTTGGGGTTTTAGTTCTTCTAGCATCATAATAAAAATTTTCCAAATGAATGTAAAGGTGAAAAAAAAGTACAAAGAAGAAGAGTTTATAGAAAATATAAATTTGTAGAATTTGGACAATTTTGAACATAATAATAGGGAAAGGATTAAATACAAGAAAAGAGGAAAAGAGGAAAAAATTGCAATTATGTAAGATGAATAAGGTCACAAAAAAGCATTTAGGTTGTAAGGCCAACATTTTTGTTAAGGTTATTAGAGCAGCAGAAAACTAATTAGAGTTCAAGCTCTGGCAATCTTCAGATTGATTTTTGAAGAAACATTTCTATAAACTTAACCAGTGTTTCAAAAGCCCTACCAGTTTTAGTGCAATATAAACTTAACCAGTGTTTCAAAATTCAAATAAATCTAGGTTCAATCCCTGAATTTTTTTTCTCTTCTTTATCCTTATACAGTTACTATGCCTACCTTATCAAGCTACTCTTTTCAACCCTAATAATCCCACTTCACAGTATCAACCTTCCTTCCAACAACAGTATGTCCTTACAAGTCAAGTTATTATTCATGGGTTACTTTTACCAATATCAGAGTTCAGAACAACCACTTTAGTCAAAACAGTAAGCAAGTGCTTTTTTGTCTATTTAAGTTTCCAATACCCTACCCAACCAACCCCAAATAAAAGTCTTGCCTATATGCGTTGAAATTAGTCCCTAATAGTAGTAGCAGGCTATCCGAGAAATATCATCATTTAATTATTAAACTCATTGTTTTTAGAGGAAACATGTAGAATTAAGAAACATCTGCTTTTCCTATTCATAAAGAAGAATTAAATAATACAAAATTATTAGACTTAAGAAATGAGAGCCCAAACTGCAAAAACTGTTAGTACCTATTGGAGGTGGCGGAGGAAGGGTATAATCAAGAGGAGTATGATGTTTTCCATCTTTCACATACTGCTTTGCCTGCCTTTAGTGATATCAAATTTTGTCACCTATGGTTTATCTAGAATTGTTTGTGGAAATAGTGCTACAGTTTTGATATAGGTTGTTAATGGAGTTTGGGTTCAAAAGAATAGAAAGAAAGAACACAAAGAGGCTTCGTTGATTGGATGAAAAACACAAAGATTGGGTGATTCAAATGAGAAGAAAAATACAAATATTTCTAAAATTAGGGCCAAGGAACGAAAGCTCAAGACCATTGATTGGATTAAAAACAAGAAAAAGAAAGAAGTAAAGAATGGAAAATGATCGGTTGGAAGAAAAAATATTTCTATTTCATTGTAATCCATTTGTTGTTTTTTATTATATTCCATTGACTGCTTACATATTCTTATTGCCAAAGGGTCCTTATACCCAGCAGTAGTAAATTAATATTCAATGTCCTTAATATTATATTTATATCTAATATTCTATTTAATTACACTTGCTTAAGAAATGCTTTGAACTTTGAATTAAGTCTATTACTTGACAACTATTTATGTGGTGAAACTTTTAAATTTATTTTTTATTGTTTCTTTCCTTTCTGATGTATCGAATTGAATTCATCTGAATACTGAATTCCTCTCACTCTCATGTGGCTCCTAATGAGTAATGACTATGACTGATTAGCTTGACTTATTAAACTGGGAATCACATTATTCGTTCTTGGATTAGAAAGAAAATTTATGTTAATTTGATGGTTGGCTATGTTATGTTATGTTAGGTTGATTGGAGTGAGCTGTATCCAGGGACTTGATTGGCTCCAAATACTTAAACCTTATCACATATATGCCTATATATTTGGCTATTCTTTTTGTTTTCTTCCAGAAAATCAAATTCGTTGAAATCCTTTTCATGGACATTATTCGTAATGCAAAATGACACCAATTAAAGAAGTTAAACATAAGATGTCAAAAAAATAAACTCAACCTTTTATTCTGATTCAACTTCCAACAGTTTGAAACCTCAACTATCTTCAAAATTGAGGGAATTCCTCTCTTACAGAACAATATATAGTATAAATGTATAGTAAAACAAAATTGAGCTAGACTCGGAATATTTGGAACAATAGTATTGAAAGTATTTTTGAAACTAAGTATAGTTTTGATCAAATGTTAAGTTTTTGTCATGATATTCAAGATACAAAATCTGTCTTTGCAGCTTCATTTGCTCATTTTTAACTTATTAAGTTTGCTCTTACAGGTTGATCTAAGTGATAGTAACAACATACCTGTCAATGTTTTGTCTGAATGTGCGCTTAATCAATTACATATGGATAAGGTACCGCTACTGGTATTGTTAAAAATTTTCATTTTGATATTAGTTTGCATTTTTTGACTAATGTCTTATTTTGTACTTCCTAGGAGAATTCACATGTGAATCAGTTGAACAACCTAAGTGTTATTCCATCTCCAACGAAGGGGAAAGAAAAAATTGGTTGTTCTATTGGAAAAGAAAATTGGGTTAATCAACCGGTATGTTGTACTAATCATTGTTTATTTGTTGATAAAAATCGGTTGGAGCATTATACACTAAATTGTCGGTGATATTTTTGAGTTCCTCACCCCTCAGTCTCAGTCTCACTCTTACACTTCTCTCTCATGCACACACGACTCCATACCATCATCGGGTAGAATTGTTGCGTTGTGGTATTATTATGAGAGCGATATTTCTTATGAATTTGATTTTAAAAAGTTATGTTTTTTGGACATGCTAACCTAATGCCTTTTTTTGTACTTTAGGCGAATTCAAATGTGAATCACTTGAACAACCTAAGAATCGCTCCATCTTCGACGAAGGGGAAACAAAAAATTAGCAGCTCAACTGGAAAAGAAAATTGGTTTACTCAATCGGTATGTTGTACCGATCGTTCTTTAAGTATTTATAAAAATTATTTAACACATCATATCTAATAGCTATCTAACGTGTTGGTATTTCGGTCAAGAGTGATATACATTAGATTGTCGGTGATATTTTTGAGTTCCTCACCCTTCACTCTCACTCTTACACATCTCTCTCACGCACACACGACTCTATTCTTACATGAATTTCGCAGCTCTACATGAATTTGATTTTTGACTTGCTAACATATTGTCCAAATTATGTATTGGTTTCCTTAGCCATTCTTACATATTATAGATTCTTAGTTAATTTTCTTAATTTTTTTGTTTCCCCTTCGTAAATTGCTACGTTGTGTTTACTTGCAGTAGATTAATGCAATAAAAATTTAGGGATTTGAAATTATATTAGTTCGTTAATTATTTAACTTATTTCACACATCACTTCCTATCTTAGGCTCCCGCATCAAATTTCGCTTCCTCTAAAATTAAGGCCCAAAGCGCTAGACGTGAACGAAATCACAATGATAGTAGTATGTGCTCGCGGCGTAAGATGGCACAACGCGCACGTCGGGAAAGAGAGTGTTTTGAGAATTACACTCAACCTCTACCCAAAGACTTTCCAGTATTGACACCACCCAAGTCCCTCTCCCAATTCTCCAGCCATGCTCCACTTGCTAACATGGTTACTGCAGTCCCCTCGCATTCCCAACCATCTCTTCGTACAATATTGGCTGAACATTCGCCTACTCAGTTGTGCAATGTCGAGGTACATTTACTATTGTCGTTTGTATTTGGATTAAAATACATAAAACTAACTATCTGCAGCGCCAGAATGAATGCGTACTTGTGCAGGAAACACGAATTATTAGCAATCATACTGCACCTTTAACGTCGAAAGTATGTCACACGCCCACTAATTGTCGGACAAATGGGAAAAAAAATTTGTCTACCTCTTTGGTAAGTTTTTTGATTAATGTCTTCGAATTGATACATATTTCTTTTGCTCTTAAAAAAAAATAGAGTTGTAATGTATTGTCTTCCTCCTGTTGGATAGTTGCATAGGAAAATACCGGTGATTTACACTCCCCGACAATCCTTATGTCATGATTTGCAAGACCTAACTCCATTGCACCGAGCCACTATAGCACACCTTCCACAAAAAAGGGCGCGTACAAATAATTTGGAATGTTATCTAACACCTACAATTGTGTCCGACCCAGTTTTCATTCCAACTGACTTTGCTCTATTCTCACCTGTTCTGGTGCGACCTTTACCCTCGCCTCGAAATTTAGAGACGGACTTTGCTCACTATGAAGCTGTCCCCGATGTAGCACCACATTCTCATCAAACTGACGACAATGTCCTTATGACGTTGTCTCCTGTTCTGGCAAATCTAACAGTGTATGTATATTCTACATAGTTTATTAGTTGCCTACTATTTTCTTACTTCTCATATTTGTGTACATACATTTTTTATTTGTAGACTCCCACCAGAACCCTTTAGCGATGTTGACAGTATGTTTAGTGATGACGAAATGAATGTTATTGTCCCTGTCAATAATGAGCGTCATTTTCTCGGGTCGATGAATATTCAGTGTCCTTATTGTTTAGCCTTACATTGGCGGGATGAACGATTATCTCGCACAGGATTGTCCAATCCAAGATTCGGAACATGTTGTCTACAAGGCAAAATTAAGTTACCGGAACTCATTGCACCCCCACCTCCTATTCGTGCATTGTTCGATGGCCATGATGGTCAAGCAAGATCATTTCGTAGGCATATTAGGGAGTACAATGCAGCTAATGCTTTCACGAGCTTGGGTGCTAAGCTTGACGACAGATTACTCAACTCAAGAGGACCAACATCATTCACTATCTATGGAGAATTACGTCACCGTACCGGGTCATTGTTACCCCCGGATGGTCGCGCACCCATCTACTGTCAGTTGTACATATATGACCCAGCCATTGCATTGGATATTCGGTGTGCGCGAAATAATAACTTATGTCGAGATGTCCTCAACACTATACAGAATTGTTTGTTGTCAGTGAATCATTTTGCTTCAAAGTACAAACGTGCCCATGAAATACTAACTGAGTCAGAATCTTCAGATCATGATTTACGTGCTCACCTTCATTACACCTCATCAACTAATAGGCATCGGTACAATCTTCCAACCACAGATGAAATAGCTGTGATTTTGCCTGGTGATGGTAGTGAGAGTAGTGGTATGCGGGATATTGTTTTGCACCTAAAAGGAGATAATAGAGCCCTGAGCCAGATCAATGAGTGTCATCCAGCATATTTACCATTACACTATGTACTTCTATTCCCTACTGGTGAGCTTGGTTGGGAACCTGGTCTACGACAGTGGAACTCCGAACAAAATGATTTTTCAGTAAGAAGGATGACACAGATGCAATTTTACAGTTATCGTATGTTTCCACGTCCCACCGAGTATTCGACCATTCTTAGAGGAGGAAAGTTATTTCAAGAGTTTATAGTAGATGCTTGGGCATCAACGGAGCAAAACAGGTTGTCTTACATCAGACTCAATCAGGATAAGTTGCGTCGTGAGATTTATGCTAATTTGTGTGACGGCAGTGTTGATGAGTTGGGCCCCGATCAGATCGGACAACGCTTTGTTCTGCCATCGTCCTTTACTGGGAGTGCACGTAACATGAGCCAGATTTTTCATGACTCTATGGCCATTACAAGGTACCATCAACACCCTGACATCTTTCTCACCATGACCGCCAACCCAAAATGGCCAGAAATAACAGCTGCCTTACTAGAACATCAAACCTCTTTAGATCGTCCAGACATAGTTGCCCGTGTATTTGAGTTAAAACGGCGTGCCCTGATGTATGAGGTAAAAAATGAACAAATTTTTGGTCGAAAAGTTGCTCATGTATTCACCATTGAGTTCCAAAAACGAGGGTTACCACATATGCATGCTTTATTCTTCCTTCATGGCCCTGACAAGATTCAGACAACTGCACAAGTGGATCGGTTAGTTAGTGCTGAATTCCCAGATCCATCCACTGATCCAACTCTGTACGAAACAATCAAGAGTTGCATGGTTCATGGTCCTTGTGGTTCTCGAAACCCATATTCAACTTGCATGGTGAACGGTGCATGTCGATTCCATTATCCAAAAGCCTTTGCAGATTCGACTACTATGGATGAACATGGGTACCCTGTTTACCGCCGTCGCCGTAATGGTCAGTCTTACACCACCAGAGGGCATACATTTGATAATCGAGACGTCGTACCTTACAATCCACACCTATCAAGAAAGTTCAACTGTCATATAAATGTGGAGGTCTGTGCAGGAATGAGGTGCGTCAAATATATCCACAAGTACATTTACAAAGGTCATGACCGCACAACTATGGTTTTAGAGGGACCAGATGGAAACAATGAGATAAAGCAATACCTTGATGCAAGGTATATTGGACCGACAGAGGCTGCATGGCGACTCTTCGGTTATCCTCTCCATGAAGAAATTCCTTCGGTTGTACGGCTAGATCTACATTTACCTGGGATGCATCAAGTTGTTTACGATCCTGCTAAAACACTTGAAACAATTAGACTTGGGTCTAGGAGTCAAATCACAACTCTGACTGGATTCTTTGACTGCTGTTCTTCAAATGATGTTGCACGTGCCTACACATACCAAGAATTTCCCCAACATTTCGTTTGGAACAAAGGTCGGAAGATTTGGACTCCGAGGCAGAGTGGGTTTGCAATTGGCAGATTATACTTTGCTACGCCTAATTCTGGAGAGCGGTTTTTCCTTCGATTGCTATTAACAGTTGTTAGAGGACCGCATTCTTTTGATGGTCTACGCACGATCAATGGTGTGCTTCATGATAGTTTTAAATCAGCGTGTGTAGCTATGGGGCTCCTGGAAGATGATGCAGAGTGGGTACAATGCCTCCAGGAGGCTTCAACCATGAATACGGGATACCAGTTACGGAGACTATTCTGCATCATTCTGGTAGAATGCTCCCCAATACAGCCATGCACTATGTGGAATCAATTCTCCGTCCATATATGTGATGATCTTCGTCACAAGCTACAAACGACTTTTGGCATATGCAATCCAACGCAACCTCAAATCGAAGATTACGGTTTATATTTGATTGATCAGTTGCTACATGACTCTGGCAAAAAATTAGATGACTTCCCACCTATGCCACACCCCGTTCAAAATTGGAGTTCTGTTTCAGGTAATAGATTGTTGATCGATCATATGCAACTACGAAATGAAGCTAATCAACTAAATGACCTTTTGAATATTGATGTTTTAAATAATGCTCAACGTACGGCTTATGATGCTATCACTATCTCCGTTGCTGAAAATCAAGGCAAAATGTTTTTCCTCAGTGGAGGTGCAGGAACTGGGAAAACCTTTTTGTACAACACCATCACCACTAAAATGCGCAGCGAGGGTCATATCGTCGTTACAGTTGCTTCATCAGGAATTGCATCGTTGTTGTTGTTAGGCGGTCGGACAGCTCATTCTACATTTTGCATTCCATTCAATATCATAGAAAGCTCGGTATGTGGTTTCAGCAAACAGTCACCGCATGGGGAATTGTTTAGGGAGGCTCGCTTGATAATATGGGACGAAGTTCCCATGCAGCATCGACATGGTGTTGAGGCAGTTGATCGCACACTTCGTGACGTCCGTGATGATAACCGACCATTCGGTGGTATCACGATTGTGCTTGGCGGGGATTTTCGTCAAATACTACCGGTGATACCTAAGGGTCGGCGAGAACAAATTGTTGGTGCATCTTTAAGACGTTCTGCAATGTGGGCGGGTGTGTGCGTATTGACTTTGAGCATAAACATGCGTCTGAATAGCAATCATCCTGCAAATTCTTCTCACGCATCCTTCTTGGAAAAGGTGATTTATATTATACATTATTCATTTAATTATTCATTTATATGTACTGATATGTTTCACATCATACTTAGATTGGGATCAGTACGCAAGATACTGTGGAACTTCCTCCAACGATACACAGGTGTCGAACTCTACATGAACTAATTTCCAGAGTTTATCCACAACTAGATGTGCTCAGTGCGGTAACCCCATCCTACTTAACTGAGCGCACAATTCTTTCCGCTCGGAATGATGATGTCTGCGCCATCAATGATGCTGCTCTACAAATTTATCCTGGCGAGACGTATACCTACTTGGCAGCTGACAAGGTGTCAGATGGGGACGAACTCTGTCGTTCTTCCATTAATCAATATCCAAGTGAGTTTCTAAATTCTCTAAACCCGCCAGGTTTACCGCCTTTCAAGTTGGAGCTAAAGGTCGGGTGCCCCATCATATTGTTGAGGAATATAGCCCCGAAAGATGGACTCTGTAACGGGACCAGACTAATGGTTATCAAGTGCGCATCGCGGGTTATTGAGGCTAGAATTCTAACTGGTGACAAATCTTCGAATCTGTGTTTCATCCCGCGGATATCATTATCACCGTCGTCCAAAGATTTACCATTTCAAATGACTAGACGCCAATTCCCAGTACGCTTAACATATGCTATGACCATCAATAAGTCGCAAGGCCAGTCAGTCAAGTTTGTTGGTGTAGATTTGCGCTTGCCTGTATTCAGCCACGGTCACCTATATGTGGCCATGTCTAGATGCACGTCGGCTGATCGCATCAGTGTCCTTCTCCCTCCTAATGGATCATCTACCACGACAAATATCGTATATCCGGAGGTGTTGTTGGACTCGGTGTAAATATTACTACCTTTTTTAATGTTTTGCAACTTACGTCAGGTAATTGGTTCATGACTTTTGTTACGTTCCAAGGAATCAACAAACTTCTTTCTTGGTAAAAAAATTATTTTGTCAGATTTTTGATTTGAAATGCTCTTTATTTGTTAGTTTTAATGTATGACGTACCTTTAGTCTACTCCTTTAGTAATCTTGAAATTAGGATTTTTGATTAACATTTTCCCTACCCAATATCAAAATTCATATCAAAATCAAAACCCTCGAACTGGGATGTTTCTAATTCGAATTTCCAATACCCTAATTTCAAAACTAATTGGCAGCACCTAATATTGTCATTTTGAGAGAGATTAAAAACTGAAAAGTACCTAATTAGATTCTCTCTTAGACGCTTGGGAATGGAAAACAGTCCGCAAGTTCAATATTACGAGCTGTCGTACTTATAGCTGCCGGAGATGAGAAGGCGGTGGCGTTATTAAATAATATTTTGAACATATTGATAGTAACCACTTGACCCCGAATCAAGTCTCAAATTTACTTTCCCAAGAGTACTATTGATAGTAACCTTAAATTTTAAGGTCACATTCAGCCCAAGAGTAACATTTAGTCCTTGAACATGTTAAAACAACCTATCCTAACTCGAGCCATCTTGATTTACTGTTGAAATAAATATTCCCGGAACATACTTGATTTATACACTTTTTGAAGTGCGTATTTGTGTCTTTGTTTGGTGAGGGTGGTTTTTTGTCCACTCATTGTCTTATAGTTTATGTATTCCTTTAATAAAATTTCGTCTGTAATAAAAAAAATAAGATAAAATTGTCCTGGTAAATCAATTGACTATCTGAACTTTCGGTAAGTGATATTGGTGTTTGCGAACTTTACTTTGTATGTATAATCTAAAAATTGATGCAGCAAGACCAAATGTGTTTTATAAGAGAAATTTGTGGAGCTAAAAATTGTATGTATAATCTATAAGAGAAATGTGTAAATTCTTCTTCGCCTGCACTCCTGTACTTCCAGCTTCTTAACAGTTGCAGTTCTCAAAAACATTATATTATTACTTCTGGGATTTAGAATATTAACTGCACAAATTTTCCTCATCAAAAGAAGATGAAAACAAAGTTTGCTTAGTGATGTCGGAGTAATTTTTTAAGCTTAGATTGCACTTGTAATATCCGTGGACAAATATGTTCTGCCGGAAAATAATTAAGTCTATTACTTAACAACAATTAAGTCCAGAATTTCATTGTTGTCGATTGATTACAGAGATTTATTTAGTATTTTTGTATTCCACTATACATACCGAGGAGTAGTAGTAGTAGTAAATTGTAGAATAGAGTATAAATCGGGCTTCTTTCCCTCTTTCAATCCAATTTTCCAAACAGGTCAGCCCCTCTCTCTGGTTTTTTTACCATATCAAATTGTTAGCGGTTTTCACTCGGATTTCCAATTTGCTCCGGATTATATTTATGCTACCTGTTCACCTTCATTTATGAGCCTTAACTTAGTTTAGCTTCAAAGCCAGGGAGAAAAAATAAAGAAAAAGAAAATTTCAGGCTTCAAGTAAACAGCCAGGTATTTGGGTTACTGCTTTAACTCCTTGTAATGGCAATACAAATCAACTTTTTTTATACCATACACTTCCCCTCGATAAAGTTGTCTATGTGATTCCCATGGATATTTATAATTTTTATGGAGAATTCTTCTTGAGGTATTTCTATCTGATTGATTTCAGATCTTGGTAGGATGCATGGTCTTGTGTTCACTTTGCTGGCAATTTTGGGGGCCATTGCGAGCAGCCTAGAAGGGGTGACATCACATGGAGATCAACCTCTTTCAAGAATTGCAATTCTCAAGGTAGTATTAGCTGTTAGTGAGCTTGCTTTTGTTAAAGCCTCTCCTTCAGTTCTTGGATTGAAGGTTAATTTTAGTAGCATGTCACTGTGTCTTGCTTTTGGCAATTCAGTAAACATGTAGAAAATGGTTGTCCTGTCATTCGTTATACATGAATTTACGGTTAACATATTTTACTTACATAATGGAAATCAACTTCACCATTGTAAGTGTATATAGTTTTTTGATCCATTATTGTTTATAGAAAATGTTGATGTAATATTTTTAATCAAAAAATATTTCAACTTCACCATAGCCGGATCCAAAATTCTGTAAGGCTTTTAATTGAGGAATGGTCAAATCTTTGTTGGGTTGATTCCACTATAGGCCATCTTGGCTTAGGCACACAATCGGGCAAGGTTGGCATAACTGACAGTTATTAGAAAATATGATAGTATTATTTGGATTGCTGCATGAATTCTTTTATGTTCTAGGGGCAAAATTCAGAATGGGTTACTCTTGAATTTAGCAGTCCAAACCCTTCGATTGATGATTGGATTGGAGTATTTTCTCCTGCAAACTTTAGGTAAAGTAGTCACATTTGTATACTCTTTACTTCTTCGAGATATAGTGATGGCTGGAATTTCAAATAGATATTTTCTCCTTTAATCTTATACTATGTTGTTTATAAATACTTTGATGGAGCTACATAGATTTTGTATTTCACTACTTTCAGTTCTTCCACATGCCTCCCTGAAAATCCGAGAGATTTTCCTTCGCTATTATGTGCTGCACCTATTAAGGTTTGTGCTCTTCTGCACTGCTTTGAAATTTTTTGTGACTCCTAAGCCTGCTTTATGTTATAGTGGGTGAAGAGGCTGTATTTTTGTTATTAATCACCATTTTTGTGCAGTACCAATATACTTATTACAGCAGTCCCAAGTACATAGATACTGGAAAAGGATCATTAAAGTTTCAAATGGTCAATCAAAGATCAGACTTCTCTTTTGCGTTGTTTAAAGATGGAGTATTAAATGTATGTGTAGAGCTGCTTTAATTGCTCTAGATATATACATTTCCCTTAAGAGTTTTAAATGTCAACAGAGCCTGATCATAGTAAAATAATTAATAATAAAAACTATCGCTGCACTTGGGGGTAAATTTACCTATCAAAACATGAAAATAATAAATGAAAATTGTAACAAGGAAACAAAAGTAGCTAAAATGTTGATAAATTGAGAAAGAGTCTATGAAAATTGCATCAGGGTGAGCAGAAGAAACTAAACTGCACTGTTGACAATTTTATAGTCACCATTGATAGTAACAATATATTGGCAGAAGGGAATCCAAAATTACTAATACTGTGAGAGTCCCATTTGTCCTTTTTTACCCTTTTCCTTACACCTTGGTTTTGAGTTTTTAAAACTTAGGAAATGAATTCTCATGTTGGTAATATTTTTAAGTTGAGAAAGGTAAAGGAAACAAGGAAATTTGGTCCAACTCTCCTTAATAATTTTCCTAACCAAAATGGTAAGATTTGCAAGGAAAAGAAAATTGACTTGGTGAAACTTTCCTTTGTTCCCTTATTAATAAAACATTGACAAATTTTGACAGAGACATCCCTTATTGTCTATCTTTTTCTTACCAAATTCACAAAAAAAAAAATTAGAGAAGGTTATATTCCTTTCATTTCCTTTCTTAGACTTTTTTAAATTTTAAATTTATTTTGATTCCTTACCCGAAAAGGCTCATAAATAGACTTTTTTAAATTATTGAGTTTTTTCTGTAATATTTTTCCCAATAACAAAATTTGAGTTCAAAAAATAAAATAAATTATGTCTCAAAGTGTGCTATAGGCAAATCTTGGTAAGTATAAAAGAAAGTTAAAAAAGTCAACTAAGACTTTCATTTTTGGACGGGTGAGTTTTTAATACGGGAGTACGTAAGCCTTATAATAAGGGTATTGTGAATAGGGTCTGCTGAAATTGTGGTGTTTCCTTTAATCACTCTGTGCATTACTAAATTTGATTTTGGTCGGAGTGTCGTGCCATCTTCAAGTTTTTTCCTTTAATCACTATGGATGTTTCCGTCTTTTGTAAAGTTAACTAATTATACATGGTTATGATGATTTTTGGGTATGGAATTATGGTTTTTTTGGTGGTTTGGATATGTATTGATGATTGTATGTTTTGTAGACAGGTTTAGAATTTTTGGATATTTATTTTTAAAGGAAACTTCGCCGAATTTTCTTGAAATTAGTACCGACTAACTTGATCTTTTGGTGGTTGGAAATGTGTTGATGATTGAAGTATGTATTAATTGTTGTGGTGGTATATGTCTTTAGATAATGTAATATTTTTCATTACGTCGTGCCTTTATGTTATATGTACATCATGCACTGGTATTAATCTAATCTAATTTCAAGATGGTTGTTATATGTACATGATGCGTCTAGATTTTATGTCACTAGGAGATAATTCTCCTCTTAGTAGCATGTGTTTGTTAAGAAAGAGCAGTGCAAATCCCAGATATCTGTCAAAATACTGAGTTGTAATGACAAAATTTAAGTAAACAAGTGGAATATAAATTCACGTGGTAAATTTCTTACCTTATGTGATCTTGATAGATTTACTTAGCTAAACGAAGTTCATGGAAGCAAGTTGCATCTTTACATTAGCCAACTACTTTGTCCTTCTCTTACTCTCTTCTGTTATATATCTTTTGGAGATTCTTGTAGTCATTGTTTCTCTTTGTTTTCTTCCTGGGCAGATCACAGAGAAATGCTTACCACAAATCTTAAAACTATAAAATCTGGAGCATTTGGTTCTAAAAGGATGCATTGGTATTGATGATGATAGCCTTGCAGCCCTTAAACATGGGTTCAAGACGTTACAGGTAACCATATTTGTAAAAGTAAATGGATTTATGGAATATGAAGTCTTTTTTATCGTGCTCTCTTTTTTATTTGCATATTAGAGGTGCGATATCAGAAATAATATGAAGTAAATGGATTTATGAAATATAAAGTTTGTTGTACTGTTGTACATGTAAAAATTGTAACAGAATTTAAATTATCTTACTGGTCACGTGTTTCTTTATTTCGTAAGAGATAGATCAGGGAACCATCCTAGCAATTGTCAAACTTATTCGTTCAATCTACTTCATCTACTGTTTGCTGGATTGCTAATGAACCTATCTTTTCTAAACAGACCCTCAATATGTCGAGTTGTGAGAATGTAAGTCATGTGGGTTTATCTTCTCTCACTGATTAAGTTGGATCTCTACGACAACTTACCTTAGCATATGGCTCTCCTGTAAGTCTCTCAACTCTTATGCCTTCCAGTAGTGAATGATTTTCTTTTTGCTTATAGATTTCAGTTTATGGTGGTTCAGGTGACTCTTGCTCTTGCGAAGAGTTTGCAAAACCTTTCCATGTTGCAATCAATCAAATTAGATGGTTACCAGGTTACATGTTCTGGACTGAAAGCCATTGGAAATTGGTGTATTTCATTGAGGGAGCTAAGTTTAAGTAAATGCATGGGAGTGACTGATGAAGGTCTATCATCCCTTGTGACAACACACAAAGACTTGAGGAAACTAGACATCACATGTTGCCGCAAAATAACTTACTTATCAATTTTTTGTGTTCATAATTTATTTTTATTTTTTGTGAATTATACAGTGCCTTCAGGCCAATAGGCCATGTTTGTTTGAGCCTTGAGGATACATACATATATAGAAGTAATTCTTCAACTCCCTCTCTGCAGCTTGAACCAGCCTCTTAATATCAAAAAGCAGGAAAACTAAAAGTGTTTCCCCCAAGGGAAAGTAGGTTCCCAATCCAAAGTGCAAGCCACCAATGTGTCTGAAAGCTGGAGAGCCTGCATGTTTCCTCCAAACAGTGAGACAGAGCTTCAGAGATGGTTCCTGGATGCCTACCTTGACCCAAAACAGAAGATATACATACTCAAGGTATGCATGACTGATCATATTGCCAGTCCCCATAACATATTCTTTTGCACTGATGTTGTCATTTCATGTTTCACAAGTGGTTGAACAAGTTGGATTCCTTCTTGGCTCAGAGATATATATTGTTCTAGCGGAAGGCTTCAGCAACCAAGGTTAAGGTTCCCATGGCTCAATCAAACTGCTTAGTTCTCCAAAATCCACTACTCTTTGAAATTTGTTCTTTTCATCAGTAGACAAATCATCAAAACTGATTTAGACTCCTGTAGAGAAAAATAGACAATAAAATCGAATCAGAATGAAGCAATATAACCAAAAAAAATAAAATTAGGCCAACACATGATTTAGGGGTGAAACAAGATTAAGTTTGCAAAATTTAATAATGAAAGAGATGGAGGCAACGCCGCCAATACCAGACATAATCTTTTGAATAGTCTCCTCTAATAAAGTTGAATCTGAGAAATTTGGGCTTTGTACTTTGTTTTCATGAACCATTTATTATTTATTTTACCTGCCTTTTTTATTGCCTTTCTTGAGACCTTTTTTTCTTAGATTGATTGAACTGAGCATCATAAAGTCTAAAGTAGTAAAATGGATGTTTTTCATAGTTTGGTAGTTCTAGCATTCTAAAAAATCTGAAATAACTCTGCTATTTTGCTGACCTTTATGATACACAAAAAACTCTTGAGAGTTGAGTCTAAGGTCTATTTGATTGCAACGTCTACATAAGACAACTATCTAACTCTCACAGCTTAACATATTTTATGATAAGTAATTGGATGAAATTTCATTTTATAGTGGAATGATTACAGGGGATTTAGCTTAAATGACGAATTTGTCATGAATTGCTAATTCTAGATTATACTCTGCTATTATTATTGGCGCCAATATTTTTGGTTATGGTCAAATTTTGCAAAGTTTTTTTTTTCAAAAACTAATAGAGAAACGTGTTAGAGAATAACAACACAGCGAAAAACAATAGCAAAGAAAAAATTAAAATAAAATAATCGATGGCAAGACACAAGATTTACGTGGTTCACCCAAAAAAATTAAAATGAAGTTTTAATATTTATATTAATTTAGTTTAAAGAACTTTGAGTTGTGTTGGTCTATATGCACACCTTCCAATCCTACTCGAGAATTTCGGTAAAAGAAAAAGAGGCATCAAAACAAAAAACATTTCACTAAACAAAATTAGATCTTGAAGGGGAAATGATTGGCTTATTTCCAAATGGCCTCACTAGATTTTGTATCCATAATCTACATTGCAGTTAAGGGAGCGTTTTAGGGTATGTTTAGTTATAGTGTTTATAGTATTTGCTACAGTAATGTTTAGTGCGTTTGGTCACTATAAGGTGATTTTAAATTTCTAACTTTACTTTTATGAATTAAACTTTACTTTGAACAGACAATAAGTGATTTAAAGTGATTCAGGATAAAAGTGATTTAAATTGATTCAGGATAAAAGTGATTCTTTTAATAAAAAGAGTTGCTATATCAAGACCTTTGCTAAAATAGATGAAGACAAACTTGTTAACATGGATAGAAGATGACCTTTTAGTGATAGACGTTGACATTGTTCTTCGGTGGTATCTGTAACATTTCTACTTTTAATTTTACAATGAGGTTCATTCTTTGTAGGATTGGAGTGAATTTGTCAACGAGAACGATAAAGTATATACAATGGAACTTTGTGAATGGGACCGACGTAATCAGGTAAATCTACTTTTTATGTCACTGCATCAAAATAACTTTACTATTCCTATAATATAAATAGTGTTATATATATTATTTATGTGAATAATTTAGGTGGTTGTGCATTTTCCTCATTGGGCAAAGTGCGTTCATATTGATACGAGGACATTAAGGATAGTGATGAAGAGAAGGTTTGAAGGGATGAAGAAGACATTTAAGAGAGTTAAATGATATGCAATCCAATACCGTCCTGTCCACCCTTGACGATGACTAACCCATCACTGACCAAACAATTGTCTAGGTGTGAAAGTCTCTCTGACTAAGACTCTATATTTCTCTACTTCTCATGCAGACACACAACACACACAATACATGCAAAAACACACATATTTGTAACCAATCAAACACTCGCAAATCAAACTCATGCACCACTATACTGCCACCAATACAGATTTATGAGTTAAATCATTAAGCAAATGAACCGTTTGTTGAAATGGTACTAAGAATATTTTATTTGATTGTAAGTCTACATTCATCCATATCTTTTCTTAAACAAATTGATAATTGGTTACAATCTCTCTAAATTCTTACTTATATCAATCTAAATCATTCCTCCCACTACATACAAATGTGTGTGCTCATTTGTTTTTTAGATAATTCAGGGTAAAGTAAGAGTTTTTATGTTTCAGATTTACAGTTGTTTTATTTTGACTCACATATTTCAATAATTTTTATATTTCAAATATTTTCAGGTACACATTGAAGGATACTTGGTATAAACTGTAAAGAATACTTGGTGTAAGCTGTAAAGTAATGGGTCTTATGTAACATGTTGTTTCTCTATTTTCTGCACGTTTGTATATTTTGTGTTCTGTCTTTTGTAAAGTTAACTAATTATACATGGTTATGATGATTTTTGGGTATGGACTGATGGTTTTTTTGGTGGTTTGGATATGTATTGATGATTGTATGTTTTGTAGACAGGTTTAGAATTTTCTGGATATCTATTTTTAAAGTAAACTCTGCCGAAATTTCTTAAAATCAGTACCGACTAGCTCGATATTTTGGTGGTTGGATATGTATTGATGATTGAGTATGCATTAATTGTTGTGGTGGTATGTGTCTTTAGATAATATAATATTTTTTGAATTTTAATCTAATTTTTCGTTGCGCCGTGCCTTTAGGCACGGGTTATCGCTAGTATATATATATATATGCCACAGTAAATAAAGAGACCTCTATCACTGAGTTATCAACTTTAATCTAATTTAAATGCAAGGTTAGGGGCTCCGAAATTGACATGGAACAGTAGAGTTTCATTACTCCCTCCCTCCCTCGCTCCCTCCCTTCCTCCCTTAAACACTATTAAAAAAATGATCATTTATGATGGTCAAAATTCATCACAAGAATTAAAAAAAATCATCATGAAAGATTTATGTGATGGTTTTAAGTATCACAATGACCGTCTTGTATACGTCCATCATGAAACGTGAATCTCTATTTCAAATGATACTCGTAAAATTTGAACCCTCCCCTATTTCCAAACTAAATAACGAGTATTACCACTACACCAAAGCTCAAATAATGATTATAATTTTAAAACAAAATATGAAAGGAAACATATGTTAGTTGACTTACTAAATAAAATTACTTTCACATAAGATTTAGTGATTGCAACAGCAGTCACAAATACTCTATAATGATGGTAAATTTAGTCATCACTCAGAGCTATCATAAATTTTATTCTTTTGTAATGGCTTGAAAATTCCATCACAAAATACCTTCTTTTTGTAATTGCAAATAAAAGTCGATCGTCACAAAAATTTATCTTTTTTTAATGATTGTCATGGCCGTCATAAAATATTATTTTGATTATTTTTTACATTAAAATATTAGTGATAGCTTATATGCAATCACGAAAAATGGTATATCTATAAGTGATGACTTAGTGCGTCACAAAAGAAATATTTATTCTAAGTGAAATCTGGTGATTGACATGGTCATCACAATTCTAATACATTGATGGCAAAATTAGTCATCACAAAGAGTCATCATATATACTATTATTTTGTGATTGTTTAAAAAGTTCATCACAAAGTTCCGTTCACGTACTCTTATTTGTCTAATAATGAAAGTATATTATTTTAAAATTATGCACATATATTAAGCAAATGATTGTATAGCAACATCCCAACTCCATGTGAAAAGGAGAATTACCTCAGTATGTCTACAATGAGTTCTTTCTTCTCCTGTTTGCGTGTGATATTGTAATTACGGGCCCTATGATTGATCAAGACATGGGCTGCCATGTGAATATAGTTTAATTCTGATACCATTATGGTCTATCAAGCCCACTGGGTCATTGATACCATTTTTCCATTCTTCTTATTTTTTTAAAAAAAGTTTTTCATTAGCTGAAACTGTTGGATTTCTGCTATAAAATCCTATTTACTTTTTTTGTTAAAGACAATTTATTCTTGATTAATAATATTGCATTATTCATTATGCATTAATTAATCATGTAATATTGTTATATTAGGATTTATACGTATAAATAAGTTTTATATGCGGAGGATATAACTTATAAGTCGTAAATAACATGCAATTAATTAAATATTAGTTTATATATGACCTCGGATAATATAGAGATATTATCCGATAAGTTAATTGAACCACATTCAGAGAGAGATTATAAAAACTGATATATTATAGTATATATATACAAGGAGAAATTTTGATTTGAAGAAAAGAGTTTTTGGAGTTCACACTCTAAATTTGAAAGAGAGGAAAGCTATACAAAAATAGTGTTAATCCAATCAAATATTAGTTAAATTTTGATTTTTTTATATATTTATTGTGGGATTATGTTTTAATTTTTTTATAAAACTTCTTTTCGAAATATTAGAGCCAGATAGGTTAGTGTAAAGTTGTAATTAGTGCAATATATACTAAACCATGAACTAACGGGGCCTAATCTAGATATCCGAATCGTTCTCCCACCATATAAAACCCGCCTCGGCCCGCTCCGCTCCGCCTTCCTTAGCAAAGAAGGTTTAGATACGGAATTTTCAATTTTGACTCAGCACGCTGCTTTGAATTTATTTATTTACTCAAAATCCTTTGTCGAAGGAAGGAATGATGAAAGAGGAGTCAACTAGTCTTTGAATTTACAGAGTTTTTAATCTCTGGCTTTTAATCATTCGAACTATTATACTTCTGATATATATATATATATATATATATATATATGTATATGTATATGTATATATAGTTATCAATTATTGTTTTGTTATTGTTCCGCTAAAAAGTTCATCTAAACAATTCGCATATATTCAACAACGTCCAAGATCTGATCGACGATGTCTTATGCTTATCTCTTCAAGTACATCATCATCGGAGATACCGGTAAGTTTTATTTCAATTCATCATGATTATCATTATTGTTGAGCCTAATTTGAAACAGATGGATTTACTTATTAATTTGTAACATTATTCTAAAATTTTGGTTTTGTTCGTTTTCTGCATCCTTATCCTTGTTAGGAAACTAGGAATCATGTCATTTGATTTTTTTTATTTTAAATTTATAAGTTAGTGGAACCCCTTTGTAGTAATTTTGATCATGTTTGCAATTGAAGTATGGTGTAACAATAATTATTTTTTGCTGTACTAATGAATGAGCTTTGTCTGGATATCTTCTTGTGTTAATGCTTTATCTGAACTCAATCAGTTATATATATATATATATATATATTCTGTATCTATCTTTGTTATACAGAATTTTAGTCGGCTGTATTGCTTGTTAATTCTATGCAATTGTATATGTGCGAGTAACATCTGACATGATTGAGGGGATGAATATAACATGCCAGCTTAACTTGTAATGTAAAAACTAATGGAGGAGATCTGGAGATGATATTAGATATGCGAGAAAGGATGAACCAAAGTTGGAAAAAGGAAATATATCGCTTCTAAGTTAGATGAAAAAGATTTACAGTTTGTTGTGATAATTAGTAAAAGTTCAATAATAATCTAGATGGGGGTTGAATAGATCATTACTGATTAAAAATTTATATTAGGTCTTTTTTTCTGGTTCACTACATCCACCCCGGGTATGTTGCTACGTTCAGTCTCAAACTCCTTTCCAGGCCTTGAGATCCTATTACTCCTAATAATTCCCTTCAACAGGCAAATAAACATTTACAAAGTTTAAAAAATCAACTTCCAACTATACACAACTAACTATCTTGGACAACAAACTCCCAACTCATTCCTCAAGCTTAATTACACCTTTTCTTTGAGTTCAATTCTACTTTATGATTTGTTCTTGAAACTCTCCCTCACCACCCCACAAGTACACTAGAGATCTAACTCCGAGTTGACCTCTCTAAGACTTTGGTCTTGGTCAAACGATTACTCATCTTTCTCACATGTACATATAGTAAAGTAACCCTATCATTTTTCCTTTTTACAAAAGATTTGACAAAAATATGCTTCTGAGATGAGCAGATAAAATTCAGTGCAAATATATAAAAGTTTAAATAACTTTTATATTTGATGTTTCTCCAATAAGCAGATATCAATTAAAGAACATATATTTATTTAAAAGTTCAAAGACTTTTATATTTGTTTGATATGCTTCTGTGTAAGCATATATATATATATATATATATATTTCTGCTCAGTTATAAAAGTTTATGTAACTTTTATATTTGTGTGAATATGCTTATGAGTAAGCAAATAGATAATGCTAAATTTAGATCAAATATGCTTCTATGTAAGCAAATAAATAATGTAAAGTTTAGATCAAATATGCTTTTGTGTAAGTAGATATATATTTATGCTCAGTTATAAAAGTTTATGTAACTTATATTTGTGAATATGCTTCTATGTAAGCAGATAGATAATGTTAAGTTTAGATCAAATATGCTTCTGTGTAAGCAGATAGATAATGTTAAGTTTAAATCAAATATTCTCTTGTGTAAGCAGATATATAATTTAGTGCGGATTTATAAATGTTTACTTTTCCTTTATAAATAAAGAATATGTTTTTATGTCAAACAGATATAACTTTGATTTCAGATATAAAAGTTTAAATAACTTTTATAGTAAGTGCTATGCTTCTTTGTAAGCAAATATATTTAATAATGTTTGTGATATAAAAGTTTAAATAACTTTAATATTATGCAATAAGTATTTATGAATAAATGAAGTTATATTCAAATACTTGCAGTGACAAATATCAAGTATAATAAATGGATCAATTAATTAATACTTGATATAACAAATAAATTTATTTAACTCAAAGATATATATAATAATATATTTGATCTATGATGTGCATACGTTAAATAAGGCCATTTAGGACCTTGAGTCCTCGTTCGGCTGATTCCCTCACTTAAGAGGAATATCTCTGCTATAGTCTCGGTGTCTAAGAACTGACCAAATTTATAGTTTCACAACTAATATATATATAAATATTTTCGATAGACCACTTGGGACTTTAAATACCGTTCAGATGATTTCCTTAAGAGGACTATCTCCGATATTGTTTCGGTGTCTAAGTATTGATCTACTTTACAATATTTATATAAATAAACTATACCAATAAAAGGCCACTTAAGACTTTGAGTCCTCGTTCGGCTAATTCCCTCACTTAAGAGGAATATCTCCGCTATAGTCTCGGTGTTTAAGTACAGACTTTTTATATGATATAAATAGATGAAATATATATATATATATATATATATATATATAAATGTGTATAACAATTTATATTTGTATATCTATAAATATAAACAAGTATAAGATGATTCAAATAAATCAATTCAATAACTTATCTCAAATACTTTGACTAATTTTTTTTTCTTTAAAAGATCAGAACTTTGAGTAGGAGAGAGAGAACTTCTTTAGAGAGAGAATGTAGGCAAGGAAGAATATTTTTTTGTTGTTTAGGAATTGACAACTTGAAATGAACTGAAAAACCTCCTATTTATAGATTTTCCAAGCTTAGGGCAAAATGGTCATTTGGTAGCTTGTTTGAAAAATCAAGGGTTATAATTTATTGAGTTTGAAATCAAGGGCTCGGATTAGATAAAAGATAATCACACACGGTTTGCCCACTTCTTCCAAATTTGAATTTTAAACTTTTAGCCCATGTAAAAAGGTTACTTACAAAACTTAGATTTTAGCACATTCTGAATTTAATTCACCAAAACCAGCACATGGGATAACCAGTACATGGAAGAATTCGGACAAAGTCCAAGGCTTTAAGCCTTTTGTTTTTCTTCACTTTTCCAATTACATGAATACATGAATTCAAATATTCCAAGTTTTTTCAAGCTCTCATGCAAGTATTCGGATAAAGAAAAAAGACTAAGGCCTTTTGCTTTTTTTAACTTCCTTTTTGCTCTTTTGTAAAAATAACTTTAATATATAATATAATATTTTGAAAGCTTTAGTGTATAAAAATCATTTAGGAATAATAGAAGTTCCTTGCCTTGGGAAATATTACTTTATGAATTTATCTCTTTACCACTTGATATTAAATTATCAAGGTCTAGAAAATATTAATTCAATAAGATTTGAAAATATTTTTGGTCAAAATAAATAAGATAATTAGAAACAATTATAATATAAATCCTATAGAGATGATTCTACCCTTTTAATTAACTTATTTACTAATTAGTGTTATCATAAAAAAAAACTTAAAAATTGGAGACCCATCAATTAGAATTGTAATTGAATTGTTGAGCTATGTGTTACAGGCTATAAAGCACGGATACTCTATTTTGGGCTCTGTATCGCGTACTGTACGCGTATCGGATACGGATATGCTCCGATATGCTCCGGATACGTATCGGATACGGATTTAGAGTATCTGTAATTTAAATTTAATTTTTATTAATCGGATACATTTTGGATACGCTCCGATACATTACGGATACGCTCTGATACGTTACGGATACGTTTTTTAAGTGTTATTTTTTACTGTGTTGTAAAAAATAGACCCGTTTTGCTCTTATTGATGGTTGGTTGTTGGCAGTTGGCACTTGAGCAATATTTTGGATGGATAAGGCCAATCTTTTGACTTTTGATGATGTTAATTACTCTTTTGTTTTTGAAATGGTGAACTTGTGTAATGAAATTTTAGAATTAAATATATAATATTTTTATTTTTATATTTTTATATTCAACGTATCCCCCAACGTATCGTATCCGAGTTTTTGAAAAAATCACGTATCCGCATATCCGTATCGTATTGGCCTCCTATAAACAAAATGAACCTTATCAATCATGCCTTTTTACTAAAACTGGTATTTTGTTATTTTTTGAACACTTACTGATTTTTTCTTAATTCGCTAGATGTTACTTTCGTTTTGGAGGGTCAAAGTTCTTTTTGGTAATGATTCTTAGGTATTGAATTAAGAAATAATTCTCAATACAGCTTAATGTCTGCATCTTTTACCCGTAATAATTAGTTGTATGTATTGTCTGAAGTCTGACTCTGACCTTGAGCAGGTAAATTTAACATCATAGGTCAAAGCTAATGTATTGATGTCTAGACGGCATTTTAGTATATATGTATATATATATATATATATATTTTTTTTTATATTCGCTAGATGTTACTTTCATTTTGGAGGGTCAAAGTTCTTATTGGTAATGATTCTTAGATATTGAATTAAGAAATAATTCTCAATACAACTTAATGTCTACATCTTTTACTCGTAATAATTAGTTGTATGTATTGTCTGAAGTCTGACTCTGACCTTGATTTTACTGAAATTAATGTACTTAGCAGAGTAAATTTAACACATAGGTCAAAGCTAATGTATTGATGTCTAGACGGCGTTATAGTGTGTGTGTGTGTGTATGTATATATATATATATATGTGTGTGTGTGTGTGTGTGTGTGTATATATATATATAAAGTCTGGTTCTCCAACGAACAAGCGACGGACCGTCGCCATAGCCCTATATGGCAACGGTTTATGGCTATGGCGACGGTCCGTACCGTCGCCATAGCCCATGTTCGTTTGTTCGTGTTCAATGGAGAACCGGACTATATATATATATATGTATGTATATATATAGGGAAAAGGTAATCTAATGCATGCCATAGCTAAGCTTGGCTAAGGGGCTGTTTGTTTAGGACTGAATACATCTGAATGTTGAATGGCTGAATCGGTCAGCCATTAAGTGCGTTTGTTTTGGAAAAAAATCGTCTGACTGGCTGAATTGGTCAGATGATTGAGTTGAATGGCTAAGTCAGATTTTTTTGGCTGAATGACTGAATGAGCAGCTGAATAAAGTAAAATAAATTAAAAGAATTAAAAGATTAAAAAAATATTAACTATTATATTAAGTAATATTAAATAAATTTACAACAAGTTTGAATTTTGTCAGAGGGGTAAAATAATAAAATTGTGTCATTCAGATGTTTCAGACATGTTAATTATCAAACAACTTTTTTCATTTAGATTCAGATTCAGATTCATTCAATTTTTATCAAACACCCCCTAAGACTACTTAATAAATCCTTAGTAAAACGACGTAGTTTTACTCCTAGGGTTAAGTTTTACATTTTTGGATTTTTATTTAAAAAAATTCATAATTTTAAATTTATACAAAACTACGTGGTTTTGTTAAGTAGCATTAGCCAAGCTATTACCTTTCCGCATACACACACACACATCTTCTCTAGAGTTGCTGCCTATTCTAGATAGCCGGATTGATCTATAAGTTTAAGTCATGAAAGCTGTAAGGAAATAAAAGCTAATGTGTTTGATTTTTTTGTCATGCAGGGGTTGGAAAATCATGTCTTCTCCTGCAGTTCACTGACAAGCGTTTCCAGCCAGTCCATGATTTAACCATCGGGGTTGAATTTGGGGCCAGAATGATCACAATCGACAGCAAACCAATAAAGCTGCAAATATGGGATACGGTTGGTTATCTTTCTGTGTATGTGTGTTTGGCATTCATTAACAATTTTGGGTTTTAACATGCAAGTAAAATACTTCCTTCTAATGGTGCTTGTGAATGACTTTGACAAATGTTCTGCAAGGAAACTAAAGTTTGTCCCTTTGGCATGGATACATCAGTTTCAGGCTTTACATTTATTACTGAGTTTTCAATTTCATGCTCCCTCTGTCCCATATTGTTTCTCCCTTTTCTGTTTTCCTTTGGCATGGAATTATCAATTTCAGGCTGTACATCTATAACTGAGTTTTCAATTTCATGCTGCCTCTGTCCGATATTGTTTCTCCCTTTTCTGTTTTAGGAAGTTTCAAAATGCTTGTCCAGAAATAAAAATAAATGTTTTAACATTGTCATTTCCATTATACCCTAATTCTGAAGAATAAAGATATCATACACCTCTGTCAGTTAAACAATGTTAGTTTTGCCTTTTGTTATTGTCTCTTAAAGAATGTCGCCCCTTTTAAAAGTCAAACCTACAAACACCATTAATGCAATCCAAAAACAAAAAGACAATACCATAGGGTGTTTTTGAAATTAATTTGTAGAAGTTCTAATTCTCAAAGAATTTCTTTTTCTTTCTTTTCTTAATAATTGCACTTTTCGTAAAAGTGAAATTCTTTCAGTGACTGATGAAGAAATAAATAATTAAGTAATTTGTATGTGGAGAAGTATTGGTAAAAGCATTGTATAAGGATGAGGTGTAAAATTATCGCGAACTACATGGTTTTTCAATTGGGTACATCAATTTGACATGGAGGGAATAATTTTATATCATGTTTTGCTTTATTGTAGGCGGGTCAAGAATCATTCAGGTCTATTACAAGGTCGTATTACAGAGGGGCTGCTGGTGCACTGCTTGTTTATGACATCACCAGGTATGTTTTTTTTGTGCTAATTCGGGGGTGGGGATTGAACCTAGGACCTCTTGCTTTGCAAGAGGCCTGGGATACCACCCACTGAGCCAAGGCCAGTTGGTTAGGTAGGTTCTTTTTGGTTTGTGCTTAAATATAGTTGAGAAATTCTTGTTTAATCTGTTCACTCAACTTGTACGTAGATATGCTTATATACATTTCTTAGTGTCAACAATCATGGTATGGTAAGGGCTTTTGTACATTATGTGTCTTTGAGAGTTCAGTCTCAAGAAAACAAAAGGAAGCATACAATCCTGTAAAATGATGTGTGTTCCCATTGCATTGGTAACGATCATGCCCTAAATTATGGGAGACTTCTCTATTTTAGAATATATTAGAAATTATAAATGTTGTCTAATGGGGATGTCACGTCCCATCATGCATATAGAGTAAATGGTAGTGAAACAACAACACCGAAGTCTATTTAATTCAAAATAATATCAGATGCACTTTAAAACTTTATCAAAAACAGAAAAAGTAGGCACTTTATGTTTTAATCTAATTGGTTATAGTCTTCTGGAGATATAAACAACCTTTGAATCATGAGAAAGGTTGTTTACACATACTTATTTTACTTGTCAAAAGAATTTGTAGTAGGCAAAACATAATTTCTGCAAGTTATTTGATGCAAGTGGACAACCTCTTATCTATATATTAATGCAAGATGTGGGTAATGTTGGTTTATGACTGAATATGCTAGTCTTTACAAGCTGTCTTGTAGTTAGAATGTGGCGCTGCAATCCTGCAAGTGCTACTATGTTTGTGGTAGAGGAGAATTTCTTATTTTTCCCATTCAGGAGGGAAACTTTCAATCACCTTGCAAGCTGGTTGGAGGATGCTAGGCAGCATGCAAATGCAAATATGTCTATTATGCTTATTGGAAACAAGTGTGATCTTGCTCATAGAAGGGCCGTAAGCACAGAGGAAGGCGAGCAATTTGCCAAGGAACATGGCTTAATATTTATGGAGGCCTCTGCAAAAACTGCTCAGAATGTTGAGGAGGTGATGAATATCTCTTGTTACTTGCCAATGGATGTTTAATATTGTTTAGTATCAAAATTTCTGTCCCGATCTCCAAATGCAGCCTAGCTTCCAGTCTTCTTTCTTTCTAACAGAAATATTATTTCACAGGCATTTATAAGCACTGCGGCAACTATCTATAAGAAGATTCATGATGGAGTTATTGACGTATCAAATGAGGCATGTTTTTTGTTTACCTTGCATAATATCTGCTTACAATGATCACAAGTTATTTAGAATGTCCATGTTGTAAAAGGTGTAGATTTCTTCTTGATGCACTAAAAGGAAGAATGATTTTCATATTTTAAAATACATTTTCGGTTTTTGCGCTGGTTTTAATTTGGTTACAAAAATACACCTGCGTTAATCATATCATTTCCAGTATTGTTGCGTTTTCAATGAAAGGGCAAAGGATGGAAAATAACTTTTGTCTAAGAAAAGGAAACCTGTGCCCGGGATTTCTTTGTCAGCTAAATAACTTTAGATCTGCTCAACTGAAGGCTAGTGGGTTAGATTATGTAATTTGTTTTTTCTGGTGACTAATATTAATACACTGTTTTTGCATTTATTTTGCAGTCTTATGGGATAAAACTTGGATTCGGTGGCATCCCAGGGCCTTCAGGAGGGAGAGATGGTGCTGTTTCTCAAGGAGGTGGATGTTGCAGCTGAAAATGAGACCCGGGGGGGGGGGGGGGGGGGGGGGGGGGGGGCGGCGGCGGCGGCGGCGATTGTTGCTGTTTACAATTTTAATATGCGCGAGTCAAAAAAATTTAAGGAAAACAAAAAAAAGAAATATGTTTTTTCGTTTATTTCCGTGTAAATTTAACAGTTTGTAGATATTGAATTTATTTAATAGTTTCTGTAAAGAAATGAGACCTACGTAGATTCTTTATGATTCTGTATTGTATTCCTGTATAAATCTCCTTCCTGTTGTTCTGTAATGTTGTGGAATGATTACGGAGGCAGACTACATATAGGGATGGCGAAAACCGTAAAGAATGGACGATTGTGGTTCATGTTGGTGGTATATTATATTATAGTAGTAGAAGAATATGCTAAAATTGTTTATGCCACCCCCCCCCCCCCCCCCAGCCCTTGCTGGTTCTCGCCAGATCCTAGGACACATCTGAATCATCTTTTTCTACCATTTTGCTATTTTTATTATTTTTTATTATTATGGATGGACGGACTTCAGGAAAGGTAATAGAATACTTAATTCCAATTATCTCTAATCACTGGATAAACTCAAATGTGTGTAGTTTTAGTTATCTTGAAAAATACAATTAATAAAACTTTTGCATCTGATATTAATTTTTATTAACAACAATGACATCATTTAATTATATAAATCAGTAAAAATGTATAAAGTTCAAAGAAATGTTTAATGCATAAGTGTTTTATCAAATAAAAATAGTGAGATTACAAGTCTCACAATAATAATAATAAATAGTATAAATTCACAAAAATTAACTTACAAAATTGACGAAAGCAGAACATGTGTAAATATTATTATTATTATTTTTACAAAAAAAGAGTTTTATTTGTAATAATTGCATAATAAATAAATTATTATAAATAATAACTTATTAATAATTATATCAATCACTTATTAATAATTAGACTTGACACTGATAAAGTATCTAGTACTACTAGTAGCATTATTTATTACTCCATATACTACTATATATATATATATATATATATCTTGATTGATTTCAGAGAATTCATTCAACACCATCAGTTCTTAATTTGTTTCTTTCTAATTAATTAAACTGGGGCGATTATACTCCGTACAATAATTAAACTAAGAATATAAAAATAATTTAAGTACGGTGTAAAGGTCATCTGTCACACAAATCTCCAACGAGTCACCTGTGACGATATCACAATTTCTATAAAGTAACATCCTCCCAAATCACGTTCGTTAGTCTCCCCAGATTTTCTATCACTTCTTAAAACCCCAAACTACCCTTCTTCTCCTTCACATCGACAATCCTTCAGTAGCCACTCTCTCTCTATAAAAAGTTTTGAATTAGCGGTAGATTATATATCTAACTAGGAAGAAGTTAGAGTGTGGTTACAATGGCTTCGATCGGAATATTGAAGGCTCCTCCTAGTAATTCACACATTATAGGCGGTGGTGGTGAGAGAAGGACGGCGCCATTCCAGCGTTTATCGTTCTCGTCGTCTTTCCTCTCCGGCGATAAGATTGCTTCAGTGCAACGACGCCGTTCTGGGCGTGGTGACGGTAAAAGTTCGGTGATACGGGCGGTGTCTGATTCGCAGAATTCGCAGACATGCCTTGACCCAGACGCCAGCAGAGTATGTTCTTGTTTTTTTTCCCTCAGTATCTTCATTGTTTCACCATTGTTTTTTATTTTAGTGAATTGTTTATTGTTCAGAATATTGAGTATGGTGAACACTTGATTCTTGTAGATCTGAGTAGATTATCTACTTAAAGAAACTAATTAATACTGCTGCTCCAATTGGAAACTGAATTTACCGGTCGTAACAATGCAAAGAACACAACTTTTTTGACATTGAATTGTCGTTTTTAGGGAGGAATTACTAATTAGAGTGTACTTGGTTAGATTTACTAAAATTAAATTGCTTGTGATAAATAGTGAATGATCTTCAGGAACCATCAAAATTGAGTGCTTTGGTATGTTTATTTATTCTTGTACTTTTTGGTCTAAATGTGGAAGCACAGTTGAAAGCATTGGAGTACGCTGCTTATTCTATTCTGACAAATTTTAATATTGTTGCCTTACTAAACAACACTTGGAATCTAGCATATTGTTTCAGATACGAAACTAGTTCTCCCCTCCCCCCCTCCCCCCTCCCCCCTATTAAGAATAAAATTAAGTCATCATGAGTTTTGTTTAGGTTTTGTCTAGGTTTCCTTGGTAGTAGTTGAACGCATTATGTACTGAGTGGATGCTGTGTTTTTGGCCTACTTCTGTATGGAGGAAAATTAAGGGAGGGGCTGACATGTACACGGGATTCAAAACCTTCAATATTTATTGAGTGTCGTTGGAACCCGCATCCACTATCCTTAGGGTTTGTACTAGATAAACCAGTGGGTGCACACACCAACCACCTACATGAGAAAATCCCATAATAACTATGTACGGGTGGCCCCAAGGACATCATTGAATTATTGAACATCATGTGTTGAAAGACACTTATCACTAGGATAGCTAATGCTTCAATGTTAATTTCATTACTTACGGAATTAGGTTATTCAAAAACTATCATAGAATTTCTGAGTGTAATTGTAACAGAGTGACTTGGGTAAAATATTATGGCTCTTAATTACTAACTAATATGGTAACATGCTACTTATTATACTTTGTGGTTTAACTTACTTTGTATTCTTAATGAAGCTCATATCAGATAGAATTATAATTTCTTGTCATCTATGTGATTCTCTACAGAGTGTACTAGGAATTATACTTGGAGGTGGTGCTGGGACTCGTCTCTACCCTCTAACAAAGAAGAGAGCAAAACCAGCTGTTCCTTTAGGAGCAAATTATAGGCTTATTGATATTCCTGTTAGCAATTGCTTGAACAGCAACATATCAAAGATTTATGTTCTTACCCAATTCAATTCTGCATCGCTCAATCGCCACCTTTCGCGAGCTTATGCAAGCAATATGGGCGGTTACAAGAATGAAGGGTTTGTCGAAGTTCTAGCTGCTCAGCAGAGTCCAGAGAACCCTAACTGGTTCCAGGTATTTTTAATCCAAACCTTGTAACCCTTGAGCTTTATTTCATCTTTTTTTAGGTCATCGACAATTGAATCTGAGAAAATATAAATATTCAATAAATTCTGACACTTCCAATGGTATGACAAATCAGCTGTGTACAGTGTCATAGAGACCCTCGTATTCTTTTGACCTTTGATGTTTATTCTTAAGCATCAAAAGTAGTCCTTATAATACCTTGCAATTAGTTGGAGGTATATCACTAGAGCATGGTGTTTTCATTCATAAAATGTCTTCTTTGTGCCTCTCCTGCATATTGTAGCCTTCCCTCCCTTGAGCATGAGAGATCGCAGAACACAATGATGGATTGCATGGAGGCCCTTCTCACTTATGGTTTAAATTGGTTCCAGGGTACGGCTGATGCTGTGAGGCAGTATTTGTGGCTGTTTGAGGAGCACAATGTTTTAGAATATCTGGTTCTTGCTGGGGACCACCTATACCGTATGGATTATGAGAGATTTATTCAAGCACACAGAGAAACTGATGCTGATATAACTGTAGCAGCCCTGCCAATGGATGAAAAACGTGCCACTGCCTTTGGCCTGATGAAGATTGATGAAGAAGGACGCATTATTGAATTTGCAGAGAAACCAAAAGGAGAGCAGTTGAAGGCTATGAAGGTAAAAAAATTCTCTAAAATAGTGTTCTAAATGTTTTCTTCCTTATGTTGTTTATGCTCAAAAATTTTACTTTTACTGTGACTGAAATCATACCTTATTGTGTTTGCTTTACATTTTCCATTTTAGGTTGATACAACTATCTTGGGTCTGGATGATGAGAGAGCCAAAGAGATGCCTTACATCGCAAGTATGGGTATATACGTTGTCAGCAAAGATGTAATGTTAAATTTGCTTCGAGACAAGTTTCCTGGAGCCAATGATTTTGGAAGTGAAGTTATCCCTGGTGCAACTTCCATTGGAATGAGAGTATGTATTCCTTTTACTTTGTTTCTCTTCATAAATGTATAATGTAGTATTTTAAATTTCTTCGTCTGCATAGTCAGAATATAGATGTGTGTGCACGTGTGTATTTTCATTAACAAAAATGCAACATTGTATTTGCTTATATTTTTTAGCCATCTCTGTTGTTAAATAAAATCATAATATACCAGATCTTCATGCCAATGGTTGCATTATTATGCTAGCAACTTGTTTTAGGGTGGATGTGGATGGTAGTTCTGGTCTTATGTGTATACCTCTGCATTTATTTGTATTCCTATCATATAAAAAATTCAAGACATGATTTTGAAGTTTTGTTGTGTAAATATGTTTAAGTTTTACCCAACCATTGATTTGTACTATAAAATTTCAAGATGGCAAGCTTTAATGTACTTAGTGGATCTACTGGACTGAAATTTTCTGAAACCATCGATTTTTGCACTATTGTTTCAAGATGGCAAGCTTTAATGAACTTTGTGGATCTAGTTGACTGAAACTTTCTCAAGTGATGAAGAGTATGATTTTGTTTGCTAACCGAAAATGAAATAAAAAGGATGGTTTATATAGTTTGCTTAGCCACTAGAGCACTATTATGCCTGCAGTTTTTCTCCAGAGGCGAATTCCATGTCTAACTCCTATGAACCTCTATAGGTGCAAGCTTATTTGTACGATGGCTACTGGGAAGATATCGGTACAATTGAGGCATTTTATAATGCCAATTTGGGGATCACAAAGAAGCCAGTGCCGGATTTCAGGTAATTTCCTTCTCACGGAAGATTTGATATTTCTTTATATACCTTTATTTGCTGTCAAATAGCAGCTTTCTTTGTGGTATTAAAATTTATATTGTCTGGGATCTCTGCTACAGCTTCTATGATCGCTCATCCCCAATCTACACACAACCTCGATATTTGCCTCCTTCCAAGATGCTTGATGCTGATGTCACAGATAGTGTTATTGGTGAGGGTTGTGTGATTAAGGTACGTACATAGACTTAAGTTGACAAGACTGGCCGTCTGGAATAGTTGGCTCTTGGGAGTCTCACGCCTTTTTAGCAGTCTGGGTCATTGAAAATAATTGGATAAAAATAATCTTTTATACACTCTGATGTAACATGTTTCTGCTATGGCATGACAATATTCGGAGCATAAAATTGGAACAATTAATAAGTTCCTAGTAATTACAAAACTAAATTACAAGATTCATTTTGTGGTCATGAATGCATATTGGTTACAAATGTAGAAATTCATACAGTTGTGTTGCGGCACGGAAGAAGAAATTCAAGAAGTTTATTATTAATTTTGCATTATTATTTAGAGATAAACGTTGGATTATTAATGTAATTATTTTAGTAGGATATTCTATAATTTTTAATTATGGTAGTAGATTTTAAATAGAAGAGTTTTAATTTTAGTAGTGGATTTTAATTAGGAGATTGTTTTATTTTTAAATTAGGGTTTTTACTTAGTCCCAAGTATTGGGTTTTCTATTTAAGCATTAATACTTCATTATATTAGAGATTATTGAATGAATTGATTTGAGATTAAAGTTGTGTGTTTTTTGTGTGTTTCTTTATCGATTACCTATGGAGAAAGGTACCGTTATTCCTTCTTCCCACCTTGTCCTACATCAAGCTGCTAACATTTTATCATGTTTAGTTAAGTAAGGTTTATGTGTTAGCCTATTATGACATAGAACATTCTGGGAAAAGTGGCTTATTGTTTGCCCTTTATTTTCTATTATCATCATTATTTTATTTTTGATGATGGTGGAACTCTCAGCCACTACCTGAAATGAATCTTTCTTGTTATTAAAATCATTCACACATATTTCTTGTGCAGAACTGCAAAATTCACCATTCAGTGGTAGGGCTTCGATCTTGCATCTCAGAAGGAGCAATTATAGAAGATACTCTGTTGATGGGAGCAGATTATTACGAGGTAATACTCCATAGAGAGATCTGACAGTATATTCTTTTCTAAGTCAAGTAGACATTCTTGCACATGTTGTGCTATTTATTATATTTGTCCTCTGCTGTGGATAGAGTTGGTCAAGCCAGATTTTTTTTTTTATTTGATATGTAACTGTCGTATTTATGCTTTTTTTTTTGTCATTATCTTGCTACAGACGGATGCTGACAGGAGGTTTCTAGCTGCAAAGGGTAGTGTTCCAATTGGTATTGGAAAGAATTCTCACATCAAAAGGGCAATTATTGACAAGAATGCTCGTATAGGGGACAATGTGAAGGTAAATGTTTTATTTCCATCATTATTAGCAAGGATATGATAAAAATCGTTTGTATACATAATTTAAAATTTTGGATGTCTATTTACGCGTGCTTATGCACAAAAAAACATTTGATGCCCGACATATTGAGAAAATCAAAAGCATAATAATAATAAAACGAAGTAGAGAATTATAGGAAGTTTGGATGATGTCATTTCTTGACCTTTTTTTTATAATAGATGTAAACTGGTCCTCACATGCTTCTTCTAAAATCCATGTAAGCTCGTTGGGGTGAGGGGTGGGTGGGGAAGTTTATTAGCTAGTTGAAGAGTGTGAAATTTACTGTGAAATCTGTCTTCTTCTCAGATCATTAATAGCGACAATGTTCAAGAAGCAGCAAGAGAAACAGACGGCTACTTCATAAAGAGTGGAATCGTGACGGTAATCAAGGATGCTTTGATTCCCAGTGGTACTGTAATCTAGAGGAGGTCTTAGTTGCAGAATTGTAATTTTACTTTTTATGCATCTCTTCTAGTACTTGATAGTCAGAAGTCAGACTGGAGGAATTATGCTGTAAAGGTAGTTCTCTATTTATTCAATAAAAAGTTTCAGTCCAAAACTTTTTACGGTTATGGCATGCAATCAGTAATTTGAAGCTTGTGTTGGGGTTTTTGATTCATCACTAAAACTTAGCTTTCTTTCTTTGCTTGATTGTATGGCTTCTTTCTGCTGCCCTTGCTGGTGCTGCTGGATCTGATGAGATGAATCAACATTTTATCAATTACTTTGATTTAGAAATCAAGTTATATTTTGCTTTTAATTACTAATCAAAACTTAGCTTTCTTCAAAAAATAAAATAAAATATAATTTTAAATATAATTATTAAAGAAGGCCGTCTGATTTTTAAGCAAAAATATCTAAGTTTTAGTATACACAATAATAGGGAACAAAAAAAAGAAAGGGAGAAAAAAGGCACTTTTCATGAAGATCGTTCGGGTTAAAATACAAATAAATGAAATTTAAATACGTTTAATTTTCATGTCTATGTGGAGTTTTTGCACTTTGGGTGTACACGTGGAAAAATCTTTCAGGTAAAAGCTATTCTAGGCAAACATAAAAATTATATACGCAATAATAGGGAACAAAAAAAAGAAAGGAAAAGAAAGGCACTTTTCATCACGATCGTTCGGGTCAAAATACAAATTAAATAAAATTTAAATACACCTTCATGTAAGAGTTTTTCTAATATAAATAAGTGAAATTTAAATTTTGTACTTTGGGTGTACACTTGGAAAAAGCCTTCAGGTAAAGGGGAGAGCATACAAAATTGCGCGGTCAAGCGAGCGTTTATACACGCACCCATGTGCCGTTGGAAACGGAGGGATTTGTGAGTCGCTATTTAAACAACTCATTTCCTACAACCATCTCCTATTTGATTACCCCGCCTGTCCTATTCACACCGAAATCGATGCACAAGTAAGAACAAACAAACTGAATCAAAAGATTTCTGATTTTTTTTTCTCTCTTCTCTTCTGGAAAAAAGTTTTTATCTTTTCAATCGCCATGACAATTGACTTTTAGCAGGTCGGTTTTCCTGTTGTTTTGGGAAATTTATGGTAACCTAATTCATTTTATGCGTTGTTAGTTGTGTTATTCTTACAATATGTGATATCTCTTATTTTTATGCATTTCGTTTATTCCCATTTGGATTCTGTAATTATGCACTGATTTTTCTTGATCTACTCTGGGATCTTGATTTTTTTATTTTTTTATTGCTTCGTGGAATTGAGAGGAGCAGTTATGCCCATGTTTGGAGATGGAATTTAATAAGTTTTTCCGACCCCATTACAGCAATAGTGGTTGGCTAATAACATTTCAAAGATGGCTGGAAATAACCCCCACATTGAAGTGAGTTACTTTATTCTCTTTATTTACATGAACCCATAAATACCCCTTTATTCTGGGTCCATACTAATGAGCATATAGAGAATGAGCTAGTTTGTATCAATTGTCCTTATACTTTTAAAGTTCATTATGAGGTGCTTCTCAATGACTAGGTAAATGAATTATAATCAACTGATAGTCTATACCTAGAGCAGGTCCCAAAGAAAATTGATTCAAGAATAAATAGTTTCTTTGCGAATGGTCTACTTGAATTAAAATAACAAAAACCTGTCCTTACACTCTTTAGCGACTGTTTGCCTTTCGGCCCTATTTTTATTTTTGAACTTCCACCAGCTCAAAATTCCACCATCTCCTCAAGCACTACGCCAAGCAAATAGTGGTGGCCTCCAATTGCCTTCGTTGGCTCCTCCTGTTTACCACTGAGAACCAAGGCTCTGACTGATCTAATTACAGTTGATGTGATCCAAAATTAAAGATATTAGGTGGGCTTTAGTAAATTTAGTGGATCTGAGGTTTGCAAGTTTCTGAAAACGTTAGAAACTATTATTTGGAGATTATTTGTTCACTTAACATAATTGCACAAGAGAGAAAAGGGTAGAAGGTGACAAGTATGAATGTAATGTGGGCTTGCAGGTCTAATATACATACAATTATATAGTTGTTTAATTTCCAAGAACATAGCATTCCATTACTTTTCCATCCCATGCGTTGTCCTATGTGATGACCTAAACCTTTTGGGCTGAAGAACACTTGTAGATTGGTGTTTATCCTTATTTTGTAAAATTGTGGTTTGGAATGCAATAAGGCTTTCACGATCTTATCTCACAGAAGGTTACTGCTCCACAGATGGGATCACTAGAGCTGGTAGACGAGAGCCTGGTGAGCCCCGGGCCAATTGGTAGAGCGAAGCCTTCTATGGATGCAGCTCCCAACAAATCTTTCTATGCTGATGGTATAGAAGAGCTTAATTTTAAGAGTATATCAAATATCGTAAAACACAGCATCAAAGTTGTTTTCTTCTCCGACAAAATCAACCTACTTGTACCTTTTGGTCCTTTGGCGATACTGGTTGACAAGTTGACAAACCATCACGTGAGTTTCAAATATCTTTACTCTTGGGCATCTATCTCTATATGTTTTTCTCATTTAATACTTACAATTGATTTCAGGGTTGGGTCTTCTTCCTGAGCTTAATAGGCATCATACCTTTGGCTGAGCGGCTGGGTTGGGCTACAGAGTAATTCCCTACACATTATTAGTAGTATTTGCATGGATGCAATTGACATGCATAACATATTTCTACATTTTTTAAAAATTAAATAATTAGCAATGAGAATTGAACCCTTTTCTTAAGAAAAGTGAATCTGTATTCTCAACTCGTATTCCTTTGGATACCATGCGAGCACTTTGCTACTATGTTACGTGTCTTTTCAATTATCCTAGTGAGATTTGTTTAAGGATGGAGGAGAGGCAAAACACACTAGTTCGCTGTTAGGTCCTTGGATTTATTTAGTATATATTCCTTTGTTATTCAACTCAACTAACTCAAGACAGATCCCCTTCCCAACTACATGTGAATTTTGAAGAATTTGGTGGAATACTTGTATCTTGCTCTAGGATAAGAAGAGAGATACGATAGTCGATAAGGATTTGAAACGTTTTGATCTCTGATTTCCTAGTTGCCGTAATACTTCATTGATAAACTAGGGAATATTCACTGACATGCATCTTGAAGTCCATATAATGCAGATATGTTGTTTTTAATGAGGTAATTCCGTTTCTGAATATTGTATATGGTTTCGCTTCTTTTTGATGTAGGCAGCTGGCTTCTTACACCGGTGCTACAGGTTTTTTTTCCTAACTTCTCTAGTCTACTCTTTTAATTGTCTTAATTACTATTTTTATGCATTTATGACCATTAGTTTTTGCTTATATCAGTTTGATTCTAGAGATGTGATCTGCTGTTCACACTCAATTTTGTTTATTACATAAAGTTATTATCTGGGTTTACTGTGGTAGTTGAAATTGATGAGAATATGAAAAAGGAAAAACTAAACTAAATGATCACTCTCTTTAAAATAAATTTATAACCTTGATGTAATATGCTTAGGCGGACCGATTTTAGTTGTATTCATATAATTTCAAATATTGTTGTTTACATTTGTTTCACTTTTATGGTTGAGGGTTGTATACATTGTTTAAGTTATTAACTGGATTTACTGTGGTCTTTGAAATTGATGAGAATATGGAAAACGAAAAACTAAACTAAAAGATCACACTCTTTAGAATAAATTTGTAACCTTGATGTAATATGCTTAGGCGGATCGATTTGTAACCTTGATGTAATATGCTTACGTGGACTAGTTGTAGTTGTATTCACATAATTTCAAATTCAAAAACTAAACACAGTTGGGTACTATTTTGGGTTCTTTATGGATAAAATTCTATGATTGTTTGGTACCAGTATGTTGGCGTACTACTATGCATACATGTCAGTTGTTACTCTTCTACCTTTTTTATTTATTAGATACAAAGAGAACTTCTCAAGAAAATAGCAGCCCTTCTAGCAATAGCAAAAGGCCTACTTATAGCCACGAGCGAAACCCGCACATTTACAGATCTACTTCGTATCATATGAAGTCTTACAATTCGAAATAGGTCATTTATAATATAGGCAAGAAACAAATATAACTCACAGCAAAGTTGCAGTTGAATGAAACCGTAAATTTTTGGTATTTTACATATTGAATGGTACGAGTACTTGATTTTATTTTATTTTTTATTTCAAATCTAAAGGGTCCTCGTTAAAATATAATGTAAAATTCTGGTCAGAGCATACATGTTTAATGCGACATTGGGGGAAAGGGGTTTCAGAGATACCTTTAGGTTTCTGTGTTGCTAACTTATTAATAAATATAGTTTACGAAATACAAAACTAACACTCTATTTGGTTGGAGTGATTTTGGAGAGAAGAGAAAAAGAGAGAATGCTTTCTCTCTAGCATTTATATGTTTAATGAGGAGAAAAGAAGAGAAATGAGAGAAACTTGGGCCTTTGACGTTTCCCCTCGTAAGTAGGAAGATTTGGAGCAAAGAGAAAGTTTCATTAGTGAAACTTTTGTAATACTCTTAAGTGACCTAATTTGTCACTGCGGAGTGACACACCTGCACTCAAACCGTGAGCTGGCACATTTGGTTTGAATTCGCGTGCTGTGAAAGTCAAACTCGCAAGTTAAAGTCTGAAAAATAATACTTATTTACTATATAATCCTTGTTTATGTTTGTTATAAAAAGTATATACATCACTAGTATTGGAACTTCAATATTTTGGTGTCCTAACTACCCCTTAAAAGTAGGAGGGTAGCTTCCCTTGTATTAAATTATTTTCATAATAAAGGCGCCCTTTCTCACTTTGATCAATTTATTTCCTGGGTTAATTTACAGTGGCCTTTGTTGGAACTTTGCAGTCGGGGGTCTTCTCAACGCTACTTTTGGAAATGCAACAGAGCTGATAATTTCAATGTATGCAATGAAAAATGGCATGATACGTGTTGTTCAGCAGTCGTTACTAGGTTCAATTCTGTCAAACATGTTGCTCGTGCTAGGTTGTGCATTTTTCAGTGGTGGAATTGTTCATCCTAACAAGGAACAGGTGTTTAACAAGGTAGGTAAATTCCCATGCAAGTGTGGCTTAGTCTGTTTTTTTTAATAGGGAAATTATGTATCAATAGTACTTTGGTGACTAAAAATTGAATAAAATATGATGTGTATGGTTGTGGTTGGTTATAAGCATTGGGTTGGGCCCACCCATGTATGGTGAAACATCAACTAATTACAATTTGACAGATTACTCTATCCATTTTTTTGTATCCATGTTTTTCACCATGGCATTATTCATTATATATTGAACGTATGCATTTTATTTTCGCCTACAATGATTGACTTAACAGTAATGTTTCCTGATCTTATTGGCAGGGAACTGCTACGATGAATTCTGGGTTGCTCTTGATGGCAGTCATGGGTCTTCTGTTCCCAGCTGTACTTCACTTCACACACACTGAGTTGCATTTTGGGAAGTCTGAGTTGGCCCTTTCAAGATTTAGCAGCTGCGTTATGCTTGTAGCGTATGGTGCCTATCTTTTTTTTCAGTTGACAAGCCAGGAGAATCTATATTCCCCAATTAATGAGGTATGCATTTCTACTGTTTTCCAGAAATACACTGTTTAATCTTTTCATAAGACATGCTTTGTTCATATTTGTTTTTGGACATGGAGCGTATTGTGTTATGGGTATCATATCTTGCTGTTCACTTGTACATCCAGTATATATTTTGATCGGTTCTACTGTAGTAACCCTTTCATGAGAGCCTTCACAACCTTTTTAGCCTCCTACATTGTTGCTCAGTGAACTTCTATGACGTGTTTCAGTTGCTTCTCTCTTTCAAGCTTCTTCTCCAATGTCTGGATTCCACTTAAATTTTACTTCTTTTTTCTTTCTTCTCTGTACACCCACTTTGGTAATTAGGGCTTTTAAGCAAGTTACTAAACTTGCAGAGAAACTGGATGGATAAGAAGAATAAGAGGAAAACCATTATGTCCATGATGGTACACTTGCAAAACCTGCTGAATATATATATATATATATATATATATATATATATGTGTGTGTGTGTGTGTGTGTGTGTGTGTGTGTGTGTGTGTGTGTGTGTGTGTATGTATATATGAATTTATGTTTTCTTTGTGCAACCTTCTGTCATGCGTTCTATTTATATATTCTTTATCTATCTAGTTTACGGAAAGCTCCCTGATTACTTCTTTACATGTGTTACTAATGTTTATCTACTAAATGCTATAAAATCAGGAAGAAAGTCATCCTAATGACAGCTTAGATGATGAAGAAACTCCTCAGATCTCCAAATGGGAATCGATAATATGGCTCTCTATTTTGACTGCATGGATCTCAGCCCTCTCAGAGTACCTAGTTAATGCCATAGAGGTACTTATGTCTTGCTAATTTTATTTTGTAGTTTACTCATCATTTCCTTGGCATGAATATTGTTCATCTTTTGAAGGAAATGATGTTAAGGTATTTTCTAAAAAATCACCATCTTTGTTACTTTTATTTTTCTTCAGAGACACCTTTCTATATTTTGTTTACATTCCTATGACATGTATGCTTACTGGTTTAACGGCAAGTCTATTTATCCTTGTTACTTCTCTAATGAAGTCGCCTCTAATCTCTCTCTCCCTAAATTTCAAAGTAAGTATTTCGTGCGAGAGGGTTTAATTTATACATGTTGCAAGTATTTCTTATTTTCTCACTTTGAGTATGGTTCTATTTCCAGGGGGCATCTGTTGCTATGAATATTCCAGTTGCATTTATAAGTGTTATTTTGCTCCCAATTGTTGGAAATGCAGCAGAACATGCAGGTGCAATTATGTTTGCCGTGAAAGACAAGCTTGTAAGTGCTTATCCTACTGGCTTTTATAAGACCTATGTAGGACTATTCATTACATGAATCTATGTTATGTCTGCAGGACATTTCTTTGGGAGTTGCAATAGGCTCATCGACACAGATATCAATGTTTGGGGTAGGTATTAAATAATTTATGCATTGATGTCGTTTTCTAGTTATTTTCAAATATCTACGCATGTGCATTTTCATTTTGAATTGGACTGTATCAACTTCTCTATTCGTACTTATGGATCACTAAATCTGCTTCCATGATACGGGTGGTTTATTTTATTTTTTTAGTAATCAGTCGCTATAGGCTGAAGTCTGAACCAACTACTTGCTCAGTGGTTGAACTTGTATTTATTCTAGGTTGATGCTACTTTTATTGATGTAGGACAATTTGTAAAACGAATTTTGTTATTGATTGATAGAGGGCTAGAACTAGGATTTAAGCTCTGTGCTTAAATTCTAGGGTTTGGAGTTTCAACTCGGCGTCTATTAACTCTAGATAAATATCTCCACAATATAAGTGTGAGCCCAAGTATAAATGTTAAGGAGAATAGATACCCTAATCAACGACTTTGTTCTCTACCCCTCGACAATGTTTTAGGACAAAAGAATAGTCCTGAAGAAACTCAAACGCTAGCCCAGTACAAACTCGCTTGTTTGACTAATTTCATCTTGTCATAGCAAACTCTACGCTCTTCCGACATCTCATATCAATCGAAAAATTTATCCATACTGGATAACCAATCAAGGAAGACATTAGGATTAGACCTACCATCAAACTCGGGTGCATCAACCTTAATTTTCATAGTGTCATCATCATAACCTCGGTCATAAAGGTCGACATTCTTGGTCCACGGTATCCATAATCTCCAGTTTCATGGTATCCATAATCTCTAAGTTCATGATATCCATAATCTCTAGGTTCATTGTAACCATCGTCTCTACGTTCACCATACCCAACGTCTCGATGTCTATGGTCTCGTTTCTCGGGGCACTCAATATTTCTAGGCTCAAGGTGTTGGTACTCAATATTTCTAGGCTCAAGGTGTTCCTTTAGCCTATTCAGCTCTGGTTCTCCTTCAAGTATTTCTTCATTAACAGGAATGTCATCAGCTCCCGCAGTTTCTCCTATAGGTTCAACTAAAGGTTGTGTTCGTCTCTCAATGCTTTGAACCTTCTCAGATAATATGACAAATTACTTAGACATAGCATCCACACGATTTTTCATATTAGCCATTTTAGTGATTAAGAGATTTACTTTGTCGTTTATTGTTGGGCCATTTTGAGTTCCACTACGGGTCATTATGATGCAAACGCAATACTGAGATAATTAATTATAGTAATTAGATTATAACCCACAACAAATGCAATCGCAGTTTCCAAAATATCAACAATCACAACTAAATGATGTTCAACTAATAGGAATAATGTGCAGTTTAAGAGAATAAAACCAAACATGTTTTGAAATTTTTTAGTACCAAGTAACGAGTGAAAAAAATCTAAGTAATTGAAGTACTTATCCTATATTTTGCGAAAAAATTTAAGAGCAGTTTTTATACTTTTTTTTGACCTAAAATGATTATAAAGTGTGAGACAGGGGTGAAAAGTGTGAAGGTTAAAAGTTTAGGGGCTTGTTATGGAAGAAATAGGGGCTAAAATGTAGTATTAATAAATTGGGGCTAATATTTAAACAAAGAGCAAAAGCTATGGGGACTAAGAAGCAATTGGACAAGGTTTTTTTTACTTTGTTTTTGGAAAGTTTAGGGTTACCTCATTGTTCCAAACATAGAAGCAATAGCAGCGGCGTGAAAGGATGAAGAGTTGCAGCAAGTAGCGACGGCGGCGGAAGGATCAACGATCAGCGGTGTCATTAGCAGTAAGGTTTTTCGGCAACCGCAACAACACAATCTCTCTCTTCTCTTTCTATTTTGGGTTTTGCAAGTGTTGTTGATGGTCAGTGATGAGCAGGTTGCTGTTTGGGGTCACGGATTGAACTTCCGTTGGTGGTTGTCGATCGATGTTGTTGTTCGACGATGGTGAGGGTTCTGTGATGTCTTCATCTGAGTTGGGTCGACCCGACTTAATGATGAAGTACTGATTTTGTTGTTGTTGTTGCAGCAGTGGTGATGGGGTTTTGTATGATTGCGACAACGACTATTAAAGGAGATGAACAGTAATTTTGGGACTACAAACAATAACTTCCACAAAAAAAATTCCCACGTTTTGGCTCTGATACCACAAATGATGTAGTACAGTTTGTAAAAAGAATTTTGTTATTAATTGATAGAGGTATAGAACTAGGATTTAAGCTCTGTGCTTAAATTCTAGGGTTTAAAGTTTTAACTCGGCGTCTATTAATTCTAGATATAAGAAAAGCCAATAATAATCTCAATATTAAGAATGTACTCCGTGTGAAGATTACATCGATATTTAAACAAAAACAACCCTAAATTGGGCTTGGAGACCAATAAAATAACAACAGACAAAAATACCTTAACTAATTAAAACAAGTTCATAATAATGAAATAAACAAAATAAATAAATCAGGAAACTAAATCATCGATCCCCATCATTTATGCTATAGACAGTAGGTGACTAAGATCCTATTTATTCATAGGCTTCTGATGTGCCATCCTAGTAGTTAGCATAGTTTCCAATTAAATGGACTTATATATTGCCCTATGAAATATGCATAGAAATTATTCAAAAATTTGCTTGCAGTGGTTAAAAAAGCTTGGGCTACTAAGTGATGTAGGACAATATTTGGAGAAAAATAATTGCTGGAAATTAATTGTAAAAAACGTAACTAGGGTGGAATTATGCACTACTACCCTAGGATTCTCAAAAGTAGAAGTGATTGCAGTCAATAATTTTGTCTCAACAATTAAATTTTCAATAGCCTAATGAGTTTGGCAATTACATCTATATTTATATAAAACAAAACCCTAATTTGGACTTGGGGCCCAAGAAAAAAACAAAGGACTTAAATACCCAAATGAAAAACATCTAATTATTAATATTGTTAATAAAAATCTGCAATAATAAAATAACATAAAAATCATCCACGACGACGCCTTAGAGATTAATCCCTATCACTAAACAAAGTTTTACTTGTATGTTCGTTATTCCTAGCAACCTCTTTGGTCTCTTAAAATTGGTGTGTGGGCTTGTAAGTTATGTTATGCTCTTTTTTAAGAATTCTTTGCTTCGAGTTTGAGAGTAGGCTAGATAGGGAGGAGGTGGCTTGGTCTACTGATAAGAAGGAAGTTACTTTGCTTCGAGTTTGAGAGTAGGCTAGGTAGGGAGGAGGTGGCTTGGTCTACTGATAAGACGGAAGTTATCTTCTATGTGAGATCATATTATTTTCTATTGAGTAGTGGAGAAAAGAACCCTTTGTCATAGAAGATTATTTGGTGATTTGGTCAATGAAGGCTTCGAAAACTCCCCCCCCCTTTTTTTTGTTGGGTATTTTCATTGAAGCATTCACAACAGGTTTGAGTTTGTCACCAATTGGCTAATCATTGTAGTGTATTATGATTGCCACCAAGGCATCAAGGGTGTCATACATGCCCTGTTTTAATAGATCATTGTCAATTCTCCTTTGATGAAGACGTTCCAAAGTAATATGGCATCTTTTACTGAAAGCTGCTTTTAGTATTAATTTCTTTGTTTAAAGGTATTTCTGTAATGTGTATATGGCTATATGCTGCCTCGTCTTCTGTGTTTTAACTCTTTGCATTTTCATTGTTGTTGCTATAATTGCAGATTCCTTTTTGCGTGGTTATTGGGTGGATTATAGGCTCTCCTATGGACTTGAATTTTCAACTTTTTGAGACGGCCACTCTTTTCATGACTGTTCTAGTAGTAGCCTTCATGTTGCAGGTTAGCCTGTTGTCACAAACACTTCTTTTGTTGTTTTTCTATTTGCCTTTGGAAAAAGGCGACGTTGAGTTGATTATTTTTCTTGATTATTTATAACACTTGTTTTGATTCTGAATACCAACTAACAAGAGGAAAATCACGGTGTTCTGAATGGGGATACAATCTTTTTCCGTTCTTTCTTTCTCTTATTGTCATTTTTACTTTATATATATATATGTATGTATGTATGTATGTATTTTTATGTTTTTAAAAGAATAATTTCCTTGCATATTTGTCTTTTTCAAAATATTTTTAATATATATTTTTTAGTTTTATTTTATTCTTTCTTATGTTTTATCTTTTATTTTTCTTCTTGTCTTTCTACTTTTTCTCTTTCATATGAGATTCTATTTCAATTTTCAGCCCAAGTAAAAGCACATCTTATAAGAATTGGTTTTCGGAAAATCTGAAGTGCCTGGTTGTAAATGAATCGAAATTTGGCAAGATAACTGCACTATTCCGCCATTATTTGTGGCAAAGACATAACTTCAAATAAGTTATACTGTACTAATGATTCTAGTGCAATTCTCTCTCTCTCTCTCTCTCTATATATATATATATATATATATATATATATATATACTGTCTTTTTAAGGATTAGTATTGCATTTTAATCTGTGAAGAATCTGTCTCTCTACTTTTCATTGTTTACTCTGCATTGAATGTAATCTTGGGTTTGCAGGATGGAACTTCCAATTACTTTAAAGGACTGATGCTCCTCTTTTGCTACCTGATAGTTGCAGCAAGTTTCTTTGTACATAGAGATCCGAAATCTGTAGGTGAGTAATTACACATCCTGCTGAGAACTGATGGCATATAATGGATATTGGAATTAATGAAATGATCTCTTTTCTGGGATGTTAAATTACCTTTCATCATGATTTTAAGTTCATCTTCTTGTTCACATACCATGCTGCCCATTTGTTGTGCTTAAATGTTTCCTTTTTTCCTTTTGATGGAATGCAATGCGGCGGAACTTGATGTAGCAGAGGATAAGCCCTCAAAAACTTAGTTACTATAAGCACAATGGGAGCATCACCCTGATCCTAGTAAAACTGAATCCTTCAAGTGAACCAACAGAAATGCAACTCTTGCCAGAAGAATGGGCCTTCAAAAAGTCGGCCGATTAAGAGCATATTCGATTGTTATAAAGCTTACGAGGTCTGTATAGTTTTTGTCCTTTTAAAACTGAGCATCTTAGTTTGAGACCAATGGTGGTAAGAGTTACTGTAAACTGCCTATAATGAGTAGTTTCCAGCTCCTTGGAAGGTTGGACATATACTGTAGTTTTCAGCAGCACCGGCCCTGGGCTAAAGCCCAAGGTGCCGGGGCTTTAGGCCCACAAAAAAATGTCAAATTTTTAGGGTCCCCACTAAAATTTTTGTGTTATGTATACATGTACCCTAACTTTATGAAAAAACTACGGATTTTTATTTCTGAAGTCTCGAAGTCTCGAACAGCACGAATGCTCAAAGAAAAACCATGTGGGTCTGCGCAAATTATAAAGAGAAATGAAGAGGCAATTAATTTCTCGATCTTCATTCATTTTCCTAATTACTTTCTCACCCATTAGTGTCTTAACTAGTATATAAAGAGACAGAGAGCGACTGAGCGAGAGAGATGAAACACTGAAAATTGGAATCACACATCAGTACAACAACACATGTTCCAAAACCCTTCTTTCTCCTCCTCTCTCCTCGAGTGGCATATTGAAGGCTCAAATGTTAAATGTTATTCTTTCTCACAAATTTCAAGCTAATTTCAGGTATTAATTCTATGTTTTAGGGTTTTGAAATTAATAGTGTTGTTTATGAGAATTAGAAGCATTGTTTAATTTAATTGGGCTTGATAACTGATTGAGTAGATTTGTTTATGCTATTATGGATTTGTTTATGCTATTATGAATCAAGTGAAAAATTTAATCTCTTTTGGGTTTTTTTTAATTGTTTGGGAGTAGTGTTAGACTCTTAATAAAGGAGGCCCTATTTGATAATTAATTTATAGATAATCACGAGATTATGATGAAATTTTGTAGATTTTTAAATTTTTATTTATCATGGCTCCTAAAAAGTATATCTGAAAAAAGAAAAAGAAAGAAAAAAGCCGATCTCAAGCAGGGCGATCCTGAGTTTTTAAGGGCTTATTTTTTTTGTTGGCGCTTTAGGCCCTTAAAAACTCAAGGCTGGCCCTGGTTTTCAGAATAGAATTTAGGTAGCAAAAGTCAATGATGTAAATGAAGAGTTTAAATTTGATACACGTGCATATATGAACGGTGTTAGGATCATTACACGTCATTAAAATAAGGATAATTGTGTCCAACAAAAGTATTTTATTAATGTGTTTATAATCCTAACACCGATTTCGTATACATTGACAGTGTACGAACTTTAACTCGGAAAGGAAATGCAGCTAATTGGCCTATACCTTGTATATTTATAATTATGTTTTTTTAATTTCTTAGACATAATATATAGCTAATTGTTGCACAAATTTAAAGTCAAATACAATTTTGTTTTGTCTAGTTAAATATAGTTGACATGTATATAACACAAAGAAATTGAAAATATAATAATACTCCATCCCTTCCAATATTTTGATCATTATTACTAGACCTGGTAAACGGGAGAGCCGGGCTGGGCCAAAAAACCCCGGCTTTTTATGGGTTGAAAAATTACGGCCCGTGGCCCAACCCGGGTCGGGTCGGTCCGCGGGCTTTTGCCTTTTCTTTTTTTTTTTTTGCAAAATTTATTTTACACAATCTTTTTATGTCATAATTTTGCAAAATTCAAGTTCCCTTAGCTTCATAAGTTAAGGATGTTTGTTAATGCTACAATCAAAACAAATCGAACTCTTTTTTTGGAACAAAAAAAGAAGGCAAATGGACTCTTTTTTTAGTAGTGGAGGGAGTAGGATTTAACATTTGTATGATTAACGTTTGGACGACTATTATACCTTACCAATAATAACATAATTGTTCAGTAGCACTGTTATCACTTATTCATATATTAGTTTCATTATAATATTAAATATATTCGATATTAATTCCATGTTTTTATAGTACTGTTATAATATAATATAATGAAACTAATATATTATAACTAATATATTATTATAATGAAACTAATAAATTATAGCACTGTTATAATATGTTATATCACTGTTGTAATATATTAGCTTCATTGTAGTATTAAATATATATATATAAACGATTCTTATAAATTACAAAAAGTTTGTTTCTAATAATCCATATGAAATCTTAATTAATAAAATGCATATTTTATCAGATCTGGTATGAATCTTAATTATAATAAATGTAAAATGTTATACGCGCTCATACACAGTAATATTTATATTTTTACGTTTTATTATTTTATAAATATAAAATGTATGTTTAAAAAATGTAAAATATATTATAAAATGCAATGCACCAAATGTTTGTTTACATGAATATTTGTTTCTTAATTAATGAAAACATACATTTTTTGCGTTTATAAAATGTATTATAAGTTGATTAAAAATATATGCTTACAAAATAATAGTGATATAAGAGGTTGAGGTTAATTTGATCTAAAAAATTTTAGTCTCAAACAAGCAGTTGTTGTAGCTCAGTTGGTTTAACTCTTATTTATTAAGTTGGAGGTCTTGTGTTCAACCCTCACATGCATTATTATTTTTTTAAAAAAAACAACTCACGAACGGGCCACGGGCCGGGTCGGGCCAAAAACAGGTCGGGCCAAAATGGCCCAACTTTACATGGGCTGAAATAATAAAGCCCATAGCGCGCTTTTTTTGGACGGGCCGGGCCGGCCCGCGGGCCTGAGCTTCTTTTGCCAAGTCTAATTATTACGTTTTAAAGTCAATTAGAGATATTTTTAAATTCAAAATTATGTGAATTCTTTTAATTTAGTCAATATAATGATGAATATTGTAAATTATCTTAAAATACTATTCATTGTAAGATTTATTATTTTATAATATATAATGAAATTATATATCTAATGAATTATCTAAATTTTGAGTTTGAGAATTATCTAGGTTTTACTGTATAACTCTACAATTCATCAACACTTATTTAGACAAAAAAAATGATCATCTTTGGACAATTTATTATTCTTGTTTTCTCAAATTTTAGTTTGAAAATATCTCAAAATGATTTTTTTATTTAAAAGTCGATAGTAATTAATTAACGTACGCACTCATACATCATTGGGGAATAATTAAATGCACGTAGCACTAAAATTCAAATTATGGTGGTTCTAGGAAAAGGGCAAATGTGCAAAAATGTCTCTGATATTTTCTCTAAAGTTCCAGTTTCATCTTGAACTTTTTTTTTCAAAAGTAAACTTTACGTTATAAATTTTAGGTCAATTATGTCCTTGCCGTTAACGGACATGCCACCTAGACTAATGTGACTGACGTGACTAGACAAATTTTAGTGACAAGGCATGAAGATAGAGTGTTAACTCCTAATTAAAACAAATTAAACAACTTAATTTCAAACTTATCCAATCATTATTTAGTGCCTGCTATTTTCTTTCTCTAAACTCATTCTCTGTAAACAAATTAAACTCGGATGAAGCTGCTTAGATCCAAGATGAACAACCTCCATGTTTCTCATTATTACACGACACAAGATCATGTACTGTAACCCATTTTCGTCAACATCACAATTGTGACGCCCCCAAAATAGGTCCACACAATCTATTTTGAGTCGCCAAATACATGGTACAGAATTCAAATACAAACTTCTTGCGTACAACTATTAAACTGTCGTGCAAATACGACAAAATATAAGCTGTGAGTTTCAATACAAATATTGTTTTATAGACAATATCCAAACTCAAATAAAGTCCTCATTATAATTATTGTCATACTATTTTATAAAATAATGAGGACTACTATAGTAATTATCTTAGACCATTACTCCACTTTTCGACTAGTTATAGCTACACTCTCGCTTTCTGAGAAGAACAATGGAACCAAAAAGAAAAGGGTGAGCTCAATTAGCCCAGTAAAGAATATTATGACTAAGATAATGTAGAATAAATTATCCTTAGTTCTCAACAGGGAAAACTCTGATAGAATACAATAGACAACAAGTTTTAGATTAACAACTGCAGTGAAAATAGCAATCCATTAGAAGAGTCAAGTAAAGCATGATATCTACTATCTTCTATAATTTAAAAGTCCATCGTCAATATTTTATCCTGTAACACCAATCAATTAATTATTTCCAATCAACGAGTTATCTATGCACTACGGGCCAAAGATAATCGTTTGTATTACCAGTGGTCATGATCATGCCATACATCTGTCCAACTTTGCACTACGGGCCAAAGATATCAATCAACAGTTCATCTTTGCACTACGAGCCAAAGATAACTTTCACCACAATTTAAGTTTGAGGATTATGACAATGATAGAAAGAATGAATTCAGTGAGATCAAGGATTAATATAAGAGATTTTTAATTTAATTTATCTAGAGTTCAAGAATGTCCAAATTGTCAACATAAAAATTAAAACATGGATTCAATTTTAAGAATAAGATTCATAAAAGATAACTTAGACAATTTTTTTTTAATTTCGTTGTGAATAGTACTCATGAATAGTACCGTATGAATAGTACCACAACATGAAAAGATTAAGATTTAATAAGAAAGTTCAGACCAATATTCTAGGGAAATGATATTAGATGAAGTGAAAATCTTAAGCAATTTCTAATCATTTCAGGAATTATAGAAGCCATACTTACCATAGTAAGCTTATATTTAGGAATATGAAATGAAATAATATAGGAAACTGCAAATGTATTTTCACCCGTCATGCGATAATTCGCGTAGACATATTATTTCCACAACTTTAACAAAGAATGAATACGAAGGGTTATTCATCAGGCATGCGATAATCCGCGTAGACATATTATTCCCACAGCTTAATAAAGAAGAAATACGAAGGGTAACTCACCATGCATGCGATAATCCGCGTAGACAGGTTATATTCCCATAGCTTAATAAGGAATAGAATGACAACCCTTACGAGTATTGAAAGAAGATAACATCCTTTAACTTAGTAGGAGATTGGATACTGCAATAGTGTAGTAGCAAAATACTCTTCTTCTTTCTCTCTTATTCTCTCTTTATAATTTTTCTCTTTATAGATTTAGTGAATTGGTGAGAAAGAAGAAAGAAATGAGCTTCTATTTATAGAAGAATTCTAGCTTGGCCTTTGCAATGTGAAGAGGCAAGTGGCTTGACGCCTGTAATGTGAAAAGATAAATGGTTTGACACCTGTAATGTGAAAAGGCAAGTGATTTGACGTCTGATAAAGGCAAGTACTATTGGTGAAAATGACTCTTAGATGATGACCTATGGGTCCCAAACTTATAAAATGCCATATATCACTATTATTTTCTTCGAGTGTCGGCAACTTCTTCTAATGGTTATGTTACTCATCACATAATTAATCAATGTTTTTTAATCCTTCAATAATTATTCACAATTAATATTATAGATTCACAATATTGACAACCAGATCGTTCCCAAGAAAGAAGGTGTTTTCCGATAATGATTTCTCCTTATTGGCGTCCAATTAAATAACCTAACCACTTTCCTCGACAGAACTTTTTAGACATTGTTAATAATTCAAATAATAATATGAATAACTGTGTCGTGTCAATTATTAATTTAATAATATAAAATATTGTGCAGATAATACTGTGACAATAATTGAATTAATAATATGAGATAATATGCAACAAACTATCGTGACAACTATTAAATGAAACTGAGTAACTTCTTACATAAGCATTAATAATTAAAAATACTGTGCAATACCGTGTGCTACTGTGCAACAATGCATATTACTGTACTTTTATCACCGGGTATTTCAACAGTTAAACAGTACGAGTTTTATCGTTATTTTTATAAAAAGGTCATTTTTGTCGCTTTTTATATACGACAATTATTTCGTTGTGGGATCTACCAATGATTGCGCTGTCGTACGAATATTCTCTGACAAAAAAGAATATTTTCCGACACAACGAATATTTTATAACAACTTGCTTACTTTGTAAAATTTTTACATATCACCCATAACTATAGCATTTATTAAATTATCACCTTACTATTTAGAATAATAATTTAAAAAAATTAAATCTTTATTCATAAAAAATTGGGTTCTTACGACAATAATTTGCACTGTAGCCAATACCATTTTTTTAACACACATTAACGACATCAAGAGATGCAGCTCAAGCCCAACCAAACTCTGAATCTCTTTTGAGTGGCCATATTAAGAACATTGACTAAAAGCAATTGGGAAATCATAACGTTCCCTTTCAGTTTTGAAGTAACAAAATAAGGAACTATTAGTAGTAACAGAGCCATCAAATCTCAAATACTGACAAGGAAAAAACAAATTCCTATAAAATTTCATGAACTCCAGAATCAAAATACAAAATACAGAAAACTGAAACACAACCTGAAGGCTTAGACAATGATACTAAGAGCTAACATGATAGAGCTATCGACTAACACGCAAAATTACTTAGATCTCTGCCTCATCTTTCGTCTCTTTCTCTTCAACCTCCTCATTATCTTCTTCCACTTAAAAGAATCAAAACCAAATTGAAACAATCATTAGTAATCCTTAGATTCAAATTCAATTTATGAGTTACAACACATTCTATACAAAATTCTAAAAGAGAAAGATCAATCGGATGAGAGGAAATAAAATTAATTATACCTTGGCCCTCATGGTGATGAATTGGGGATTTTTTTTAGCCTCGCCTGTCTTCCAAAATCCTAGTAAGGCTGCGGAGGAAATGAGAGAGAGATATGAAATGGTTTCTTTTGGCGTTATGTTGGAGAATGACTTCAAGAAATGGCATAAAGGTTGAATCTCTAATTGGCGCCGAACTCGGGATCTGTGGCATAAAAGTTGAATCACTGATCGGCAAACACGAAAAATAGATACGAGTAGAATGGGTTTAGAGATAGAAAAATGAATCTGGTAAGGATGGGTTTAGATAGAGAAAATGGATTTGAATTTTGTGGTAACAAAAATTTGTCAAGGTGTAGCCTTGTCACTAAAATTTGTCTAGGTACAGTTGACCCAAAAATTATAACTCAAGTGTACTTTTAGAAAAGAAAAAAAATTCAGAATAAAAGTAGAATTTCGAAAAAAATATGATGACATTTTTACACCTTTGCCCTCTAGAAAAATTCTAAACCTTTTACCTAAAGGAAAATTCTAAACCTTCAAAACTACGTTTAAAGACTGCAGTTGACTTAATTAAGCTCCAAACAAATGTTGGAAAAAATCACCTCCCAAATACCGTTGTCTTTGATAAATTAAATAGATAAAATATTAATATATGCCAAACCGATTAAATTCGCAGTTCCGCCAAAAATAATAACCATTGCAGGAAATAAGGAGTAGATAACCAAGCACGAGACACCAAGATTTTATGTGGAAAAACCCTCTAAAACTAAGAGGTAAAAACCACGGGACGATCTCCGAATAATCCACTAGAATAATCTGAGAGAATACAAAGATATCTTAATTTGAGTACAAACTCAAATTACTTCACCACAATAACTATGCGATGGAATCCAAATAAAAATACCATTTTATTTGAACTATCTTTCTTTCTCTGTTTAAGCTAAGCAAAATGCAAAAGCTTTTCTCTCTCACTATTCTAAACTCTCGGATGAGAGTATATGTTTTTGTGTTGGTGTATTTTTTCTTCCTTCCGTTGCTGTCTTATATAGCCGAATTGGATGGGAGAAGAAGTAAATGAGGAGAAGAGTTGTTGGGATGCTTCCTTTGACCCATTAATGGGTGAGGACTATTGACCAACAATCTCCCCCTCCGAACCCATTAGAGGAGATAATCTCTGTAACCCCGTCACTTGGAGTCCATCCCGACCAATTCTTTGCAAAATTCCTGCTTGTCTCGAGTGACAGCTTTTGTCAACATGTCTGAGGGGTTCTCATCGGTATGAACTTTCTTTGCTTTCATCAATTCCTTTTCCATCACTTCTCGAAGCCAGTGATAACGAACATCAATGTGCTTAGTACGATTATGATACGTGGCGTTCTTGGTTAAGTCAATTGCACTCTGACTATCACAATAAACCACGTACTCATCCTGTGTCAGACCCAACTCTTGAAGAAACCGTTTTAACCACAACATCTCATTGCCTGCTTCTGTAGCGGCGATGTATTCTGACTCAGTTGTAGACAAAGCAACACACTTTTGCAACTTGGACTGCCATGACACGGCTCCCCCTGCAAAAGTAAATAAATACCCTAAAGTAGACTTCTTCTCTTCAGAACCTGCCATGTCTGCATCTGTAAAACCATCCAAGACTGGACTCGAACCATCAAACCCCAAACACAATTTGGAAGTAGCTTTCAAGTATCTAAGAATCCACTTAACTGCTTTCCAATGTTCTCTACCAGGATTTGATAAATACCTGCTCACAACGCCAACTGCATGAGCAATATCTGGTCGCGTACAAACCATTACATACATAAGACTCCCTACAGCAGATGAGTAGGGAACTGCTACAATATCATCTCTCCCTTCCTTGGTCGAAGGACACATGCGTTTTGTCAGCTTAATATGACCAGGCCAGTGGTGTACTAACTGGTTTAGCATCACCCATTTTGAACCTTGTAAGCACCCGTTCAACATACTTCTCTTGTGACAACCATAGTCTCTTGGCTTTCCTGTCACGAACAATCTTCATACCCAAAATCTATTTAGCCGGGCCTAAGTCCTTCATATCAAAGGACTTGAACAACTCACCCTTGAGCCTGCGAATCATATCAGCATCCTGCCCAACTATCAACATATCATCTACATATAGCAACAGAATAACGAAGTTACCATCCGGGAACTTCTTGACATACACACAGTGATCTGCAACAGTTCTGCTGTAGCCTTGATCCACTATAAATGAATCAAACTTCATGTACCACTGCCATGGGGCTTGTTTCAGGCTGTACAAACTTTTCTTCAACTTGCAAACCAAGTGCTCTTTCCCTTTAACTTCAAATCCCTCTGGCTGCTCCATGTAGATTTCTTCCTTCAAATCACCATGAAGGAATGCAGTCTTTACATCCAACTGCTCAAGCTCAAGATCCATACTAGCAACTAATCCCAGCACTACTCGAATAGAAGTCATCTTCACAACTGGAGAAAAAATCTCATCGAAGTCAATATCTTGCTTTTGAGCAAAACTATTGACGACTAACCGAGCCTTGTACTTCACTAGTTTTTCACCATCCTTCTTAAGCTTGAACACCCATTTGTTCTTCAATATTTTTCTGCCCTTCGGAAGTGTAGTCAACTCATAGGTGTGGTTCTTGTGCAAAGAATCCATCTCATCCTGCATAGCTCTCAGCCAATTGCTCTTCTCCTTATGAGTCTGGACTTCCTGAAAATCTTCTAGCTCCCCCTCCTCAGCAACTAAAAGATATTCAGATGAAGGATATCTGACTGATGGCACATGTTCTCTCGTGGATCTTCTTAGCTGAGGTTCTTTAATGTCAGGTTGCTCCCCCTGATCAATACTCTCTGCATCTGACCCATCATCATCGTGCAAATCTGTATCAGTCATATCTCCATTCTGACCACCTTCTCCAACTGTGGCATTCTGTACTGAAGATGGAACTTCGCTGAGGTCTGGAACTCTATCATCTCTGGGCTGTGTAGCATTATCAAAATGCTCATAATTCTGGTGCTCATGAAACACCACATCTCTGCTCCTGAATAATTTCCTTTGTACTGGATCCCATAACCGGTATCCAAAATCTGCATCTCCATAGCCAACAAACACGCATGGAGTAGATTTGTCATCAAGCTTCGATCTTTGTTCCTTGGGGATGTGTGCAAAAGCCTTGCACCCAAATACCCTCAAATAAGAATAGGACAAATTTTTTCCACTCCAAATCTTTTCTGGAATCTGAAAATCCAACGGTGCTGATGGAGATCTATTAATCAGGTAACAGGCTGTACAGACAGCTTCACTCCAGAATGACTTGGGCAGTTTAGTCATTCTTAACATGCATCGCACTCTCTCAATAATAGTGCGGTTCATTCTCTCAGTCACACCATTATGTTGTGGAGTACCAGGAACAGTCTGCTCATGTCGAATGCCATGCTTACTGCAATATTCAGCAAACTCCTTTGAAGTGTATTCCCCTCCGTTGTCGCTACGAAGACACTTCAATGATTTTCCAGTCTCCCTTTCAACCATAGCTTGAAAACTCTGAAAATGCTGGAATACCTGATCTTTTGTTCTCAACAAAAATATCCACACCTTCCGCGAAGCATCATCAATAAAGATAACAAAGTACCTATTTCCACCCAAAGACTCAACCTCAATGGGTCCACATACATTAGAATATACCCTTTCTAGTACCTCTGATTTTCTTTTAGCAGAACTGCTAAACGAAACTCTATGCTGTTTCCCAAACAAACAATAGTCACAGGGGTTTAAAACGGTACATTTAGCAAAAGTAATGAGTGACCTTTTTGCTAATAACTGCAACCCTTTCTCACTCATGTGGCCAAGCCTCTTATGCCATAAGTTTGGTGAAGAGTCATCCTCAACTGTATTCAACTCACTAGAACACACCTTCACATGAGTCTTGTACAACGAACAACAAGCAGCACCTCTTGCAATCACCACAGAGCCCTTGGTAAGCTTCCATTTTTCACTGCCAAAGTGATTCTCATAGCCTTCTCTGTCCAAGACCATGCCAGAAATCAAGTTGAGCCGCAGATCAGGAACGTGTCTAACATCCCTTAATATAATAGTGCAACCAACACCTGTCTGAATGCAAACATCCCCAATTCCAGTAATCTTAGACTAATCAATATTTCCCATTCTCACGTACCCAAAGTCTCCAGCTTTGTAAGTTGTGAAGAATTCTCTCTTGGGTGTAGCATGATACGTGGCACCAGTATCAACCACCCAATCAACTTTCTGATCATCAACATGCAAGCATTCTTCTTCCCCAAATGAAAGAACCACAACATCTTCAGTGACTGTGGCTGCAGTGTTCTTCTCCTCAACCCTTCCTTGCTCACCATTTTTCTGCTTGTCTAACCAAACTTTGCAATTTCTCTTGTAATGACCTTCCTTATTACAATGGAAGCATCTATACGTTTCACCTTGTCTGGTCTTTGATTTGCTCCTGTGATTTTTGCTTTTGCTGCGACTTGGATCTCCTTTGTGAAATCCTCTAAAATTGCTTCTGCCCCTGTTCTCTGCAACAAGAGCATGTGTCTCAAAATTTACGCCTTGCTCCTTTCGCCTTGTCTCCTTATTATGAAGACTGTCCTTGACCATCTACATGATAGTAGTGTGCATACAAGCCAATCATGTATGATGATAAAGCACGTACTTTGTAAACAATCTTATTTATTTATTAATAAAATATTCATTTATTAAAGGCATTTAATTATCTACATGTTGCTGTTTTTATAATATGTAAATAACCCATAGTTTTAAGCAATGCTTTTAGAATCATGATGATGATCATGCTAATGAGATCTAAATTCTTAGAAAGTTTTAAAACTAAAATAGTTCCCAATCGTGGGATTACTAAAAAGGGGATTAGTAAATCCGATAGATTGGTACATATGTTGCTTGTTCATTGGATGAGGATGATTGATCTCATGATCATTTGTGTGGAGACACTAAAGCAAGTATGTAGGTGCTTATTGGAGAATAAGTTCACTGAACGTGATTCGCTATGGAATACCTTATGGAGATTTACTCGCCTGTCAATAGGAATTCCTAATGTGATAGTAGTACAAGTAATCCTTAAACTTGAGATCATCATAGTATCTTGTATGTAACAAATTATACTTTGACTTATTCCTTAAGACCTTTTAAGGCATATATAGGGTATGCTTGGGTATAATGAGTTACATATGGAGATAATAAATGATTAATAAAGAATCTACCACCTCTAGTAAAAGAGGAGATATGTCCTATGTGATTCGTTAAATGACAGCCCAGGAATCCTTGGCTAAGGTGAAATAAAATTAGAAAGGAGTTTCTAATTTGCATTATTTGGAGTTGTGCATTTTCTAATCGAAATACGTATAATTAAATAAAATAAGACTTGACAATAAATCCATGTCTTATATTTAATTGGGACATTGTATGGTGGAAGGATTGAATTGTATGGTAACTATTTACTCACAGGTTCTTTTTGATTAATGTTGAAATCTATATTATCTGGAAAGTCGTTGATCGCTAGGGAGGCTTATCCCTATTGTAGAATAAATATTATTTATTTAAATAGATTATTAGTTTAATTTATTTATTTAAATAAGATTAAAATTATTTTAATTGATTTATTTACAACCGGTTTAATATGGAGAACCTAAAGGGTCACACCATAAAAGGAAGAATAATTATTTAAGAAGGTAATGGCATAATCGTAATAATGCATTAAGTGTAATTAATTTAATCTATGGTGATAGAATAAATTAAATAGCTTAATGTTTATTATTTAATATTTTGAAAATATTAAATATAAATTAATAAGAGGAGTCTTATTAATATTATTATAATTATTATTATTTTAATTTCTAAAGGAGTTTAGTAATTAATTTAATATTTAGTACTCTCATTTATTCCTAATAAGATTAGGAGACAAATTAATTAAATGAATTTAATTAATTATTCCCATGTGATGGGAAGCCTAAATTAATTAAAGGAGTTTAATTAATTAAAAGAAATCGCATGTCTAATAGGATTAGAAGGGTTGACTAATATCTATATAAGATGAGTCTTATAATAGATATTAGATGATGCAATTCTAATTGTTAGAGAGTACTCCTTTTCTATAGAGGATATAAAACTAAGGTTTAGCCAAACACCCTCCTTCTTGATAATTCTTCTTTCTTGGTGGATCACCTCTAGAGGCCAAACACTTGGGTGGCAACGTTGATCAAAGAAAGGAATCTAACCCGGAAATTCAAGGAGATCACGAAGAATAAGGAGTTGAACTAGTACCTGTGGAAGCTTCGTTCTACAAGGGTATGATTCCATAACTTATTATTTATCGTTTTAAATTAATAATTTGCTTAAAGGATGATCCGGATAATGATTTTGTAGAAATTTTTTTAAACTCTGATATACCATGCTTCCGCTAATTTTTACAATTTGATTGCGTCACAATTTCGTACAAACCCAACAGTGGCATCAGAGCCAAACCTTTATGCAATTATTAATTTATTTTTAATTTCATATACATATGAGTATGTATTTAGAATAATTTATTGGGCATAATTTTATTGTATAAAATTAATTTTTTAAGAAAAAAAATGATGACGTTTTTTTTTTTGGGACGAATCACAATTTTTTTTGGGTGCTAATCTTGAATTCTGCAAAGAAAAGGTGTTGTCTTTTTCTTACTCCAAAAAGAAGGTGACCCATCAGGAAATGACTCTTTTAATAAACCTGCAAGACTCTTTTAATAAAAGAAGGTAACTTCTTTTTAAAAAATAAATGTGAATTTATATTATATATATATATATATATTATATTCTAAATAATTTTATAATTAAAATAAAGAGTTTATTTTAATCTTGAAATTGGATTTCATGCAATTTAAAATTGCCCATTAAATGATACTCATATATATATAGAATGTTTTAATTCATGAGATGGATATTTATTTATTGATATATATGGTGATATGTATGATAATAAATAGGGATTGATTATGGACTATTTGACCAATGTGATTGAATTTTATTTTAGTTGAATGCTTGAATGAATGGATTTTATTAAATGGGGCATGCGTACCTCGTCTTCTCTGATTTTTCTTGATGTAAAATTATATCTCTCTCCTATGTACTTCCCCTTGACTGCTGATCAAGGTTTCTATTTAAATTTAAAATAGTTTATGTAATAGGATTAGTTAGAATTATTTTGAAGAAATTAGAGACCAAGGAGCAAGGAGCGCGTGAAGACTTATTTGTATGGAGCTTGGAATTTAAATGTAATAGTTATATTTAAATTTAATTTTTGCACTCCTAGGTTTGACCTCTTGGTTCACTTGGTGGCTCTAGTGAACCAAACTAGAATAAAAATCCATAATCAATCCGGGTAGAATATAGTATTCTATATTGCATGCTAAATATTATATATATTATATTTTATGCAAACATGTTTCGCATGTTTAATAAAATGACGCGTATTTTATATATATGTGTGCATGCGCGCTAAACAAGATGAGACAAATAATAACAAACCCCTCAAATAAATAATATTAAGTCCGAAGCGTTCAAATGATATTTGGAATATCGAACGTCGCCTTCTAGCATGATAAATTAATAGAGTATTAAATATTTAATATGAGCTTGTTGTGCTATCCACAAGGCGAGTATTGCGTATTTAAGATGTTAATTAATCACATTTGATGCTTATCAAGAAAATTGAACGATCTAGTCTTGTTGTGCTATCCACAAGGACGAACATTTTTCTTTTTTGAATTTATGGAAGTGCTAGGCTGGACTTAACTTAAATCATTTTAGTTCGGATGTGCATACACTTGACCATTATGATTTAAGAGGCAAAATAAAAGGAGTTATATAGTGATGTAATTGACAAGAGTTGTCTACCTATTTATTTGTATATCGCTTGTTGTGTTATCCACAAGGTTATATACATTTGAAATGGGATCCTTATTCTCACTAGCAAATCTTTAATTAGATGTTGCCGAACTATATAAGTGAGGGTAATATAGTTTGATAAAAATAGTGGGAGATACCAATTTAAAATAAAGACCTAAATTTATTTTGGTATGCAAAATTAATAAAATGAATGTTTGCTAAAATGTTATTTTTCACATGTAGAATTTTAAAAATGTTAAAATCACTAATTTCACTGCGAAGCATACTTGATGCTAATAAGCTTACCGGGCCAAATTATACGGACTGGCTAAGAAATCTGAGAATAGTTCTCACTGCTGAAAAGATTTCTTATGTCCTAAACTCACCTGTCCCTGGAACTGTTCCAGAAACAGCCTCTGAGGAAGAGATTGCCACCATTGTAAAGTGGCAAGATGATGCATCTGTGGCTCAATGCATCATGCTCGCATCCATGAATAACGAGCTTCAGCTTCAGCAAGAAAACATGGATGCTCCTACTATGCTGCTTCACCTCAAGAAGTTGTATGGTGAACAGAGTAGGACTGCTAGATATGAGATATCTAAGGAGCTCTTCCGATCTCGGATGACCGAGGGTACTGCCGTCGAGACTCACGTCCTAAAGGTGATCAATTTGATTGAACGCCTTGGACAGCTGAGGTTCGTCATGGATGGGGAGCTGAGTCAAGACTTGGTCTTGCAGTCACTCCCTGAGACCTTCTCGCAGTTTGTGGTTAATTTTCACATGAATAAGCTAGATGTCAGCTTGCCTGAGCTGCTTAACATGCTGAAAAGTGCAGAAGGTCACTTCCCATCCAAGAAGAACCATATTTTGATGGTGGATTCTTCCAATAAAAGGAAGAGGCCCAAGGTATCTTCTGAAAAGAAGAAATCTAAGAAGGCTAAGGGAAATGGGAAAGAAAAGGAACAAAAGAAACCTGAACCAGCTAAAGGAATGTGCTTTCATTGCAACAAGCCGGGACATTAGAAAAGGAACTGCAAGAAGTATCTAGCAGAAAAGAAGCTTGGAGAAGCTTCGACTTCCAATCAAGGTTTGTTTATGATTGAAATTATTTTTTCTGAAAGTCATAATTCTACTTGGGTATTGGATACCAGCTGTGGTTCTCACATATGTAATACTGTGCAGGGACTGGTCAGAAGTAGAAAGCTGAACAATGATGAGGTGATCCTACGAGTGGGGAATGGAGCAAAGGTTGCTGCATTAGCTGTAGGAACTTATTATTTAACAATGCCTTCGGGTAAGTCCATTTATATTAATAATTGTTATTATGTTCCGAATATTATTAAAAATATTATTTCAATTTCTGTATTGGATATGGAAGGATTTAACGTTGTTATAAAGAACAATAGTTGTTCTATTTATAAAGACGATGTTTTATATGGTATTGAAAATTTGCGAAATGGACTTTATACACTTGACTTACAAGAAATATATTTCAAATTGAACAAACTAAGAAAAAGAAAAGAGATGATATTAATTATACCTACATGTGGCACAGTAGACTCGGTCATATCAACGAAACAAGATTATCCAAGTTGCATAAAGATGGGCTCCTCGAGCTATCCGATTATGAATCATATCCAACTTGTGAATCTTGTCTCATGGGTTAAATGACTAAATCTCCTTTTAGTAGAAAAGGAGGAAGAGTTACAGAGTTGTTGGCATTGATTCACACAGACGTTTGTGGGCCTATGACAACAAGTGCACGGGGTGGGTATTCTTATTTTATTACTTTCACTGATGATAACTCAAGATTTGGATATGTGTATTTAATGAAATACAAGTCAGAATCATTTAAAAAGTTCAAAGAGTTCAGAAGTGAAGTAGAGAAACAAACGGGCAAGAGTATAAAGATACTTCGATCAGATCGAGGTGGAGAATACTTAAGCGGTGAGTTTCTCAATTGTCTCAAAGAAAATCGTATAATCTCACAATGGACTCCTCCAGGTACACCACAATTAAATGGAGTATCTGAAAGGAGAAATCGAACACTGTTAGACATGGTTCGATCCATGATGAGTTTTACCGACCTTCTAATTTCCTTCTGGGGATATGTCCTAGAAACGGCTGCATACCTACTTAACAAGGTACCTACCAAATTCGCCCCAAAAACTCCATATGAGATGTGGAAGGGGAGGAAACCAAATCTTAAGCATGTTAAGACTTGGGGTTGTCCAGCTTATGTCAAAAAGTTTGAACATGATAAGCTACAAACTAAATCCGAAAAGTGTAGATTTGTGGGATACCCTAAAGAAACTGTAGGGTATTATTTCTATCATCCAACTGATCAAAAGGTGTTTGTTGCGAAACATGCTGCCTTCTTGGAAAAGGAGTTTATCCATGAAGGGGTCAGTGGGAGTAAGATATATCTTGAAGAAGTTCAAGAACCACAAATTATCACGGATCAAAGTCAAGTACCTGACCAAGTAGAAGAACCTACTATACCACACCCTGTTCGTAAATCTAGAAGTGTACCGAAGATACCTAAGAGGTATGGATTCGTCATAGAGGATGACGATGAGGTACACATCATGAATGATGATGATCCATTGAATTACGAACGGGCTATGAGTAATAAAGACTCAGGAAAATGGCTTGAAGCCATGAAATCTGAAATGGACTCCATGTATGAAAACAAAGTATGGACTTTAGTTTCACCACCTGAAGGCATTAAGCCTATTGGGTGTAAATGGGTCTTTAAAAGAAAGACGGGAGCGGACGGCAAGGTAGAAACCTATAAGGACTGACTGATTGCAAAAGGTTTCAAACAAAGACAAGGAGTTGACTATGATGAAACCTTCTCACCAATAGCTATGCTCAAGTCTATTCAGATTTTGCTTGCGATTGCAGCTTATAACGACTATGAGATCTGGCAGATGGACGTGAAAACGGCCTTCCTCAATGGGAAATTTGAGGAGGATGTGTATATGACACAGCCAGAGGGATTTGTTTCAAAGGTTGAAACAAATCAAGTCTGTAAGCTGCAATGATCCATTTATGGATTGAAGCAAGCTTCTCGTAGATGGAACATTCGTTTTGATGAGACAATCAAAGAGTTTGATTTTATCAAAAACGACGATGAACCATGTGTGTACAAGAAGGTTAGTGGGAGCGCAGTTTCATTTCTTGTATTATATGTTGATGATATATTACTGATAGGGAATGACATTCCTATGCTGCAATCGATTAAAATCTGGTTATCTAAACACTTCTCCATGAAGGACTTGGGAGAAGCATCCTATATTTTGGGGATAAAGATCTATAGAGATAGATCTAAAAGGATGCTTGGTTTATTCCAAGGAACGTACATTGATGCAATGCTAAAAAGATTTAGCATGGAAGATTCCAAAAGAGGTTTAATGCGATGAGCCATGAAATACATCTCTCCAAGAAACAAGCCTCAAAGACACCTGAGGAGAGAGACCGTATGAGTAAGATCCCTTATGCTTCTGCAATAGGATCTATCATGTACGGTATGATATGTACTAGACCGGATGTTGCTCATGCACTTAGTGTAACGAGCAGATACCAGTCGAATCCAGGAGAAGAGCACTGGAAGGCAGTGAAGAATATCCTAAAATACTTGAGAAGGACTAAGGATATTTTTCTTGTCTACGGTGGGTCTGAATTAAAACTCGAGGGCTTCACAGACTCAAGTTTTCAAACGGACCAAGATGACAGTAAATCTATTTTGGGGTATATTTTTACCTTGAACGGAGGCGCAGTGAGTTGGAAGAGTTCCAAACAGCAAACAGTTGCTGATTCAGTGACAGAGGCAGAGTATATAGCAGCAAGTGAAGCTGCAAAGGAAGCTGTTTGGATGAAGAAGTTCATAACTGAACTTGGTGTGGTTCCTAGCATTGGAGAAGCAGTTCCCGTTTACTGTGACAACACAGGAGCAGTTGCACAGGCTAAGGAACTGAGGTCTCATCAGAAATCTAAACACGTGTTGCGACGATTTCATTTGATCAGGGAGATCATTGAAAGAGGAGACGTCACCTTGGAGCGTGTAGACTCTCAAGACAACATTGCAGATCCATTTACTAAAGCTTTAACACAACAGTAGTTTGATCGTCACTTAGAGAAGATGGGTATGAGATATCATGGCGATTGGCTTTAGTGCAAGTGGGAGATTGATAGTAGTGTGCATACAAGCCAATCATGTATGATGATAAAGCACGTACTTTGTAAACAATCTTATTTATTTATTAATAAAATATTCATTTATTAAAGGCATTTAATTATTTACATGTTGCTGTTTTTATAATATGTAAATAACCCATAGTTTTAAGCAATGCTTTTAGAATCATGATGATGATCATGCTAATGAGATCTAAATTCTTAGAAAGTTTTAAAACTAAAATAGTTTCCAATTGTGGGATTACTAAAAAGGGGATTAGTAAATCCGGATAGATTGGTACATATGTTGCTTACTCATTGGATGAGGATGATTGATATCATGATGATTTGTGTGGAGACACTAAAGCAAGTATGTAGGTGCTTATTGGAGAATAAGTTCACTGAACGTGATTCGCTATGGAATACCTTATGGAGATTTACTCGCCTGTCAATAGGAATTCCTAATGTGATAGTAGTTAAAGTAATCCTTAAACTTGAGATCATCATAGTATCTTGTATGTAACAAATTATACTTTGACTTATTCCTTAAGACCTTTTAAGGCATATATAGGGTATGCTTGGGTATAATGAGTTACATATGGAGATAATAAATGATTAATAAAGAATCTACCACCTCTAGTAAAAGAGGAGATATGTCCTATGTGATTCGTTAAATGACAACCCAGGAATCCTTGGCCAAGGTGAAATAAAATTAGAAAGGAGTTTCTAATTTGCATTATTTGGAGTTGTGCATTTTCTAATCGAAATACGTATAATTAAATAAAATAAGACTTGACAATAAATCCATGTCTTATATTTAATTGGGACATTGTATGGTGGAAGGATTGAATTGTATGGTAACTATTTACTCACAGGTTCTTTTTGATTAATGTTGAAATCTATATTATCTGGAAAGTCGTTGATCGCTAGGGAGGCTTATCCCTATTGTAGAATAAATATTATTTATTTAAATAGATTATTAGTTTAATTTATTTATTTAAATAAGATTAAAATTATTTTAATTGATTTATTTACAACCGGTTTAATATGGAGAACCTAAAGGGTCACACCATAAAAGGAAGAATAATTATTTAAGAAGGTAATGGCATAATCGTAATAATGCATTAAGTGTAATTAATTTAATCTATGGTGATAGAATAAATTAAATAGCTTAATGTTTATTATTTAATATTTTGAAAATATTAAATATAAATTAATAAGAGGAGTCTTATTAATATTATTATAATTATTATTATTTTAATTTCTAAAGGAGTTTAATAATTAATTTAATATTTAGTACTCTCATTTATTCCTAATAAGATTAGGAGACAAATTAATTAAATGAATTTAATTAATTATTCCCATGTGGTGGGAAGCCTAAATTAATTAAAGAAGTTTAATTAATTAAAAGAAATATCATGTCTAATAGGATTAGAAGGGTTGACTAATATCTATATAAGAGGAGTCTTATAATAGATATTAGATGATGCAATTCTAATTGTTAGAGAGTACTCCTTTTCTATAGAGGATAGAAAACTAAGGTTTAGCCAAACACCATCCTTCTTGATAATTCCTCTTTCTTGGTGAATCACCTCTAGAGGCCAAACACTTGGGTGGCTAACGTTGATCAAAGAAAGGAATCTAACCCGGAAATTCAAGGAGATCACGAAAAACAAGGAGTTGAACTAGTACCTGTGGAAGCTTCGTTCTACAAGGGTATGATTTCATAATTTTTTATTTATCGTTTTAAATTAATAATTTGCATAAAGGATTATCCGGGTAATGGTTTTGTAGAAATTTTTTTAAACTCTGATATACCATGCTTCCGCTAATTTTTGCAATTTGATTGCGTCACGATTTCATACAAACCCAACACTACATAGTCATTTTTTCTTCCGGAGCTGAATTGCTTAGAGACACCACCAAAGTCTCCCAGCTGTTTGGAAATGAACTGAGAAGCAAAAGAGCCTGAATCTCATCGTCAAGATTCAACTTCATGGTGGACAGTTGATTCACCAAGCCTTGGAACTCACTCATATGCTCCGACACACTGCTTCCGTCTTTGTACTTCAAGTTCACAATTTTTCGAATGACAAAAGTTTAATTTTGTGCATTCTTCTTCTCGTACATAGACTCTAGTGTTGTCCATAAAGTGTGAGCTTCCATCTCCTGCGAAATATGGTGGAACACACTTTGATCAATCCACTGCCGGATGTGACCAATAGTTTTCCTATTCATTTTATTCCAATCAGTCTCAGATTTATCTGCGGGCTTCTTTCCCTCGAGCTCCAACGAATCATACAAATCCTTGCAATAAAGGATATCCTCCATTCTGGGCTTCTAGATTGAAAAATTTGAAGAGGTCAATTTAATCATGGCTCCGACTGATTCCTCCATAAAATTTATCAAGAACAACCAAGCAAATAACCTTAGCTCTGATACCAGTTGTTGGGAAAAATCACCTCCCAAATACCGTTGTCTTTGATAAATTAAATAGATAAAATATCAATATATGTCAAACCAATTAAATTCGCAGTTCCGCCAAAAATAATAACCACTGCAGGAAATAATGAGTAGATAACCAAGCACGAGACACCAAAATTTTACGTGAAAAATCCTCTAAAACTAAGAGGTAAAAACTACGGGACGATATTCGAAAAATCCACTAGAATAATCTGAAAGAATACAAAGATATCTTAATTTGAGTACAAACTCAAATTACTTCATCACAATAACTATGTGATAGAACCTAAATAAAAATACTCTTTTATTTGAACTATCTTTCTCTCTCTGTTTAAGCTAAGCAAAATGCAAAAGCTTTTCTCTCTCACTATTCTAAACTCTCTGATGAGAGTATATGTTTTTGAGTTGGTGTATTTTTTCTTCCTTCCGTTGCTGCCTTATATAGCCGAATTGGTCGGAGAAGAAGTAAATGAGGAGAAGAGTTGTTGGGATGTTTCCTTTGAGCCATTAATGGGTGAGGACTATTGACCAACAACAAAATATCCAGATTTCCTGGCCTGCCTATATAAACCTACATGATTCTGTTAACTTAATAATAATATATAGATAAAGCTAGTCGTTGAAACACATGGCATTAGAACCTATCACGCTTTCCATTATAGCCGCGTCAATCATGTCGCTGATGGTCATCTTTGCTTGTTGTTGTGGTGGTGGTGGTGGTGGGTATGGTGTTGTGGGGGCGGCGGATGCGGAGGCGACGGAGGCAGCGGCGGCAGCGGCGATGGAGTCGGCGGCGTCGGTGTCGGCGGCGGCGATGATGTCGGCGGCGTCGGCGTCGGCGTCGGCGGCGGCGATGGCGTCGGCGGCGGAGATGGCGTCGGCGGCGTCGGCGTCGGCGGCGGCGATGGTGACGGCGGCGGCTGCGTCGGCGGGGATGGCGGCAGCGACGGGTGGCGGAGGAGGTGCTGGAGGTTTTTAAAGAAAAGTAGCTAGCTAGCTGGTCTAGACGCGGGCGACAATTGTATCGTGAATTCGTGTCGTGTTGAACATTATTTCATCAGAGTAGAATCTTTTGATTTGGATTAGTGATGTTTTCTATTGAACTACTTCATTATATTTGTATAGAAATTTCCATTTGAGAACTTGAACTCCATTTTTTATTTTTCCCCCTCTGGAGCGACTCTTTTGCATCAAATTTGTGTTTTTGAAACCGTGTTATCCAGTGGACTATTAATAATATATAGCTAATTGTTGCACAAATTTAAAGAAAATACATTTTTGCTTTGTCTAGTTAAATATAGTTGACATGTATATAATACATAAATAAATTGAAAATATAATCATACTCCCTCCCTTCCAATATTTTGATCATCATTGACGTTTTAAAGTTGAAATCTTTTAATCTAGTCAATACAATGATAAGTATTGTAAATTATCTTAAAATACTATTATTATAAAATTTATTGTTTCATAATATATAATGAATTATCTTGATTTTGAGTTTGAGAATTATCTAGGTTTTACTGTACAATACTTATTTAGACAAATTTAGGCCACTTTTAATTTGTCTCACCAAATTAAATAGTACTCCATCCGTTTCAAAAATATGATCATCATGGCTTTTTAAAATAAATCTAAGATATTTTTAAACTTAAAATTGATATAAATGTTTTACTTTTAGTTAATACAAATTATAAATATTATAAATTATACTATAAAATACCACTCCTTGAAAAAATTATTATTCTTGTTTTCTCAAATCTTAGTTTGAAAACATTTTTTTAAAGTCAATAGTAATTAATCGTTAGTTATTACGTACGCATCCATATATACATCATTGGGGCAGAATTAAATGCACGGAGCACTAAAATTCAAATTATGCTGGTTTGAGCAATTAATATTCTACATGTTGAAAATTCTAAACCTTGTACCCAAAGGAAACTATACAAACGTAATTTCCTTGAAAACTAGTAGTACTTTTCATTTTGTAGTTTCTAAAGACTTTGCAGTTGACACGCAATTTAATTAAGCTCCATACAAAATATCCAGATTACCTGGCCTGCCTATTATAAATTAAGGAATTTCTTAACATGTGCCCCTAAGGGTACATGTTAAGCACACTGTTCAAGAGAATATTCTCTTGAATTGTGTGTTTATTTCCTTGAACTTGGTGTAAATGTAAAAATCAAAATAATATGTACATAGTTCAAGAGAATATTTTTTTGAACTGTGTTTAGCATGTGCCCTAAGGGCACATGTTAAGAGGACCCATAAATTAAACCCGCATGATTCTGTAAACTTAATAATAATATGTAGATAAAGCTATTTAAAACAGCATGGCTAGATTACTATTTTTAGAAGTTCCGGGGGATGGTATTGCGGCAGCAGCTGCTGGTGGTGGTGGTGGTTCATCAGGAGTTATTTGCATGCTTTGCATGGTGGTTATGGCCGTGTCAATCATGTCGATGATCGTCTTTGCTTGTGCTGGCTCTGGTAAGTCCTCAGACAAACCTCCCAGAAGAAGTGGTGGTGGTGAATTCTTTTGGAGCGGAGGAGCAGCGGTCTCTGTTGGCGGTGTCGGCGGCATCGGTGGCTTCAGCGGCGTACATGGTGGTGGAGGTGGTGGCAGAGGTGACGGCGGAGGTGGCTGTGGTGGTGGAGGTGGTGGTGGAGGTGGTTAAAGAAAAGTAGCTAGTTGGTCTAGATCACATGGGTGACATTCGAATCCGTGTTGTGCCGAAATTTATGTATATACTATCATCGGCGGATTCAGGATTAGCAAGGGCGAATTTTTTTGAGCTGAAGTTTAGCGAGAATTTGAATATATAGTGTTTTTAATTTTTTTAGAGTAGTAGTTTAAGTTTTTTTTGTCCCTCTAAGTTTAACTTTTTTATAAATTTACCCATTTAAATATATCAAATTTTATTTTTACTCTTCACTATACTTATAAAAAAAAATTGAGTATAGGCAATACCTTATTTGCCCTATATATAGATCCGCCAATGTATACTAGTTACAACACAAATCCATATATGAATTTCTGTTAAAAATTGATATGTTTAAAATTATATTTATAATATAAACCTGTTTATGACACGTGCTTATGACATAAACCCGTTTATGAGGGTATAGTGAGTAGTGACTCACATATAGTGTTGTGTTATGAGTCATGCTACTATCACATAAAACAATCACATAACTTTCACATACTGTTGATGTGACAGTATGTGATTTGTTGTTGACATGACCCACTTAACTCAACAACAAATCATATACTGTCATTTCGCAGTATGTGAGAGTTATGTCATCATATTTATGTGATAGTAGCATTATTCGTTGTGTTATATATATCTACTCTTTTATCCATGCATATTTTATTGTACAATCGGTGTATATTTTATTGTACAATCTATAAAGTTTTGTCTAAATTAAATAAACAAATATTAATAAAGAGTCCTTCAACATGGACATGCTTGTTGGACCGGATTATTGGACATTTTTAATTTTTTTTACTCTAGACTCCCAAAAAATGTATAGTATTTATTATAATTGAAATTTTTATAGAATATAGTATTTTAATTATAATTTAGATACATTTACAAGAACAGAATTATATAGACAACCACAAGTAAAAAAAATTTTAAAAAAAGTTTCCAATAATCCAATTCAATAAACATGTCGGCCTAAACTTCTTGATTAATAAATAATCTAGCATTTAATAAAGGTTGTGATTTTCACCTTACCTTTCTTATGCTAAATTTATATGATAACTTGTCACTTGTGTGGTTGAGGATTATATTGTTTAATTTACTCGACTTCACCAATTTTAATTTAATAAATACCATGTTTAATTAATGAAATTTCATTAATACTACTATCACATAAAATAATCACATACTGTTCATATACTGCTGACATGACACCCATGGATTAATTTGTTATTGAGTTAAATGGGTCGTGTCAACAACAAATTCATGGGTGCCATGTCAACGGTATGTGATTATTTTATGTGATAGTAGCATTACTCATGAAATTTTAAGTTTTTTTGGTGTTACTTACAAGTATTGCACTTGCTGGCAATATAATAGACAACAAATAGTAAAATTTATATGAGTTGGATTTGGAAAAGAAAAATACAAACCCAAACACCACATGAACTATAAACTATTTATCTTATATTTGCTAGCTAGGCAACGGACATCACACTTCAAAAGAGATGCTAAAGCAAATATAAGGAGGATTGAATTTTACTGTCTATTATATTACTTCTTTGTACACAAATATAGTCTTATATATTTTTCAAAAAAAAAATTTAAATTATTTCACAAAAAAAAATAATAATTTGTGATATCAAACTATATATAAAAGTAGAATACACTTAATTTTAATTGCTTAATTTTTTCCCCCAAAACACAAAATAATTCCCTCCAAAACAAAATATTTTTCCCCCAAAAAATTAAATTATCTTTTTACACGTTTTAAACGAAACACTTTTTCCCCCTCTACTTTTTCCTTCAAAAATCAGATTATCTTTTTACACGTTTTTAACAAAAAAAAAAACTCTTAATTATTTCACTCCCTTTCTTTAATGCTATTTATCACCATCAATAATACATGTTAAATAATACTAATAATTTAAATTTAAAAAGAAAAAAAATCTAAATTCATCAAGTTTAATTTAATCTAATTACGAAAATATTTTGTTATATATTATAAATATCTAAATTTAAATTAGGTTTAAGTTAAAACTACAATAAGTCTAGGGAGACATTGGTTTTGTGACATTCTAGCGATTTTTTTCTCTTTTTTAGTAACTCCCAAAAAATGTATAGTATTTATTATTTTACTGAAAATAATATTTTATGTGACACTCCCAGAATTAGTCCAATCAACCCAACCTATTTTGAGTCGCCAAATACATGGTACAAAATTCAAATACAATCTTTTATATCAAACAGTCGTTCAAAATACGACCACACAACTGTGAGTGTTAATACAGACATGTAAAAAATATAAATATTCAAATTAAGTCCTCATTATATTTATTATCACACTATTTTATAAAAAAATAGTGAGGACTTCTATAACTCTAACTCGGACCATCACTCCATTCTCCGGCTAGTACCCGCGATATTCTCATTTCCTGAAGAGAACAATGAAAGAAAAGGGTGAGCTCAACTAGCCCAGTAAAGAATATTATAACTAAGATAATGAAAAATAAATTATCGTTAGTCTTCAACAGTTTTGGACTCAACCAAAACTGTAGAGGCGTAGGGCACATTGACTTTGTAAGAGCATATTAAGACATTGGGCATGCAATTTACCTGAAGAAGCACAAGGATAATCAAGGGATTAAATTTTTTTTCATCTCTCTACTTTAGATCAACTTACAATCAACTAACTAAATAGCTAACTAGCATACAAGTCTTTATATACACATATGTAATTAAATACCTCCCTTATACATTCATATACATATATACCTATACATATATGTATACATGTATCCATCAACTTATATTACACATTATATAATCCATATACATTTGATAATACCGAATATATTTTAATTAAATAGTGTCACACCACATTATCATAAACTTTATTATTTCAATTATACTTAATCATTGAAATAATTATTAACAACAATTATTTATTTAGTTCAATTTAATATCCTTCATAAAGTACACATTAGTGACCACACATAACATATTATCACATAGGTCCATTTATGTAACTCATGCGACTCATTTCACTTTACCATATAGTTTCTTATATTATATAGTTACCTTGAAGTGTCACACTTCATTTTATATCATATAGATGTAGCTACTATATAACATATAATTGCATATCATTGCACATAGCAATTAATTCCTTTAATTTTTTATTCATTAAATTATTTAATGAATACTTATTCCATCACTTTGCCACACTAGGCACATCTCACAAGCTTAAATTAAGCTCATCATTACTCACATCACTTAATCATCTCATAATCTTATTCATTTTCACCACATTACTTACTTATAACATGTTCAATTTACTTAAAATTATTATATCTCAAGGTTCACATAAACACATATGTCGTGAACGAAAATATTCAAATATTATTTATAACATTTACGGTAATATAGTAACTCAAGTTATTTAGTAAATTAAAATAACTTAGTTTTCTTTTATAACTTTAACCCTCTTGAAAATACATTACTATTATAAAAATTATATATTTCGTCATAACATGACATAAAATATTTTTATCACGTTTTTCCAAATATAGGCATTAATTATAATAAAATGATTTACTTATTTTCTCAATATACTATATTAATATAATATCTATGTCTCATTAAAATAATTACATGTACGGTATATGTACACATATTATATATAGAAAATAGATAATAAGTTTATTTTCTATTATGATAAATTATTTCTATCAATTTATTTACATATAACAAATACATTTTAATATATTTACCATATTATTTAGTCATACATATTACCTCATACAAAGCTATATGAGGTAATATCATTATATAAAATAATATCCTCTCTTTATTAAAATAATTCAATATTAGAATTTATTTTAATATCTTTTATTAAAAACATACGATAATTGTTTCTCTTTCCTTTTCATAAATTGTCCCAAAACAATTTCTTCAATCTATACATTTTAGCCATATGTCAATTATTAATTAATTCTCTAACCAATATTTATCTAAAGGTATATTGGTTTTCTTCTCTCTTTAACAACGTATATATTTTATTAATGTAATTCAGAACATTAAACTCTCACACATATTACCATGCTAAGTAATATATATAAAAGTACTATTTATAATTACATACTCAACACATATAGTAATTCACCATTTTTCCAAGTGAATTAACCCCTGTACTATCACCACCGTCAAGTAAGGTTTTAATATTCAAACTATATTATTCCATAATATAACCTTCAATTTAAATTAACCAATATTTATTCTTATTAATTAATTCCCTTAACGAATTCATGCATTGCTATCTCAATCCATCCATAGACAGTTTGAGTACCAATTATGACCCATATTATAACATATTAGTCACTAGTATATATATACTCAAGAAAATGGTGATTATTCATTAAAGATATTTAATGTCACAAACTTACTATGATAAAATAATTCTATAAATTATTTAATATCGATAGATAAATTTCATCCATCTCCTTTACCTAACTAATTCTCCACTACAACGAATAACAAATGTATAATAATAATATATTTATTAAACGCAAAAATCACATATTGCACAGTTCATATTACCCTATGCAACACAATACTACATACTTCATAATACATATATATTTTTATTCGAACCCAACACATGCCTTAAGAATTTTATTCACTAAATTCTTATTTTAATAATTTCTGAAAATTCGGGTTCTCACATCTTCTCCATCAACCGTAGAAGAAGTAAATTTGGGTAAAGACGATGATATTGAAGATACAATCTCTGCAGGATTAGAGAGGCCAATGAGAAGAAAGGCTTCGAAAACATTATTTAAAAAGGGCAAAGGAACCGGTGATACTAGTACACCTATGGAATTGAGGTTTAAGAAGTTTGAGCATCAGATGAAATTGAACCAACAAAAGAGACAAGAGGACATGGACATAATATATTTTCAAGAGCAAAATAAGTTGAATATAATGAAAGCACAAGAGGATGAAAGGATCATGATGATTGACACCGCTAACATGGAGCCTGAAGTAGCTGAATATTACAAACAACACAAGAAATAAATCATGAAAAGAGTTACAGTAGTTGACTTGCTTATTATTAGAGAATCAGGATTTGCTTATTATTGTAGTAGAATGTAATGGATTATGTTCCGTCATGTAGTGACCACAAGTGTTGAATAATATCTTCTTGAAGTTTAGGATGAACTTGTTTATCCCTTCTGCGATGATTGGCTTCAATGAATTCAAGTAATTGCGAGGTACGCTCATGAGACACTTCTACAGTTGAAATCTCGTCATGTGTATCATAGGTTGCTGGTTCTTGATTTTCATCTCGTTCATCTTCAACGATCATATTATGTAATATTATACATGCAGTCATAATTTCTTTTAGTGTTGTTTGATCCCAAAATCGTGCAGGACCACGAACGATAACAAAACGTGCTTGGAGTACCCCAAATACTCGCTTAACATCCTTTCTAAGCGCCTCTTGAGTCTTAGCAAATAGTTTTCTTTTATTTTCTCGAGGTGCCGAAATGATTTTAACAAATGTTGCCTATGGGGGATATATACCATCAGCAAGGTAATATCTCATCGTGTACTCATTTTCATTAATTGAGTAGTTCACAGGTGGAGCACGACCTTCAGTAAAAGCAGAGATGATAGATGATCTCTCCAAAACGTTAATATCATTATGAGAGCCTGATAATCCAAAAAATGCATGCCATATCCAAAGATCATATGAAGCCACCACTTCTAAAATAATTGTTGGCTCATGCACATGTCCAGAATACATACCATGCCACGCAACCGAACAATTCTTTCATTTCCAATGCATGCAGTCGATGCTCTCCAACATCCCAAGAAAATCACGCTCTTCAGCTTTTGATAGCAATCTAACGATGTCATTACTATTGGGGGATCTCAGATATTCATTACCAAAAATTGAAATGACTGCTTTTACAAACCTTTTAAGACTCAATATAGTCGTGCTTTCACCGATCCGCACATAATCATCAACGAAATCCACTGAAACACCATAGGCAAGCATCCGCATTGAGGCAGTTATCTTTTGTAGAGAAGATAAACCAATTTGTCCTGCAGCATTCATTTTTTGGACGAAATATGAATCATACGCTTCAACTGCTTTTTGAATTCGGAGAAAAAGCGGGTGCCGCATTCTAAACCTTCTCCGAAATAGATACGAAGGGTATGTAGGATGTTCAACAAAATAATCATGAAAAAGTTGATTATGACCTTCATGTCTACCACGATCAATGGTAATACGACCTTGCACAGAACCACGATGACGTGATGTATGCCTATTGACATTTTGTTGTTCTTCTTCAATAGTCGTCATGCCTAAAAATTATTCATATGTTTTTTCATCTTCTTCTTCATCCATGTGCAACATACTACCTCCGTTCCATAATAAGTATTTTTTTAGCTTAAATCACACATACCAATACACAAGCTAAAATGACAAAAATATCCTTAATATACTTTCTTTGTTTTGTTTGAAACTTTTTTTATTGCCTTTTGGTCTCTCTTTCTCTTTCTTCAATCTTTCAACTTTCTAATAAATACGCAATAAATACCATTGATTGCACAAGGGCATATATGGAAAAATATTATAAAAATTGTATTGGAGTCCTAACACATCACTTATTTTGAGAAAAAATATCAAGACTAAAAAAACACTTATTATGGGACGGAGGTAGTAGTTAATTTGAATTGACGAGACATATTTAAAATAACTTATTTGACTGAAAGAATGAAGTTGAAATGAATAAATATGAGAGACTAGATGTGACTTATATTTATAAATGTTATTTGTTCTTTAAAATATAGCCGTTGGAATATGGTTGTTGGAATATGACCGTTGGAGTTTTTTTTGAATTCATTGATTATTTTAATTTTTTTATATTATAGTTCACGGGATAGTCCACATGATAGTCTATCTGAAATAATTAAAGACTACAGGACATTTACTGATGTCAGATGGACTAAATATAATCCAGCAGATAATCCATCTGTTGGAGATGCTCTAAAGACTGCAGTTGAAGCTCCATACAAAATATCCAGATTACCTGGCCTGCCTATATAAACCTACATGATTCTGTTAACTTAATAATAATATATAGATAAAGCTAGTCGTTAAAACAGCATGGCATTAGAACCTATCACGCTTTTCATTATAGCCGCGTCAATTATGTCGATGATGGCCATCTTTGCTTGGGCTTGTGGTGGTGGTGGTGGTGGTGGTGGTGGGGGTGGTGGTGGTGGTGGTGGTGGTGGTGGGGGCGGCGGCGACGACGGCGACGGCGGAGGTGACGGCGGAGGTGGCTATGGTGGTGGAGGTGATGGCGGAGGTGGCTATGGTGGTGGAGGTGATGGCGGAGGTGGCTATGGTGGTGGAGATGGTGGCGGAGGTGGTGGCGGAGGTGGTGGCGGAGGTTTTTAAAGAAAAGTAGCTAGCTAGCTGGTCTAGACATGGGCGACAATTGTATCGTGAATTCGTGTCGTGTTGAACATTATTTCATCAGAGTAGAATCTTTTGATTTGGATTAGTGATATTTTCTATTGAACTACTTCATTATATTTGTATAGAAATTTCCATTTGAGAACTTGAACTCTATTTTTTATTTTTCCCCTTCTGAAGTGACTCTTTGGCATCAAATTTGTGTTTTTGAAACCGTGTTATCCAGTGGACTATGGACGTGTCAAAGGGTATATAATAATATATAGCTAATTGTTGCACAAATTTAAAGTAAAATACATTTTTGTTTTGTCTAGTTAAATATAGTTGACATGTATATAACACATAAACAAATTGAAAATATAATCATACTCCCTCCCTCCCTTCCAATATTTTGATCATCATTGACGTTTTAAAGTGACATTTTTAAACTCAAAAGTATGTGAAATCTTTTAATCTAGTCAATACAATGATAAGTATTGTAAATTATCTTAAAATACTATTCGTTGTAAAATTTATTGTTTCATAATATATAATGATTTATCTTGATTTTGAGTTTGAGAATTATCTAGGTTTTACTGTATAACTCTACAATACTTATTTAGACAAATTTAGGCCACTTTTAATTTGTCTCACCAAATTAAATAGTACTCTATCCGTTTCAAAAATATGATCATCATGGCTTTTTAAAGTAAATCTAAGATATTTTTAAACTTAAAATTGATATGAATGTTTTACTTTTAGTTAATATAATTATAAATATTATAAATTATACTATAAAATACCACTCTTTGGAAAATTTATTATTCTTGTTTTCTCAAATTTTAGTTTGAAAACATTTTTTTTAAAGTCAATAGTAATTAATCGTTAGTTATTACGTACGCACCCATATATACATCATTGGGGCAGAATTAAATGCACGTAGCACTAAAATTCAAATTATGGTGGTTTGAGCAATTAATATTCTACATGTTGAAAATTCTAAACCTTGTACCCAAAGGAAACTATATAAACGTAATTTCCTTGAAAACTACTTTTCAATTTGTAGTTTCTGAAGACTTTGCAGTTGACACGCAATTTAATAAATAATGCTACTATCACATAAATTCTTTTACATAATTCTTACATATTCTTACATACACTTATACATACTGCGGGTCCCGCATATCATGCGAGGACCCACAGTATATATGTGTGTGTATGTGAGAGTTATGTGATAGTAGCATTGCTCCAATTTAATTAAGCTCCATACAAAATATCCAGATTACCTGGCCTGCCTATTATAAATCAGGAATTTCTTAATATGTGCTCTTAGAGCACATGCTAAGCACACGGTTTAAATAAATATTTTCTTGAATTGTGTGCATGTTCCCTTGAATTTGGTGCAAATGCAGAAATCAAAGAAATATGCACACAGTTCAAGAGAATATACTCTTGAACTGTGTGCTTAACATGTGTCTTAAAAGCACATGTTAAGAGCACCGAATGATTCTGTAAACTTAATAATAATATGTAGACAAAGCTAGTTAAAACAGCAAGGCTAGATTACTATTTTTAGAAGTTCTGGGGGATGGTATTGCGGCAACAGATGCTGGTGGTGGTGGTTCATCAGGAGTTATTTTCATGCTTTGCATGGTGGTTATAGCCGTGTCAATCATGTCGATGATTGTCTTTGCTTGTGCTGGATGTGGTAAGCCCTCAGCCAAACTTCCGAGAAGAAGTGGGGTTGGTGGTGGATTCTTTTGGAACGGAGGAGCAGCTGCCTCTGTTGGTGGTGTCGACGGCATCGGTGGCTTCAGCGGCGTCGACGGTGGTGGAGGTGGTGGCGGAGGTGGTGGTGGAGGTGGCGGCGGAAGTGGCTGTGGTGGTGGAGGTGGTGGTGGAGGTGGTTAAAGAAAAGTAGCTAGTTGGTCTAGATCACATGGGTGACAATCGAATTCGTGTTGTGCCGAAAATTGTGTATATACTATCATGGGCGGATTCAGGATCTATTTCCAGCATGGTTGGATTTTTTTGAGCTGAAGTTTAGCGAGAATTTGAATATATTATGTGTGTTTAATTTTTTTAGAGTAGTAATTTAAGTTTTTTTTGCCCCTCTAAGTTTAACTTTTTTATAAATTTGCCCCTTTAAATATATCAAATTTTATTTTTGCTCTTCACTATACCTATAAAAAAAATTGAGCATAGACAATGCCTCATTTGCCTTATATGTAGATCCGCCAGTGTATACTACTACGTGTTTACAACACAAATCCACTTATGAATTTGTGTAAAAAATTGATATGTTTAAAATTATATTTATTATATAAACCTGTTTATGAGACGTGTTTATGACATCAACCCGTTTATCCATTTATGAGGGTATAGTGAGTAGTGACTAATGACATATAGTGTTGTGTTATATATATCTACTCTTTTATCCATGCATATTTTATTGTACAATCGGTGTATATTTTATTGTACAATCTATAAAGTTTTGTCTAAATTAAATAAACAAATATTAATAAAGAGTCCTTCTACATGGACATGTTTGTTGGACCGGATTATTAGATATTTTCAAAAAAATTTTATTCGTGATTCCCAAAAAATGTATAGTATTTATTATAACTAAAATTTTATAGAATTTAGTATTTTAGGTGTAATTTAGATATATATACAAGAACATGATTATACAGACAACCATAAGTTAAAAAAAAAAATTCCAATAATCCGGTCCAATAAACATGTCGGCCTAGACTTCTTGATTAATAAATAATCTAGCATTTAATAAAGGTTGTGATTTTCACCTTACCATTCTTATGCTAAATTGATATGATAACTTGTCACTTGTGTGGTTGAGGATTATATTGTTTAATTTACTCGACTTCACCAATTTTAATTTAATAAATACCATGCTTAATTAATGAAATTTCATTAATGCTAATTATCACATAAAATAATCACATACCGTTCACATACTGCTGACATGACACCCATGGATTAATTTGTTATTGAGTTAAGTGGGTCGTGTCAACAATAAATTCATGGGTGCCATGTCAGCGGTATGTGATTATTTTATGTGATAGTAGCATTACTCATGAAATTTTCAGTTTTTTTGGTGTTAATTACAAGTATTGCACTTGCTGGCAATATAATAGACAACAAATAGTAAAATTTATATGAGTTGGATTTGGAAAAGAAAAATACAAACCCAAACACCACATGAACTATAAACTTTTTATCTTATATTTGCTAGCTAGGCAACGGACATCACACTTCAAAAGAGATGCTAAAGCAAATATAAGGAGGATTGAATTTTAATGTCTATTATATTACTTCTTTGTACACAAATATAGTCTTATATATTTTTCAAAAAAAAAATTAAAATTATTTCACAAAAAAAAAAATTTGTAATATTATTGTTAAATGACACAATATCCACAATCTTGTCATCTTAATTTTATTACCATATTACACTAACATGAGTTCAAATTTAATTATACTCCAACAACGTATGAAACTGTAAATCTATAACTTCGTAAATTTTGTAAATTAGATTTTCTTTATGCATAAAATTAAATTAGTTAACACTAAACGGAGAAAACACATAATAGATTGTGCATCGATAGCCTACAAATGCAACAGAAAGATGGTGAAGGATATATAAAATTTTCAGAAATTATATATATTGAGCTCGTTTATTTCGTTCAACTTCTCCACATCCGGTGGTGAAGCCACATACAATTTTGTGGGGTCAATCGATCCCACTAAAAAAAAATTACTTTATAATATAAGGTAAATTTTAAAAATTCCACTAAAATTTTATAAATTTTCTATTATACGGGGTCAAATTAAAAATTTATAACTTTGTCGATCAAATTTTAACCACATATGACTCATATCCTCTCAATATATGTATATCTCACTATAATATATATTTTAAACTAAATAATAATCTAATTTATATTATTTTTAAAAATAAATAATGCATTACTTGCTTTTGAACAGTTGTGATTAAAAAAATCTATTATAAGTCAATATATTGTATATATACCATATATTATTACTTATTATATTCTCATTGTAATATAATATGGAATTTCTTAACATGTGCCCTAAGGGCACATGCTAAGCACACAGTTCAAGAGAATATTCTCTTGAATTGTGTGCATATTCTTTTAAATTTGGTACAAATGCAAAAATCAAAAGAATATGCACACAGTTCAAAAGAATATTATCTTGAACTGTGTGCTTAGCATGTGCCCTTAGGGCACATGCTAAGAGGACCCTATATATATATATATATATATGTGACCCAAAAGTATAAAAGTATTTAAAAAAATGGTTCGGAGGCACTGCCCCCGAATCCCCGCCAAATTATTTATTGCTTAGTAGTACTTTTGACCGCACGGAAAAATGTTAATTTTGGTAGTCAAGATCGTAGAAGACCGTGCTTAAAGGTTTAGGAATTTCTTAACATGTGTCCTTAGGACACATTCTAAACACGAGAATATTTTCTTAAATTGTGTGCATATTCCCTTGAAATTGGTGCAAATACAAAAATCAAGGGAATATGCACACAGTTCAAGAGAATATTCTTTTGAACTGTATGCTTAGCATGTGCCTTTAGAGCACATGTTAGGAGGACCCAAAGGTTTACATAGTCTGGTTTTAATGCCAATCAGCCTACCGGAAGATAATTTAATATTACCAAAATAGTATTAGCGAAATATAAAAAATGATTTTTTTAAGTGCGGGGATGGGGATTGGGGGTGGGGGTGGGGATGGTGAGGAATGCATTATATTTTATTATGTTTAATAATTATTTATTTTATTTTTTAAAAATATAATTGTTGGAATTTTTCCAACTTTGCTTTGGCTTGACTTTATAATCTTCTAAAAGAATTTAAGTTATATTAGGATAGTATATTAATTAAGAAAATTTTAGACACGATCTTAAAAATATATATAAAGTATATATTTAATTTTGAGTTGACTTGTGATCATTATTAAGAGATATATATATTATCAATCAAATTTTCTCAATCTGATAAATTCTACAGCTCATTTTTGTTGTGCATTCCTCTCCTGATGAATCATAAAATTATTTGACCAAATATACTAAAATTGTTATACTACAAACTGTATTTAGGTTTCCCCAAGACATACTAATATGTCATGGGAGATTTCATATCCAATGTTAAGGGACTAAAGAACAGTAGTCTACAGCTAATAAGCACAAATAAGAAGTGAGAAACCACGCACCGGAAAATTATATTTCTTTTATTGAATGTGAAAGAATGTTGTAATAAAGAATAAGTGGGATATTTGGCACATTTTCAGCAGCTCTTCTTATGTGTGATTACTAATTACAATAATGATATGAGAGGGTGGTGGTGGTGGTGGTGGTGGTGGTGGTGGTGGTGGTGGTGGGGGGGGGGGGTGTCTAGAAATATAAATAGGTTGACGTGCCTGTTGCATTTGTTGCATCCCTGCAAAGGATGGATCGTGCTTCAGTTATTGAGTGAGGGGCTTCAAGATCTTTGTCTTGCAGGGCATTCCCTTGCAGTCGCTGCATCTGGGAAGCAAATGTGTCATCCAGAATCTACAACTCAAAAATAGAAAGACATCATCAGCTGTATATAATAATTTCTTTTGGGTAAAAATACAAAAGAAATATTTATTATACTCTCATCATGCTTTGAAGGCCGGCCTGCCTGCCTTAGAGGAAGGAGGTTCTTACCCCTAGAGCATAATAAGATCCTCTGTACCACACTCGGTTTTCTTTTCTGCCCTCCAGAAACTTCAACACAATCTAGTCCAGTGACAATATTGAAGATGCGTCAGAACTTGGTACAAAAACCATTTGGAACATGGGTGAAAAGTGTTATATATTTCTCTCATACCTGTCCCATTCTGTCCCAAAACCCGCGACAGGTTGCAATGAATATTTGACTTGTAAAGACCTCATGCAAGTTGGATATGAAGTCAATAAGTTGAGAATTCAGCACTTGCATCCTTTCGCGTATTTCAGCCTCTCCGTCTGCTTCCTTTGTCTCCTCCAGAATCCTTTGAAGCCGTGTGCTCCGATTAGCTTGTACCTGAATCATTTATCAACTACAAATAAGAAAAATGGAGTATACAAGGATAACACACGATACATTATCTTGAGCTTTATTCATCCCCCTCCCTAATCACACCTGTCAATTTAGTTCCACGTCCTGGCTTGTCTAATGATGGCCAACTACAGCATAACAATGTATTGTAGGAAAAATTCTAACTAGCAGGAAAAGGTTTATTGGACATTTTTTAAAGACAAAAGCTGAGCTACTCGGGTTGAGTTTTCTTTTTCAGGTCTTCTATAGGAAATCTAAACCGGTCTTCTAATACATTAGGTCTTCAAGTAATTTAATGAACTGGACATATCTTTGGAGGACGGCATAGACCAAAGACCTCATGATAACCACATATGATATTCTGCAGGTATCATGTGAACCATAACTTAGAAAAAGGAAATTAGATTGTTGGTAGAGCTTACATTAGCAACAAGCTTCACTACAGTTGCCTGCATGTAGTTTTTATATTTGGTCCTTAGCAAGACAGTAATTTCATTTATCTGCTCCCCAAAACTCGACTTTTTGTCAACATTGACCGGCAAATAGGATGCCCAAGTCTTCAACTGGTCCTCAACTCTACAGTGGAGAACGTCAAGGATTCTTTTAATGGTGTTCAGAAAAGTTCCCAACTGTCAACAAGAAGAAAACATAACAATAAGATTTAGATAGCTATAAATGTGTTTGAGTGGGTGTAAGAGAAGTATTCATTTGTTCAGAACTTCATGAATTTTCCTCTCTCTCTCTCTCTCTAACTATGTGCGTGTGTGTGTATATATATATATATATATGTATCATACGTAAGACAACTCATCAACAGATACCCTATGTAATCAATCATCAGTAAGTCAAAAACTTGGCAAAATCTAGACTTCCACAATCCTCATCCTAATTCCACAGAAATGACTAGTAACAGAATCTAGAGCAATTTTCCTTTAAGCTGTAGGGTCTTGTACATTTATAATTTAGGCAATACGTCCTAGATTGGCTCAATGTGAAAATTAGTTCCAAGATTGTTAGTGGAGAAGCACTCACTTGATTAGGAAGTGAATAAAATGTAGTTGATTGTCTTCTTGCTAATTTCTGAACTTTGATGCCAAGCCTCTTCGGAATGCTATCTTTCAGAGGAGTCAATATATCACTGTATTGCTTTTCCAGTGCTTTTATGATCGCTCTTTCCACATTTGCAACCGCCTTGTAAAAACAACAGCACATATTTGAAAGTATTTCTTCGCAAGTCAATTCATATTTTTAAAGCATCGGAAAAGAAAATGAGAGAGGATAGATTCAAAGAGTACAAAGTTTTAGAGTCGAATTGTGTACATATACTTATAGGTGTATATTAAAATGAGAATATGAAAAAGCGTACATTCATGTTTGGACTATACTTGTACATAGACATACATGCAAATTCCTGTGCACATGCATGTAGTCTTTGTTGTAACTCTTAGAATAACATAAAAACTCACATTCTCCAAAACTAAAGTGTATTGAGGCCATCTGGTGATCACCACCCCATACTCGATTAGCATTTCTTTGATTCTTTCATACATTTCCTCTGGAAATGGTGAGGTAGAATAGTTTGTAATCACACCAGACCACGGTACCTGAAAGAGGTTTTCTTTATCAGAATCATTAAATCTATTTCAAGTAGGGAAGAGTTAGTTTCTTGAACATTAGTACCAGAAAAAGAATTCAGATATAAGTTATGATTGTATAACTGCATAATACTGCTTGAAAGACCTACCTTTTCTAACTTGCAGTAATCAAGTAAGTTGAGTTGCATATCCTGTACCCACACCATTATATAGTTGTGGTACAAATTCCTCGAGTCCACACCACCTTGCACTGGACTGAAGCATACAAGACATATGTTAGGAAGAAAGATCAAGCTTCAGAAAGGAAGTTTAAGAGGGGTGCTGTTGCCGTATTATGGCTAAATTATCAGAGGTAATTTTTTGATTGTACTTCTGCATCTATAGGTGTACATATTATCAAGGGACTTCACAAGATATAATCTGAAGTTTCTTTTACAAACCTGATATTCCAGGACTCAAGGTTCCTTTCAAAATCAGCAGTTGCTATCAGAAGTTCATTAACATGGGGCTGTGGACTAGATGGAGGCCATGCAGCAAGAAAAGCTCTAAGCCTTTTACACAACTCAGTGCTGTAAACTGCAGCTGTGATGCTTGACAGGTCAATTGAACTGAAAATAGAAGAGTACAACTCAGAGGCTTTTTCTAAATATTAGGCTAAGAAGATTGTGAAACAATACCAACTTCCGTATTCTGATTTATATTTTAAAAGAAATGGCCATAATCAACTGAGTTTGTAAATTCTTAGTCAAGCCAACACACATATTGAAGTACAGGAGGTTGTTTCTATAGCTCATAATCAAATATCATGTTGCAGGCTGATTCTACAATTTTGTACCTTACCTGGGTAGTATGTGCTGATTGTGGATCTTAATATCTGCCTGAATTTCATTGCCCAAGTTTATGCAAAGGTTCTTTATCTTCAAATATGCTGTTGAAATTGTAATAGAATCCATAATAAAGCCCTCAGAGTTGCTTGACACAAATTCATCCGTCTCCACCATGTGCTTCCTACACCTCTTTCCTGCTGCTGTCTGTCAAAATATGCAACATTTAGGTTATAAGACATTTGAAGCCGTCCCTAAATTTCAATAAATAAAACCTTCCGGCCACCAGAGTGTAATAATTGATCAGAGTGAGGGCATTTTGGGTTGTTACATTCCTACATATCTTTGGAGGCACAAAAAATTGTAGGCACATGAATAGCGTGCATCATTATGATACGTGTTATCGTGTATCGTAAGATTTTGACAACTATGTTAGTGGCTAATATTACTCACCTTTATATAGTTTCTCAACACTATTTGTGCATCTTGAGAAAGTATATCACGAAGAATCGTATATACTTGTACAGCAGGAGCTAGAGCTGGTGCAGCAGCCTCTGGCAATGGACCCAACAGATCTGCTAATCCTGTTGGAGATTTTTCATCTAATGACTTGTAGTTCTCAAACACAGTTGACAAGAGACTCTCAACTTGGGTTTCACAATCCAACAGTATACTTTTCTGCAAGACAAGAAGGAAAATATGTGCACGAACATTAATAACAAGCTTATACCAGGACTAGCTTAAGAAAATAGCAGCAAAAGTAAATAGATAATTTAATAGTTAATAACTCTCCTATACTGTTTAATCCAGTCAGCTTTCCATGTCTATTTGGCTCCCACTCACCTAGGCAGTGAATACAATTGTTTAAAATTTAAAAAAATGTTCATTTCCTCGTATATGATTTTTCTTAACCCTCTTCTTAGGACAAAGAAAGTCAAAATTCGACAGACACAATGGGGTATTGAATTTATGTTCTCTAAAGAATCCGTCAGTTTAGTCCATCTAGTTTCTCCATATTTTAGAAATATTCTCTTCACCATGATTGAAGAAACCCTGATTGGAAACTAGAAAATTAAGTATTAGTAGTAAAACCAATAAAGCATATAAAGATTAAACATATTCTATTGTTTAGTTGAGTTCAATATTTTGAATTATTCTTGTATATCCTTTGATTTGTAAGGAATGTTAGTGTCTTTTACACATTTTTTATCACACTTCTTGCTACCTTTAATCGGCTTACATATGTAAGTTAGTAAGGAAGCACAAATCCACTTTTGTTCTTATGGAAGAAATTACTTTTAAACCTCAACTAGACATTTTAGAGAGGCTCAAATCTTAGTTAGATTCCTCATAGCTACGTGGCTACTGTAACAAAGTAGTGAGTATGAAAAAGATACATTTTAATATTGTCATCGGGAATGTAATAAGGTGAGTATTATTAGACCTACCTCTTGTCTGGTTAATCTTTTCTCACCCCTAGCCTTCATAACGGGTACAAGTAATTGATGCATCAGCTCTAAGCAGTCTTTTGTTGGTGTAGCAACATTCATAACATGGGAAAGATACCTATTCAAAATCAGAAGTGAGAAAGATACTTAGAAGGGACAAACATGTGAATATTAGAATGACTTTACAAAATTTGCCTATTGAAGTACCTCTGTTTATTGTATTAGTCGAATACTTAGAAGGGCGGTGAATATTATATTAATGATTATTAGACGGACTTCACAAAATTTACATGTTTAGTACCTCAGCTTAGTGTATGAATCTGAAACTCCATAATAGTCGGCAAACTCAGACAGGAGCCATTTCCAAGGTCCGTCTATCCATAAATTTTGTGCGTGAAAATGTTGTGCACGCATGGCAGCCTCCAGCAGTAGATCATATGCAAGAGTTTCCACAATAGGTCCATTCTGTCAAAGTTAGAGCAAAAGAAATATTTTATAAAAACATAAATAAATAAAAACTACAATAACGGGAATGCCTATTCATAATTCTAACTCTTGGATAAAAAACTTGGGTTATGATGAAATTAAAACTACAGATACACTTGGGCACACTCTGCATACAAGAATCTTGAATTGGATCCTAGAATACATCTTATACATATCTATAAATAAGGACAGGTGCACATGCTATGGTATACAATATTTGCAGATTTGAATTTCGATTTTTAAACAATATAGATGAAATGTAAGGACTGTTTCATCTTGATGTTGTTCCATAGTCAAAGATGACAATGAGATTTGCAGGTAAAGAATATGCAAGAGGCACAAGGTGCTTTCTACTATAGCACTTGTAGTCTTTCTTGGAGGTGTTCTATGTGAATTAGCTTGTATATAAAGGAGACATGATTCAGGATATTTCACGAACCAAACAAAATTTAGTTGAAATTATTTTGAAATTGAATAATTGAACCTTCATGGGAGTAGTCTCGTCACATGTAACTGTTCCACATACAGATAGCTGGATCTTTCCAACACATTCATGATCATCATGATAAATAGGCCACCACCTAATTCTATCATTCTGCATTGTTTAAATAATCACATCAGGTTACAGTCATGAGTAGGAAGAATAATTAGCATTAGAGAGGATTCATCATTTGAAAATCTAAAGATGTTACATACAGGGTTGTCAGTCAAGGATGAAATTGGAATGGTAGCTCGACCTTGGACGGTTTTCTTTGCATCCTGCACTTCGAGTAGAAGAGCATCTCCTTGGCTCTCTGGAAAACTGAAAGACATGCAAATTGTAAGACATTCCTTGATGCTAAAGAAGAAAAAAAAGTAGAAACTTACAAGTCATGGTAATCACTGGTTCCAGGCCTCAAGCAAATGTCTTGTACTGATTCAAGTTGGCTGTCCTCAGTTGAACTTCTCAGGTAAAGTAAGCATGCCATTGGCTCTGCACATGACAATTCATTTTTAATCATCCACGGAAATAACATAGTCGGGGAACCCAATATATAGTATACATGTTCCAAAAACTTTTTATGAATTAAACATAATCCTCGCAGAGTAGGGATAGCCACTTTAAGCCCTAGAATATGGAGAATTTTTGTTTTGAAATAAAACGAGCCCATCATTTAATTTTGATCTCTCCGGATGGTAAGTGACAAGTATTATTGTTTTAAGCCTTATATCTTAGCAATATTGACAGAATATGGTTTCACATCCATGAATTATAGATAAAGAAAATAGATCCCCAAATTTTTTGGCCCAATGAGCACAAACCTTCAGATGTCAGATTAGATGAGGTAAGTCTTAGAGAGGTGATGCTGTTTTTAACAAGTGATGAAACATGTCGGACATACTCTGCTCCCACTTGCATATATATTGCACCTCGTTGTGAGTAAGTGCTCTTGAGTTTCCGCCTTGGTATTATTCTCAGCTTCCTCACTGTCATAATCAAGGAACTATTTAAAGGACATGGTCAAGTTTTACAGAAACAAGATATGCACTAATTACAGAAACAAGATGTAACTTAAAATTGAACTAATTAAAGGAAACCAAATGAACATATGCAAGAAGAGACCCAATGCTTGAATTTAGATATGCATCAGTGTCTCAAGATGTGTTCAGATGAAGTAGCTCCATGACATTTATCCCTAATTCTAATGCAAGCATAAGAAATAAATTGAGTTTCATGTTCCTGATAAGTTAAATAAATTGGGTTTTGTTGCAGTATAGTCAAAAACTAACTCCATACAATTACCATGATAATGTACTAACTCAACATTAGGCACTGAAACTATAAACAAAAGAATAACAAATGTGCTGAAACAATTTATGACATGAAATTCATATGATAGTGGCAGAAGTGCAATCTTTTTAGGAAACATTAGCTTCACGGGCATCCTTGCATAGAGCTTGAAGTATGCATTTAAGGAAGTGAATTGCACTTTACTATTAAACCATACCTTCAACCCTAATCTTTCCAATCGCTTTCTTAACTTTCAAGGCGCCTGTTTGTTCTGCAGTCTTAGCACTACTTGTTTCCATCGGCTGCACACCTCGAGGTTGCAACAAGAAGTTGTGTAGTCTATCAAATAAACAAAGATATATGAGCAGATTCCATTTAGCTGTGAGAAGCATCACTTAATAAACTCAAAAATAATAAATTAAATGGGTATAATCATAAGTACATAAGCTGTAGGTAGCATACCCAAAAGCACTACGGAGCAGCAGGCACTCATCGCGTAGAAACTCAGGTGCCTCCATGCAGCCTCTCGTCCATGCATTTAGGCATAGGCGAAAGCAAGCATCATAAGCAATCAGAGTTTGCCACACATTTTGTCCACTGCCAGAAGAAGAGCATTTTAAAAAATTGTGTAAATTGGAAAGAGCACTGGTCCACATGAAGACAAGAGGAGGACCTCCTCTAAATTGATATTAACCATTAAAGCACTTGGATTAGGAAGAAAATTGATCCACTAATTGTGTGTGTGTGTGTTATTCATCTCAAAAGTGCTAGTGATGTGGCATCTCATTCTTGAAGGAATGAGATTCTTATTATTTATTAACAACAGCTTGTTCTAAATCCTAAACCTGGACTAGGAACACAATTTATCCAGCTTTAACTTCTTGTGTACAACATGCAGTGTCAAATTTCTTGATGCAAACTTTCATAAAGGTGGAATAGAGCAACTCTTTTAGCAACTAACTAAGACATGGTGGTCGATTCTGACTAGTAAAAGAGAATGAACACTTGGATAAAATAAAGAGTCAAGTTAATGCAATGATGAAAAAAAAGGGGTTTAGGACTAAGACCTGGTATTATAATAGGTTGAATGATCCATTGTGTTTGTTTGCCAATATGGCGCTGATGTTTCTGTTTCGTCAACTGCTCCTTTATTCTCCCTGTAGAAAAGACACTGACTATGTATGTATTCTGGGATTTATATAGGAAAGCAACCAAAGGCACGTGCTTTATACACAAAATTTATAGTGACACTACAAGTAATCACACCTTTCACCAGGTTCATGTATTGGAGCTTGTGCTGTTGCATCCAAAATGACTGCTTCACTGCCAAGGGAACCTTGTGCTGATCCTTTTGGCACATGAATCTCCTCAGCAGATTTCTCAATTCCTCTCAGACCTCCAGAATCTTTAATCAATTCACTTTCAACTTCAGAGTTATCATTAAGCATATTGTTCCCAATATCCATAATGGGAGGTGCACTTGGAGTTCCCAATTCTGCAGCATCATTGAGCAAATTGTTCCCAATTGGAGTACCCTGCACATTCATCATCATGTCCACCATTAGGAAAATTAATTTGTCAATCAGTTATTTACTCAATTCCACAAATCATAGGGGGGGGGGGGGAAAGAAAAAAAATTCTATTAAGAGCTGAAATTCTTACATAAGCACTGTGAAATTGAACACTTTCTCGAAGCCCGTAGCTGCTACCTGAAATTGCACTTCGAGGCCCACCTCCCCCAAAACCCTTTACATTTTCTGGCAATTGAATCCGAAGATTCTCCTGTAATAATCCTCTATTTAAAGTTGATCCATTAGTCCTAGTTGCTTTAATGCTTGATTTTAGTCCAAACATTTCTTCATCATAACAATGAGCAACTGGCTTCTCAAAATCTTCTTCCTCAGAGGAATTTCCATCAAAATCATCTGGAGCTGAAGCCACACTTTCATCATCCTGATCCTCGTCTTCATATTCATCCTCATCATTGCTGTCTAGACTAAGATTGACTGTATTATGGGGTCCTAAAAGGCTAGAGTGGAACTTAAGGGGAGGCAGAACACTGGAGCACTTGTAAGTACTAGAATTAAACCCCAAAGGAGATTTTGGAACTGGATATTCATGATCAAACTTCTCAGTTAAAGGTGAACTTATCTGGGGTTGCTCAATATCAGATCCCTGCTGATAATTATAAAAAAAAAAAAATAAAAAAAAGTTTCCAAATTGAAATCAAAATTAAAAAACCCATCTAAAAATAAAGGAGTAAATTGTTTTTTTTTCCTTTTCATTTCATCATAATCAGAATTACAATAATATCAAGAAATTGAAACTTAAAGCTAGAATTTTGAGTAAGCCGATCAAGACACCTACAAAAAGTGTAAAAGAAAAAAAGGAGGAGTTCGTGAGGAATTTAATGTATACCTGATTGACCCAACTAAGGGCGCTTTGATCCAAGCCTTCTGTGAACATTTTTCAGTTTCTGGAGAGAAATTGGAGAGAGAAATAATGGGGTTGAAGGTGGTGCTGGAGATTTGTAAGCTTTTGAGCTTCTTGAGTAGAGAGAGAGAGAGAGAGAGAACGAAGGGAGCGTTTTGGGCTTAGTTGGGGACAACTATTCTCAACGGCTAGTTTGAAAGAAAAAATATATATTAGTAGCCCGACTTCAAATGACGACCCGGGAAGAAGCATGAACCGGGGGAAGTTACACGTTCAAAATTTTTTTTTTTTATGTATTCAAATTACATTTAAATTATAATTTTTTTGTCAAAATTTCAGTTCAAATAAATATTAGAAATTTTTTAGAAGTCAAAATTGCACAACTAAAAAATAATCCTGTACCTAAGCGCGTCTAATCCTGCAAAAAACGAGTAAACAACAAAGCTTGACGGCTTGAGCCGCCGGAGGATAGCTCCGGTGTGAAAGTAAATACAGGCTGACAAGATTTAACAATGACGATATAATAATCTATTGCTGGAAAATAATAATAGTGTAAGTGTACCTTGTGAATAGTCAAACCATATATTTATAACACCTCAAATACATGCTAGAATTCATCTTCATATTGGATTAGGGTTCCCCCATGTATCCTTTTCATAATAGGATAGTATCAAATCTCCCAAGATATAGGAAGTCCAACCAATGACTGATTCTTCCTTTCATATGTAGAATCTCCATATAACTAGGAGTTATAACCCAACATGGGCCAACCGGACCCAACCATGGCCTAACCATTGCCCAACCGAGGCCAAGCCCAATTCGGGTCTTGGTCCTCAACTATTCAGGCCCCAACATTGCCCCCCAGTCTTTCATTAAATGGAACATTTGATGAAAGAGTATATAGCCCCACCATATAAAACTGTCCCGCCCACCGACTAAGCATTGGCACTCTCTGACCGAGCCCAACAGAACCAAGGACCGAGACTCTCTGACCAAGCCCAGCCCAAGGAACAAACTAACCAGCATCGGCCCACCTCACAAAGCCCAACAGCTTTCTCCAAACAACCCATAACCAGAAAATCGGAGCAACCCAAACAGCCCCCCAAGACTAAAAACCCCTTACCTTCTCACGTGCCCCATCATATCACCATCAATGTGCCGTCCCTTGAGATTCGAGAACAACCTCTAAAAAGACACAACAAAACCCCCCAACATCACAATCATTTCCCTTATCGCTTTCGAAATATTTCATCTCCCTCAAATCTTCTTCTTCTCCGGCAAAAATAATCTCCCATCTCTCTCGAGACTTTGAAGCTCTAGTAATGGCATCCCCCTCCAACTCTCCTGACTCTGTCCTCAACACCACCGCCCCTATTACCGCCATTCCCCTTTCATCCATTCCGGCCCCAATCGTATCCCGTCACTAACTCGCCCACTGCTCAAACCGCCCCCCTACTGCTGTCACCACCAACTCCACCACAGTATCTACCATTCCGGCTGAGACTGACACCGAAAAGGCTCAACGCCAGTATTCTAACGAGACCAAATTCCCCCATGCCAACACCCCCTCAAAGCTCAAGGAGGCAAACATGGAGACCATCCGTCAGGCGTATCAGATCCCAGCCACCCACTCCTTGAGAGCCCCCTCGACATCCGATCGAATGTACCACTCGAACAACGGTTGGATCGCCGTGCCCTTGACTCTGATGGAGAAGGGGGTCCAGTTCCCCCTCCATACTTTCCTCTTAACCCTCCTTAGGTTCATTGGCATCGGCTTCAGCCAGCTGGTGCCGAACTCATACATCAGCATCATTGCCTTCTGCCACGAAGCCAAAGTGCAACCTTCCGTAGACCTGTTCTTCTCTCTGTTTCAGCTAGCCAAATCCCGCGAACCCCTGCTTCAAGGCTTTTAGCAAAATAGCTAATAAACCGAACGCCAAGATAGAGAGACGCTCTCAGATGAATACTCCCTCATGCAACAAAGGATGGCATGAAGAGTGGTTCTTCGCCCGAGGACCTGAAACCTCCAAACTATCGGGCTGGGCATCCCACAAACGATCCAACCCCCCCTTCGGAGACATCTCCATTGACCGAGCACTAGAGATTGCCAGAGTAATCGAGAAGATGCCACGGACAGAATGGAGCTATAACATCCTCACCAAACAAGCATGGCTCTATGATCACCAATGTAAGTTTCTGAACTCTCCCTCCTGAATTACCAATACATATTTCATACTTTTGCTAACCCTGCTAATCTTTTTAACAATGCAATATCCCTTATCAAACCTACCGACATCGAGAATCGCAATTTGGATGAGTACCTTTCAAGCAAACGTTCTGTCAAAGCCACCGAAGTCACCACTGATCCAAACCCATCTGCCGAAGCCCAAACCTCCACCATACCCAACTCCGAAGACATTACTTCAGAAATCGCCAACCCAGAAGCATCTACAAAGGTTCGGCATAAGATGAGGGCTTCGAAGAAGTCTTCTAAAAGAAAAGTCGATCCTCCCCTGGTCATCCCGAAAAATCTCATCGACTTGTCAGTGGAAGATCGTGCGGAAATTCTTCTCTTCAAAACAAAAAGGGCCAAGGTAAATCCTCTGACTGCCGAAGAGCTCAGAGTCCCTTTTCCTAAAGTTGCCGCCCCTTCCTCTGAAGCCAAACCTAACCCTACCTCCAACCAAAGTCCCAAACAAAAAACCCCCAAAGATAATACCGCCGACCCACCCCTCAAAGAACCACCAACCAAAGAGCCACCTTCTTCCCCCCAACAACTTCGTCCACCTCCACAAATCGAGCCGATCCGAAAGTCATTCTTCTCCAACAACCCCAAAAATTATCCCATCGAAGCCTTCAAGAGCTTTGTCCTCCCTGCCGACGTTCTCGGCTTTCAGCTTAGCTGCCATTTTCAATGGCATCCTCATCGTTGTTGAGTGAAGCCTTAGTCTGTTGAATCCCTTCTTCAAATCTGCTTCACTTCCACTTTCGTAGTCTCGCTGCCACTGAGACTTGTTCTGTTCAGCTCTGGTGGAACTCGTAGAGTCAACAATATAGCATTTAAACAACTCAACGATTCTGCAACATAGCAACTCTTGATCTTTAAAGCTTCATCTATTAAATACCCTTCCATGATCTTCCCGTTGGAAAATAACCGTTGGAAGCTTTTTGAATTGCTTCGCAGATCTCGAGTTATTTGGTGCAGACTGCTGATGTGACGTGACAGCTCCTTTATGACTTTACTGACACAGCAGTCATGCTACTTCACTTACCGCCTCAGAGATGTCACCTTTCCATGTCAGGCTGGTAGTCACCTTTATTTCTCCTTTCTGATTCCTTGATTCGAATCTACAGGAGTTGTCCTTCTGCATCGATGCTCTCAATCAGCAACGTTCGAATATCAATATTCAGATTAAACTGTTGCCAATGCTTCAATCTTCAGATGACCGAACTCTACGATTCTAATGTAGATGTTCTTGGACCTTGATCGTAGTGTGTCTTGTTGAATGTTGCTCATAGACTGGTTAGAGACAACACTACGATTATGAAGAGTGTTCTTTTTGTTTGCAACGTAGAACACCTCTTCCTTCATTTATGCAGTGCTTCAACACTTCTGCTTGCCTTGACTGATCTCAGGAACTGATAGCTTGACTTATTGCTCTGGCCATCTTTTGAATAGCAAGACACATCAGATTTGTGGCATGCCCAGCTCTCTTTCTCCTTGTGATCTCCCGTTCACCTATCATCAATAGTCTGACCCATGCTTAATCACTTTCGCCTTGTTCTTCATAAGTTGGCCAGTATCTCTATGTAAACTGCATCAGTTCCTGCTTTGTTTGGCAAACACTACGATCCTGGTTAATCCCAAGATTGTTGTCTTCTGTTCTCTTGACAGCTACTGCACCTGCTGACTTTTCTTAGTCAGTCACTATATCTGAAGTCTTCTTCTGATTTACTTGTGGAAGACTTCATCTTAAATGGCTTCACAACTCAATCAGGATGTTGATTGAGTTGGTGCTTAGATCTTCTGTTTGCTTGCATGTCATTCGTTGAGTGCTCTCTGGTTTTCTTTAGGTGGAATGTATCTTTGCAGCTCAGACCAGAGGCTTCATCTTTGGATTCTTTGGGAGTGCTTATCTGTTGAGAATCGTGTTGACACTAAGATTCTTCCTTGGCGTTGTGAGCACCTTTGTTAAAGCCTTAGTTATGCAGACTACGATTGAGTTTTGGTTCCGCAGACACTACGACTTCGAGATTAGACCTTGACAGACTATGATTTCTGCCTTCATGCTTGTTGTCCTTGTCTGATCTGGCTCGACTACGATCTCTGCCTTTGATATGATCAGTAGACTCCACTACTTCAAGTGTGGCCTACGATTCTTGACTTAGCTTTGGCAGGCGCTCAGTCGGTTCTTAGACAGGTTGTCTCTACGATTCTGAACATGACTTCCTCAGCAGACTACGACTCTGAGAAAGTTCTTCTCGACACATTACGATTCTGCCTCGTCTCTCCTGGCAGACTACGAACTCCGAGATCTACTCTCCTTGCAGACTACGATTCCGCCTTGATAGTTCTCGAGTCTTCCTTGTCTCTCCTGGCAGACTACGATGGCTGGTGCAGTGCTCGATGATCAGACATGCCTATCTATTACATTGTATAAGATCAAACTAGTTTGATCTTTCTATTTCTAGTCCTTCTACATCATTTCTTTTGAAGGACTTCACAAAACTGTTTTGTTTATGTAGGATCAACCTAACACATTAGATCAATTCATTCTAAGTCCTTGTGCATATATTCCTATTATCTATCAAAGGACTTTACAGCTTTCATTAATGCAAGCATACTTACATATTCATTCATTTGTATCATAATCAAATATTATATAAATAGGAATAACATTCTCATGTATATTCCTAACAGAATGTTCTTTGACCTAACTGGATGTGGCTTCGGTTACCGAAGCACAACCACTACAAACTGCATGGACTCTCTACGTAGACGGGTCATCAACTTCGGACATCAGCGGAGCAGGGGTTATTCTTACAAGTCTTGAAAAATTCCGGATCCAACAAGCCATTCGGTTTCGGTTCAAGGCCACAAATAATAAAGCAGAATACGAAGCCATGTTGGCCGGATTTCGGTTGGCCCGAAGCCTGGAGGTTCAGAAGCTAGTGGTTTATAGTGACTCCCAGCTGGTTGTTAAACAGATATCGGGGGAGTATGAAGCTCGGGGGGCCAGGATGGCAAAATACCTGGTTGTGGTAAGGGACAAACTCACATACTTCGATTCGCACAGTTGCCAAGGGATAGATCGATCAGACAACACAGTAGCAGACTCTTTGGCCCAACTGGCTACAACCGAAGCGAGCTCTTTTACTGGCTCGTTATACTTGGAAGTATTGGACAGACCTAGTGTTCAGAAAGTGGACGTAGTAGCCTTGGATAGGCTGGACTGTTGGCTCACTCCTTACATCTCCTATTTGGCTGACGGGGCACTGCCTTCAGATCGTATATACACCAGAAAAATCAAGCACAGGAGTTCAAACTTCATCCTTATTGATAGGGATCTGTACTGAAGGGCATTCAGTTCTCCACTGCTCAAATGTTTAACACCTTCGGAAGCCGAGTATGCTCTAAGGGAAGTGCATAAGGGAATCTGCAAAGATCACATGGGGGCCAAGTCATTGGCTTACAAAATTCTGAGGCAGGGGTACTATTGGCCGACCATCTTTCAAGAAGCAAAGGACTACGTCAAAAAATGTCTTAAGTGTTAGTTAAATAGTTCCATCCCTCATCAGCCTCCCGAAGAGCTGTATTCGGTCTTATCTCCGATCCCATTTGCCATGTGGGGGATTAATATTTTGGGACCATTGCCGAAGGCCAACAGACAAGCCACCTTTGTGATCGTAGCCATCGATTACATGACCAAGTGGGTAGAAGCCAAACCGTTGCAGAAAATTACCGAACAGGACTGTCTTAAGTTCTTCAAGGAATATGTTGTATACCGGTTCGGCATCCCGATGGTCCTGGTTTCGGACAATGGCAGACAGTTTGTGGGATCAAAATTCGAAGCTTTCCTGAAGAAGTTGGGCATCCAACATAAAAAGACTTCAGTCACTCACCCTCGGTCAAATGGGCAGGTAGAAGTCATCAATCGGACTCTACTTAATGGTATTAAGAAAAGGTTGGATGAACTGAAAGGACGTTGGACAAAGAGCTACTCAGCGTCTTATGGGCATATCGGACTACCCCGAGGATGACAACGGGGGATTCTCCTTTCAGATTGGCCTATGGGACCGATGCACTTATACCCGTCGAGATCGGGTCTCCCACACTTCGGGTCAGTCAGTACAAAGAGTTATACAATGATGACGGCCTACGACTGAACTTAGACCTGCTAGAAGAGGTCCAGAACTCAGCACTGGTAAGGTTAGCTATCTACCAAAAGCGAACTGCCCGACACTACAACCAGAATGTGAAACAAAGAAGGTTCGAGGTCGGGGATTTGGTGCTTCGGGAAGCAGAGGCATCTACCCCCCAAAATACGGGCAAGTTAATGCTGAACTGGGAGGGGCCATATGAAGTGACAGAAGTGCCGAAGCCTGGTACCTATCGGCTTTGAGCACTGGATGGTACAGAGGTAAAGAATACATGGCATGCTGGAAGACTTAGAAAATATTATCAGTAAGAGTTATGTAATTCTTTCCTTTTCTTATGTAAGTTGTTTCGTATATCAATAAAATAATAAGAATTTCTCTTCGGAAAATTTTTGCATTTCATTTATATTCATATGTTGCTACAAAACCGATCAGAAAAGCATTGAACAAAACCGATCAAAAAAGTTACAAATAACTTAACTGATCGGACAAGTTACACACATAACTGATCGGGAAAGTTACAAAAGGAAAAATGATTACAAAAATTACAAGTAAAAAATCCTAAAGCAACTAAGGATCGGGGGCTCCATCTTCAGCATCAGACTCTTCGTCGGAAGAATCAAGGATAGAAACATCCAGTCCAGCAGCTGTCATCTTCGCCCGAGCCCTTTCCCTATAAGCTTCATAGCCTTCGGCAAACTGGGCCATGATTGCATCACGGAGTTCGGGCGATTCTTCATATTCTTTGATAGCCTGCTGCTTCGCTTTGGCACATTCCATCCCGAGAGCAGTGTTCTCCCTCATCAGCTCCAAATGTTGGGTATGCATTTCAGAAACCTTACTCTCGAGGATCAGAATGTGGTTCTGTTGATCCTTGTCTTTCTCCTTCAGAAGAGTCCTCTCCTTGAGGAGTTGCTTATTATAGTTGTCAAGAGCAACGAACTCCTTCTGAAGATTGTAGTGGAGTTTCTTAAGTTTGCTGGTCTGACGTTCGGCATGGGTCACCTTATTACGGGTGTCGGCATGAAGATCTCTCTCTTTCTTCAGCTTAGATGACAGACCCCGAGCCTCAGCCTCAAGAATCTCCACATCGCAGTAAAGCTGAGCTTCCTTTTTGGTGGTCTTTGCGAGAGGTGGGACTGCTCGGGCGAGGATAGCATTAGCCTGCAGTAAGGGGAAAATATGAGTTAGTCATGATGCCAACAGGATAATTAAAGGAAACATTTCATGCTTTCAGGATTATCTGGCATTGGGCTTTGACGTATTCTACCAAATAGTCCTCGGAAGTGTACCCTTTGAACCGGTCGTCGTCTCCGGATAACTTGAAGTGTTCCAGCTGGTCAAAGGGAAACACTTTCGAAGGGCTCTTCGGCTAGAATGAAGGAGGTGTCCCTTTGGAAGGACTGGCCTCAGTGGAAGGATGACCCGAGGGGGTGGATTCAGCAACCGGGTAGGTTGCGATTATCTGAAGGTCAGGCTCATCAACCAGCTTTAACTTTAGTCTCTTAAGATGAGGTTCAAGAGTTTTCTCTTCGATCTCCTCGGGATCCTCAAGGACAGTCACAACGGGAGGTGGTGGAGGCGTCGACTTCGGGACTATCGGCTTTGGAGCAGATGGCTTGGAGGGGCCCTTGGCAGGAGCCTTCTTCTTACCCTTCTTCAACTGAGCCACCTTCTCCGACCGATTCATCTTCATGATATTCTTGTTGGAGGGTTCGGCGGAGGCGGAGCCAGTTGAAAGTTCATAGATAGGAATGGCCTCCTCTTCGGCCACCTCACCGTTGATGGGAAGGCGAATCGGCTCGGACCGAACAGGAAGTGGTGTCAAGGATTCATCAGCTCCTTCGGGCTTGAAAATGGTTACTGCAAAACAAGTAAACATGTCAGAAAGGCAAGTCAGATGAAAACAGAAAAGATGAAGGGGATCGGGGTAAAATACGTACATCCATGCTTGTATAGCCAAGCTTCATTGGACAAGACGTCCAAGCCCCAGTCGGTCTTCCTCACCTTCTGGTAAAATATCTTGAAGGCATCTTGACGATCCTTTGAGAACTTGGACACCTTCGCAATAGGATCATCGGAGGCCCAGTTCGGGAAAAGGTTGACGTCGGTCCCCCTCACGAAAATCCATTGCTCGTGCTAACCCTTATTACTGGAAGGGATTTTGTTGAAAGTGGCCCTGTTGGGTACTCGGTTTAGTTGCCGAAGGCCAGGCTCTTTTGACCTGCCAACCGAGAACAGCACAAAGAAAAAATCCAGATCGGGGGTGACCCCTAGCTCCTGGCAGAGGGCGATGAAAGTGATTAGATGGATATAAAAGTTCGGCACTAGTTGTGCGAACCTGATCCCCACAAAGTAGAGGAAGGACACGATGAGCTCGTGAAGAGGGAATCGGATCCCGTACTTCAGAGCCCAAATGGGGACGGCAACCCATCGGCCGTCGGGGCGCCAGAACATTCTCTCACCAGACTCTGGCACCCGAAGCTTGTACTCCTTCGGAATGTTGAATAGGGTTCAGATGTCAGAGATCTGGGAAGGAATGAGGGAAGACCGGGTGTTGATGTGAGAGAACTCAGTCTCGGAGGCGTAAACGGCTCGGATCTTAGCTTCAGCATCACCCGCAGGAATATCAACCGGTGCAACCGGCAATTCTACCGACACGAGATCGGTGGCGGCGATAGTAGCGGAGATGGGAATTGCATCAACAGTTGGAGTTTGCTCAGTGGTGGAGGAGGCTGGCGGTACGCTAGAATCAGCCATTGAAGCAAGAAACAACAGAAATGTGGTGATTTGGGGCTACAAGAACCTAAATCGGATAAGTGATGGTGACGGTGGTTTCTCGTCGGAAATCGTACTTGCAAAAAGCTCTGAAAATGGTTGAAAGGGAGAGAGTTTGTAAAAAGTGACGGTTGTGTCTGAGATGGGGTATTTATACTGTTGTTGCACGAATTCCTAAGGGCGACTAATGATGGCGTGTTGTGGGGCCCCTTTCTTGGGTAACGTGGACTGAATTCAATAGGTCGGTTGGATTCTCCTGGCGTCTCTTCAAGTCTCTGATTATAAGCTTGTTATAACAAGAGACTAGGGGGAAATGTTCGGATATAATCCACCGACCCCTACGAGGGCTAAGGCCTGGGCCGAGAAGGATTCATTGAGCCCAATGGCCGGAGCCAGCGGAGGAACGAGTAGTGTTTGGGATCGGGCATCCGAGTCCTTTGGGCCAGAGCCCTGACACGATTGGTGATGTGTGGGATCGGGCATCCGAGTCCTTTGGGCATTCAAGGTTGGACTACCGAGCCCTTAGGGCCGGAGTCCAGACTGGATTGGTGGTGTTCGGGGTCGGGTGACCGAGCCCTTTGGGCCGGAACCCAGACCAGTTTGTTGAGGCACATACAGATGGTTGTTCCTCGTATGGAGTCCGGAGCAATAAGGAGTCTAAATGATTAAGGACTCAAACCCTAATCGTGCGTAAATACCAACTCTTGAGGCAAGTGTTTGGATGGAGTCCAACTTGCACTTTTAAAGAAGATTGTGTTGGACCCAAACAATGATAACTGCCATGTTTAGGAGTCCTAATCCGATACGGTTGTGGGCTCTAAGGCGGTGAGAATGGCTATAAATACAAGGCTTGACCTACATTGGCAGGTAAGACCCTTTTGAGCACTAAACACTAAAGCCTCTATTGTGACCAGCCTGTACTCATTCTCACATCGGAGCTATCACCCGGCGGCACGAGCCGTCAAGCTTCGCGTGTGACTCGTTATTGTGCAGGTTCTAGCGCGTGGATTCTGTGATTGGACGCGCCGGCGAAACTTGACATTAACATATATATATATATATATATATATATATATATACTCGATGGTGAATCTAGTCTAGAATTAATAAACTCAAGAAATAAATGGTGAAATGAAACAAGAAATTATCTTTACAAGGATGACCATATTATATATTATGCAAGTAGTTAAAGTTATAAATAAAGTTTGTGAAACTAGCCATGCATGTAAAATTACTTTCTCATTAAAATGAGTATGTTTTTGGGCCCCACTATTAAAAAGTAGTATTACTTTTATGTTAAACATTATACATTTATTTATTTTATTATGGACCAACGTATATAAATAGAGTGTTCAGTATGAGTATTTAATTAACTATAAAAACAATAAGTATTAAATTATTCTCTCAAGAACAGAAGTAGTATTAATTTATTGCTTATAAGTTATGGATGGCCTAATAATCTTTTTTTGTTATGTATTTAATATATATATATATATATATATATAGCATTAAATGTGGCAAGTTTTTTATTTAAAAAATGAACAATATATATCGTCTTCACTAAAAGTCGTAGAAGAGTTCCATTGACCATGTCAAAGGGCTTCATGGACTTCAATTAAAAAATTGCACCAGGCGACAAACCAGAGATAATAATCAAAAATAAGATATCATAATTAAATCGCAATTGTCATAGACTAATTATTACCTTGGAGAGCAATGTTATTATCACATAAAAATTATCACATAACTCTCACATACACACACACATATATATATATATATATATATATATATTGTGAGTTTGACATATAGAATCTGCAGTATATATGTGTGTGTATATGAGAGTTACGTGAAAAGATTTATGTGATAGTAGCATTATTTTACCTTGAAACTATGCTACTTAATTTGTCCTCGTAACTGTCAATATAATCAAAACATTTTTAAGTACTATGACGTTTTTGATTATTTTTTTAAAAAAATTATTTGATATTTTATATAGTTTATGAGAATTAGTCATAATCTTTTCAAAATTACTCCTTATAGAAAAATATTACAGATAAGAGAGAGTATGTGATAAGTATATGGTAAAGAGTATTATAGAGAATTAATACTATATTTAATGTTAAACAATTATTTCTTTAATTCTTGTGCACATTTCTAAAACGTCATATATTACGGGGACAGATCATAAAGTAATGTTTATGCATAGTGTGTACATAAAATTATTCTATATATTCCCAAATTCTTTAAAAAAAAAGTTCAATTCTAACTTTTTTAAAAGAAATTTGTAGATTTCTTAAATTTAAAAAATTTAGTCAAGAGTATTGTTATATACTAACATATGTGGATATATAAGATATATGAATATGAGTCATGATGTTGTGTATTGTGATACTTTTATGCTGAATTAATTGCATAGTACACTAATACAATGGATTTGATAAACTTATAAGCGGGGCTCACCTACTATATATACTCACTCTGTTCTTTTTTATTTAACGTTTAGCAGAAAATACAAAAATTAAAAAATATAATTAATATTTTATTTGATTAATTAAAATAAGTATACAATTTTAATATTATCCTTCAAAATTCATTGAAAAAGATGAAAGATAAGCATTTAGTATTTAATGTAATAATATGGTAAACTAAGACATTAATGTTTTATTAAAATCTACAAACGGCAAATAAAAAAGAACAGATTTAACTCTCTAAAAAGGAGTAAAAAGGAACGGAAGGAATATCTTCCTAAAATAATTATCACTAATATTTATCCACATAACTTACAACCATAAAATGAATAAAAAATTTCAATATATATCATTTTTCTTTTATTTAAAGGAAGGACTCACATGTTACTATTATATCTAATTGCTTAGAAGGACGTACATCACATTAGTAATAATTCACATTCAATATAAAATTAATCTATATATAAATCATTTTTTAGTCAATTACAATCATCAATACTATAAATTATACAGTATATAGTTAAAAAAATCGACTTATTTTCAAGACTTAAATAAACTCACATGTAATTTATATTTTAATATTTAAGTAATTAAATTTTTTGGATAATAATATTTAAGTACTTAACTTGAATTTAATGGGACTGTATTTTTACTCAACCAACGAGAAGAAAAATGACCCCGCACCCCCCCCCCCCCCCACCCCACCCCACCCACCAAATAATAATAATAATAATAAATAAATAAATAATAAAAAAGAAGAAGTAGGCACACACATCCCACCAAAAGTAACTGCCCCTCTTCAACGTACTAGTACATGCAGCTAGCTAGCAGAACATACAAAAAATTAATTATGCTTCCTATATAATCATCACAAAACTAAGCCATGCAACTCCCTTCTCTCTCTCATGTTGTCGCCTGGTGCACAATCTCACTCACTCACAGAAACAGACGAGTTGGCAATTAATTGCACATACTATATAAAACACATAATTAATTATGTTGTTATATATATATATATATATATATATATATATATATAGGGAGAGTGTGTTTGGCATGCAAAACACAATTCATTAATTAAATTAGAGTTGAGTGATCAATCAAAGATCGATCATCATCATCATCATGTATCCCACCAGTACCGGAGGAGTGATATCAATGACATCAACCACCCTCCCCGAGCTTCATCCCCATGGCTTTATTACTGATCAACCTCAGCAGGAACAGGAACAGGAACAGGTGCAGGAGCAGAAGAAAGAGAGTGTGTCTAGTCGTCGAGTTTACTATCGGACGGAGGAACCTCGTCTTCAATGGACTCCCCAACTTCATGCACTCTTTATTGAAGCTCTCCATCAGCTCGGTGGACCATTTGGTAACTAATAAATTAATTAATTACTACCCCATTCATCATCATCTAGCTAGCTACATCTACTAATATATATATTCTCCCATTTAATTATATGTATATATATATATATATGTAGAGAGAGAGTAATTGAAGATATCCAAGAATGGATGAATTGGTGTCTCTCCTTAATTCTATGTAGGAAATGAGTGAAAATATAAATATTCTAACTTGTTTATAGATAAATTAAAGTTGTGGCTGGAGATTTGATATATAAAATTTTAGTATTTTGTTTTTAAAATTTAAAGAAATAGTGTGATATGGCCGAAGCAATGGTGCGTGATCCTATTAATTGTATTTGTTAGACCTCTAGATTAGTTATTTTTGGAGTTCAACTGTTTTTTCTATATATGTTCTTTTCTCTTATTATCGTCGACTAAATTTGGGTTGTTATGGTATGATATAATGGTAATTTAGAATAATGTGATTTCTTGATAATTAAGAGACAAATTTAATGAGAGTATAATTTAAATTACGTTCCTCTACCAGTGTTAACGATTTCTCATTTATATGAAAATGCTGGTTAACTTATTGATTTGTAATTTTTATTTTTGTGTTACCATTAGGGTTCAAATACTTGTTGGGTGTGGGTCCTCACCCATGAGATAGAATTCAAGATAGAAAAGAATTAATTTTTTTTGTGAGCAAGTGGGTTTACTTGATATTAATCCAATTAGAAATTGGGTTAATGGAAGCAATATTGGAATTGGAGATTTCATTAAAAGAATCCAAGTTGAAAAAGAATTTGATAAGGAGATGTGATCTCTAATTTGATTAGAAAAATAAATTGTTTCTAATCTATAATAAGAATGGATTAGAAAGAGTACTATAAATAAGGCTATGAGGGAGTCTTATTTTATACATGAAAGAAGCTTGGTAGCAAGAAAGTATCAAAAGAATAAAGAGAGAGAATTACAATTTGTTGTTCGTGGATATCCGGCACCATCTCCATTCAATAGAAGCTTGAAGATTTTATTGTTTAGAGTGTTTTTGGGTGGTGAAGTTAATTAGGTTTCTCAACCTAATTAAAGGTAAATTTGTATTCTCTTTATTTATTGTGTAACCTCAAGTTTTAGGGCATAAAACTTGGGAGGATTATTGTAAGCCAATTATTAGTGATATAGTGGAGATTCGGAGTTCGGCCTGTGGTTTTTTCCTTTAAGGGTTTTTCACGTTAAATTTGGTGTCTTGCTTGTGGATGGTTATTTGTTATTTTTGTTCTCATAATTGGTTTTGTTGATGTCCTATTTAATTGCACAAAGACAGAAAAGTAATTCCTGGGATTGAGATTATTTTAGGCGTACTTTTTCCAACAGTGGTATCAGAGCTTGGTTATTTTTTGTGATTTTCATGTGCGAATTAAATGAAGGATTGGACAGCAGGTTGCATGATTAATCTCAAGGCTGCAAATTATGCAATTTGGAAGCCAAGAGTGAATGATTTGCTTTACTACAAGGATTTGTACGAGCCACTTGAGAACGATGGAGTTAAGCCCGCAAACAAGAGTGACGCGCAGTGGAACAAGATGAATAGGAAGACTATTGGTCTAATTAGATCGTGGATTGATCAAAGTGTGTTTCATCATGTTGCCACGGAAACTAAAGCCTATGCTCTCTGGCAGAAATTGGAGTCCATGTATGAAAGGAAGACAGCGCAAAATAAAGCTTTTTTGATTAGGAAGCTTGTGAATTCTAAGTTCAAAGATGGAAACTCCGTTGCAGAACACTTGAGTGATTTTCAGAGTTTGATAAATCAGTTGAATACGATGAAGATGGTCATTGACGATGAGATGCAGGCTTTGTTGTTGTTAAGCTCTTTGCCTGATAACTGGGAGATGCTGGTAGTATCACTGAGTAACTCCGCTCCCAATGGTACGCTGACTATGAATATAGTCAAGGATAGTTTGTTCAACGAGGAACAGAGGCGAAGAGATACCATAGTGACTAGTGCTGAGTCACTAGTTTTTGTTACACAGAGTAGGGGCAGAAACAGAGAGGAAAGCTCACCTGAAGATGACAAATTCAGGGGAAGGTCGAGAGATCGAAAAGAGATAATTTGTTTTTACTGTCAGAAATCGGGTCACATAAGGCGAGAGTGCAGATTTTTGAAGAAGGAGCAGTCTAAGAAAAATGATGAGGATAAAGATTCGATTGTGTATCTATCCGATGTTGATGTAGTCATTGTTTGTGATGATAAACCCAAGTGCCATGTTAATGATTGGATTATTGATTCGGGTGCTTCGTTCCATGCTACTTCTCGTAGTGAAATCTTCACATCCTACACTAGTGGTGATTTTGGCTATGTGCGGATGGGAAACGGAAGTTCATCCAAGATTATAGGCATTGGATATATTTATTTGGAAACTAACAGTGGTTGCAGGTTGATGCTGAAAGAAGTCAGACATGTTCCGGACATACGTCTTAATTTGATCTCTACTGGCAAGCTTGATGAGAATGGTTATAAAAATTACTTTGGTGAAGGTCAGTGGAAGCTCACTAAAGGGTCTCTAGTGGTGACTAGAGGTAAAAAAGTAGACACTTTTTACACGATGCGGGCGCATATGAGAGGTGTTGAAGATGGGGGAGTTAAGCGGAAAAAGGTGTGGTACAAAGCCGTGCGAGATGGGAGAAAAGCCTTGCATGAGAACCACGAGCTCGAGAGGAAAACTCTTCGCTTTAAATTGGTACCAAAAGTGAAGAAGGAAAGTGACCGCTCGCAATCAGGGTACAAAGCGGTTGTGAATGAATTTGACAAGCAAAAATCTGTCAAATTTGAATTAGATCCTCCCATCGAGAAGAACCATGCCGATGAGACAAAGTCGGTCATGAAGATAGTTGAAAATTCCAAGAAGCTTGAGTTGAGCAAAGACTTCGTTGGAATTAACTCCGAGTAAGGAGTTGTGATTGGTGATCCCTCCTCTCATGGGTTCGGAGGGGAGATTGTTAGGTGTGGGTCCTCACCCATGAGATAGAATTTAAGATAGAAAAGAATTGATTTTCTTTGTGAGCAAGTGGGTTTACTTGATATTAATCCAATTAGAAATTGGGTTAATGGAAGCAATATTGGAATTGGAGATTTCATGAAAGGAATCCAAGTTGAAAAAGGATTTGATAAGGAGATGTGATCCCTAATTTGATTAGGAGAATAATTGTTTCTAATCCATAATAAGAATGGATTAGAAATGGTACTATAAATAAGGCTATGGGGGAGTCTTATTTTATACATGAGAGAAGCTTGGTAGCAAGAAAATATCAAAAGAATAAAGAGAGAGAATTACAGTTTGTTGTTCGTGGGTATCCGGCACCATCTCCATTCAATAGAAAGCTTGAAGACTTTATTGTTTGGAGTGTTTTTGGGTGGTGAAGTAAATTAGGTTTCTCAACCTAATTAAAAGTAAATTTGTATTCTCTTGATTTATTGTGTAACATCAAGTTTTAGGGCATAAAACTTGGGAGGATTATTGTAAGCCCATTATTAGTGATATAGTGGAGATTCGGAGTTCGGACTGTGGTTTTTTCCTTTAAGGGTTTTTCACGTTAAATTGGTGTCTTGCTTGTGGATGGTTATTTGTTATTTTTGTTCTCATAATTGGTTTTGTTGATTTCCTATTTAATTGCACAAAGACGGAAAAGTAATTCCTGGGATTGAGATTATTTTAGGCATACTTTTCCCAACAGTGGTATCAGAGCTTGGTTATTTTTTATGATTTTCTTGTGCGAATTAAATGGAGGATTGGACAGCAGGTTGCATGATTAATCTCAAGGCTGCAAATTATGCAATTTGGAAGCCAAGAATGAAGGATTTGTTTTACTGCAAGGATTTGTACGAGCCACTTGAGAATGATAGAGTTAAGCCCACAAACAAGAGTGACGCGCAGTTGAACAAGATGAATAGGAAGACTATTGGTCTAATTAGATCGTGGATTGATCAAAGTGTGTTTCATCATGTTGCCACGGAAACTAAAGTCTATGCTTTCTGGCAGAAATTGGAGTCCATGTATGAAAGGAAGGCGGCGCAAAATAAAGCTTTTTTGATTAGGAAGCTTGTGAATTCCAAGTTCAAAGATGGAAACTCTGTTGCAGAACACTTGAGTGATTTTCAGAGTTTGATAAATCATTTGAGTACGATGAAGATGGTCATTGACGATGAGATGCAGGCTTTATTGTTGTTGAGCTCTTTGCCTAATAGCTGGGAGATGCTGGTAGTATCACTGAGTAACTCCGCTCCCAATGGTACGCTGACTATGAATACAGTCAAGGATAGTTTGTTCAACGAGGAACAGAAACAAATAGATAATGTAGTGACTAGTGCTGAGTCACAAGTTTTTGTCACGCAGAGTAGGGGCAGAAACAGAGAGGAAAGCTCACCTGAAGATGACAAATTCAGGGGAAGGTCGAGAGATCGAAAAGAGATAATTTATTTTTACTGTCAGAAATCGGGTCACATAAGGCGAGAGTGTAGATTTTTGAAGAAGGAGCAGTCTAAGAAAAATGATGAGGATAAAGATTCGATTGTGTATCTATCTGATGTTGATGTAGCCATTATTTGTGATGATAAACCCAAGTGCCATGTTAATGATTGGATTATTGATTCGGGTGCTTCGTTCCATGCTACTTCTCGTGGTGAAATCTTCACATCCTACATTAGTGGTGATTTTGGCTATGTGCGGATGGGAAACGAAAGTGCATCCAAGATTATAGGCATTGGAGATATTTGTTTGAAAACTAACAGTGGTTGCAGGTTGATGCTGAAAGAAGTCAGACATGTTCCGGACATACGTCTTAATTTGATCTCTACTGGCAAGCTTGATGAGAATGGTTATAAAAATTACTTTGGTGAAGGTCAGTGGAAGCTCACTAAAGGGTCTCTAGTGGTGACTAGAGGTAAGAAAGTAGACACTTTTTACACGATGCGGGGGCATATGAGAGGTGTTGAAGATGGGGGAGTTAAGCAGAAAAAGGTGTGGTACAAAGCTGTGCAAGATGGGAGAAAAGCCTTACATGAGAACCACGAGCTCGAGAGGAAATCTCTTCACTTTAAATGGGTACCAAAAGTGAAGAAGAAAAGTGACAGCTCGCAATCAGGGTACAAAGCGGTTGTGAATGAATTTGACAAGCAATAATATGTCAAGTTTGAGTTAGATCCTCCCATCGAGAAGAACCATGCCGATGAGACAAAGTCGGTCATGAAGATAGTTGAAAATTCCAAGAAGCTTAAGTTGAGCAAAGACTTCTTTGAAATTAACTCCGAGTAAGGAGTTGTGGTTGGTGATCCCTCCTCTCATGGGTTCGGAGGGGGAGATTGTTGGGTGTGGGTCCTCACCCATGAGATAGAATTCAAGATAGAAAAGAATTGATTTTCTTTGTGAGCAAGTGGGTTTACTTGATATTAATCCAATTAGAAATTGGGTTAATGGAAGCAATATTGGAATTGGAGATTTCATGAAAGGAATCCAAGTTGAAAAAGGATTTGATAAGGAGATGTGATCCCTAATTTGATTAGAAAAATAAATTATTTCTAATCCATAATAAGAATGGATTAAAAAGAGTACTATAAATAAGGCTATGGGGGAGTCTTATTTTATACATGAGAGAAGTTTAGTAGCAAGAAAGTATCAAAAGAATAAAGAGAGAGAATTACAGTTTGTTGTTCGTGGGTATCCGGCACTATCTCCATTCAATAGAAAGCTTGAAGACTTTATTGTTTGGAGTGTTTTTGGGTGATGAAGTTAATTAGGTTTCTCAACCTAATTAAAGGTAAATTTGTATTATCTTGATTTATTGTGTAACCTCAAGTTTTAGGGCATAAAATTTAAGAGGATTATTGTAAGTCCATTATTAGTGAAATAGTGGAGATTCGGAGTTCGGCATGTAGTTTTTTTCTTTAAGGGTTTTTCACGTTAAATTTGGTATTTGCTTGTGGATGCTTATTTGTTATTTTTGTTCTCATAATTAATTTTGTTAATTTTTTATTTAATTACACAAAGACAAAAAAATAATTATTTAAATTAAAATTATTTTAGACGTACTTTTTTCAACAATATTGTGGTCAATGGACTCATTCTGATATAGTTTAGATTATGTTCCTCTTTCTCTAGTCTCTCTAGTCGTATTTATATGATTATTGTTGTCGTATTCATTCTCATATAGTCCTAATTAAGTTTGTCCATTTTAGTGAAATAGTTGACTTGTGGATTTGTAATTTATATTGTTACGTCATATCTTTAATTTAGGGTTGGAATTTTAAGGTACGGTCAACTAAATTTGATATAGTTTAGATATGTTTCTTTTTCTCGAACCGTTCACAATTTTTCGTTTAGGTGATTCTTACTGTACTTACCTTCGAAAGCCACAATTTATATCAACAATGCTACTATCATATAAAAAGTTTCACATAATGGTCACATACACACACATACAAATTGTGAGTTCCCGCCTAACATGTGGGTCCACAATTTATGTGTGTGTATGTGACCATTATGTAAAACTTTTTATGTGATAGTAACATTATTTAATTTATATACCCTAGTGAAATTGTTGTCTTGTTGGTTTGTAATTTATATTGTTACGTCATCTTTAATTTAGGGTTGGAATCTTACGATACGGTCAACTAAATTTGATATAATTTAGATATGTTTCTTTTACGTGATTATTACTATACTTACTCTCGAAATCCACAATTTGTATACCCTAGTGAAATTGTTGGCTTGTCGGTTTGTAATTTATATTGTCACGTTATCAATAGGATTGAAATATTATACTTGACTCAATTTTTATTTTATTTTTTGATAAAATAGTTGAATCAATTTGATACTGCTCAAGAACTTGTTGTACGTATCTTGCGAATCTTATTTGTATTTTTCATCGTATTTTTATTGTAATTTATGAATTTGGATGTGTTACACTCTATTTTGTATATCATCGACAAATTACTTCTTTTTCCCCCTTTTCAACTATATGGTTGATCTGAAATTCCTAAGTTAAATACTGCTTATTTATACTACTTATGAACTCGATTTTTTTTGCCTGGTATTAATTGTATAATATAATTGTATAGGAGATTTTTATATGCAAAGCCATATATATTGAGTTTTGATTTTTTATTTTTGGGTGTAAAATTTGAATTTTTATTTGCATTATTCTATTATACTAGGATTGTTAATTCAAAATTTTGACTAGCTAATAGATTCTAATTTGGCCTTTATTCCCCCTAATTTTCTAATTATGGTGTGTTAAGTTGTTAACTCTTTCTGTGTGGATGCATTCATTTGTTACTATGTCAAAAAATTAATTTCTTTTATGACTTAATTTCACTTAAATTAATTCTAGCCTTGAAATTTTTAAAATGATACAATAGCCCATTGCATCATATAATATAATTTTTGAATTTTTGCACTTTTTTCTTTTTCTTTTTCTTTTTGGCCTATTCTTTTGGGATTTTTATAGCCACAACTTCATTAATCTAATGTATCTCTTATCATGCACATTATATTAATGTGCAGAGGCCAAACCAAAAGCAATATTAAAGTTAATGAACGTGAAGGGGGTATCATTCTTCCAGCTGAAGAGTCATCTACAGGTTTAGTTTTGTTATTGCTAGTATATATATATATATAGTTCCTAAAATTCATTTTTTTAAGAGTTTAATGATTTGTTACAGAAGTACAGACTAGCCATCAAACGAGGAAAGACGCAAAGGATATGGAAAGAGACAGCCAAAGTTGATGGTATAGAATTTTCATCGAAATTTCTACCTCTTCATATATATATATATATTAATTTATATATATATATATATGTACATCTTACATATATATATACACACAACTGATGTAACACCCCCTTCCCGAAATAGAAAGGGAGGTAACTCAAAACACAACAGAACTAAAGAAAATAATACTAAAGCTCTAAATCACAAAAGAATAATATTTAAAACTAATAGATATCAATAAGGTCACACCAGAATAAATGTCAACAGACTCAAACTCAAATCTAGAGTATTTATTACAACTCAAAATAAAAATCAATCTATCAAGTCTAAACAGAATATCTAAATCATTGGATCGAATGGAGCTCTCATCACACTTGCCCTTGATCCCCCTGATTATCTGCCGGAAGAAAAACACAGCATGAGCCAAACGCCCAGTACAAATACATAGAATACCAGAATAAGAAAACGAAATAACTACTCAATAAATGAACTGAACTGAAACGAACAAAACTAACACAATGAAATAATAGGCTGAATCAAATGGCTGGGTGTTATTTCATACCGAACTCAAAATAAAACAGAAATATACCTTGCCACACAGGCAAGGTCAAATAATGTCACACAGGCAAGTCACACACATTGGACCGCGAATCCAATGCATGCAAAATCGGAAGGTGTATTTGGCACAAATATCACCACTCCGCAGAACAGAACAGAAAACTAAGGTCGACCCATACGCCTCCCACAACAAAACATCAAATGGCCAACTCCCACCGGAGCACAAAACGGAGACGTCGTGGACTGATCACACCGCCACGGAAGGTGTCATGTCTCTCGTGCCAAGACGACATGCCTGTGGTACCCCCACAGGTGGTTATAGCTCAGGTATACCCTACGGTATAATCTAATAATAATATCATGTCACAACACATGCGACACAATATTAACACAAGGGATTCTAGTATGTACATGTAACAACGAAATAAATATAAATACGAAACTCCAAAGATACATTAACATGTACATCTCTAAAGGATTAAAGTAAACACTAAATATGTTAACCCAATTCAAGAGTACAAACACGAGTTCTAGGTATCACTACCAAGACGAAACTATCACAAGAATTTGAGAACGAACGATCATGCGAAACAATAATAAATTTCGAAACGAGAAACAAAACGAACAAATTAAATTTAATAAGAGAATCGCTGAAGGAGTACGGAATCCGTACCTGAATTAAGCAATGCAATACTCAAATTTATATTCCAATATAATTTGTTAAACTCCTTCCGTTCGAACTAAACAAAAGAATAAAAAAAATTATAAGTATGTTTGTAAAAATTATTTCCATCCTTAAACCTTAAATTAAATTCATTAATTATTCTTATTATTATTATAAACTACACATACACGAATTTCAGAATTAGGCTCCACTGCCTTCCTCATTTTTTCCAAATTGATAGTCAACCTTTTCAAATTCTTAATATATATATAATATACAAGTACCCCCCATGTTCAGTACCCCCTCCGATCCCACAAGGAATTATATTGTCATCAGATCCTCTTTTTTTTTCTTTTTGAAAGTGAAGGATTGCAGTACATATATATAGTAATAGCAGTACTAAAATACATATATAGTACATATATATACAATAGCAGCTCCGCTCCAAAAAAATTGATTAACCAATCCATGCGTCATTCATGAAAAATTTCAAGCAACCCATTATACTAGAATTAGTACATTACCTTTTTTTTCCTTCCTGTTCTTTCTTCTGCCGTTTTTCCTCTCTCTTTTTTTCGGATGGTATAATGAAGGTAAGGTTAGGTTTAGCTATTTATATATTTTATTAAGTCTTTTAATTCTAATATGATTTAAAATTACCCACATACAAATTAGGCCCAATTAATGTAGTCCACATATTTAAATACAATTTGACTCAAACACAATAAAAGTCCAATTAAAATATTTAAAACAAAATTTTAAAAAATCATTTATTTATTTATTCATTTTTTTTATTTATTTTTTTTGGGTATTACAACTGACACAAGAATTAGTATGGTGAAAGATTATTAGTAGAAACTGAAAGTGATCCATTCAATTAGTTCTTATAATCTCCATCAATTTGTGCTTTATATATATATAGGAGTCCAAGTGGAGAGTGCCTCAGCTACAAAAGTCTCAGATACGACGGGATCTTCAAGCTCTGAACCATCTTTCCATGTGAATGAGTAAGATAAATTCATCTCTTTATTTGGCAGGCAATTTACACAAATGAATTATTAATTACTTCTTCGATCTATTTTATTCTTCATATATTATAAATTAAGTTTAACTATATATATATATATATATTTGTTTCATATTTGCTTCTACATGATTTATTCAATTGTTTGTTTAATAGTAGTAATGGTAAATTAAACTTGTAGGCTATTGTATCATCTATACTAGATTTGATCCCTGTACATCTCCGTTAGGGGATTATGAACCAATTAATTATTCCTTTAATTATTGCTAGCTTTTAAATTAATTATCATGACAATTAATTATTAACTATTTTCAATTATTTTAATTTCTTGTGCATCCTTATGTGAAGAGTTTCGGAATTTGAAGAAGATATATTGAAATATGGGAATCTACTTATGAGTGCTGAGGTAAGCCAGTTCCCTTCAGAAATCTTTTTAGTTACATATATATATATAGATATATATATAAGAAATTGATTAGTAATTAGTGTTGATAATTAATTAATAATCCAGGCTCCGGTGCTTGAAATGAGTGCAATGACCCTTTCTGATCATCGTCAAGATGTTGAGGTTGAGCCTAAGCCTACAATGGAGCAAAACCAAGTTGGTGCTGAGCCAATTGTGCCACCAAATTCAAAACTGGAAGAAGATGATGAACTTCCTTATTATTTGAACTTCCTTGATCTTTAACTATTAATTCTAGGGTGGGTTTTAAATTAATTAAATAAGCTCCAATGGATTCGTTCTTAATTTGTAGCATGCATGCATGAATTATTAATTGTTAAATTCCCTTTTGTGTTCCCCTAGCTAGTATATATATATATGGCGATCTGTATGGAGCAAGCTGGAGCTTATATCCTAGCTTCTGTCAACATAAAGGAAAATGATATATATTTTGAATATTTAGGTTTATTTTTTTAATTGTCAGTGAAAAAATATTAGTGCTAATCTTTTTGGAAAGAGGTGTATCAAATGAAATCTTCCTATAATTTTTATTATATTGATAAGTTTCACAATTATAATTCTGATTTAAATTTATCGTAATATATAATAAAACTATCTATTATTCTACTCAGCATCGGTCCTGGGCTAAAGCCCAAGGTTCCCGGGCTTTAGGCCCACAAAATAGCCAAATTTTTTAGGGCCTCCAAAGGGCGGCAGGCAGGCACTCTATCACACAAATCTGCTGGAGCAAACCAAAATCGAGTGGCATATTGAAGGCTTCCACTCCCATCTCTCACCAGATTCATAAAGAGTCCTTTACAGAACTATACAACTTTTATAAAGTAATTACAAAAAAAGTGCATACATAAAATAATTACAAAAAAATGCAAAAAATTCAAATAATTCAATTTCAAATTAAATAAGGAAACCTAAAATCAAGGATAACTAATAATTCAAATTCAAATCTTTTGGATCTAACAACAATTTTAAATCCATAATTCAAAATTCAAATCAAAATGAGAAAATTAAAAATAAAAAATTATGAAGGAGTTACTGTTCATCATCCTCCTCCCCCGCCTCCCGTCGCCGCTAGATCGCCGCCTCCGCCGCCGCCGCTATATCACTGGAGTTGTTATTCTAAATTTTTTTTGACGATTTGGTTACCCACAAAAATTAAAATTGTTACCTTTATACGAAATTTGGCTACTAACTGCATCATATTCAAAATAAAATCGGTAATCAAATAAACTGAATTGGTTACCTTATCGGAATGTTTGGTAACCAACTGCATGAAGTTTGGTTACCAACTGCATCACATTCAAAATAAATTGGTAACCAAATAAAACTGAATTGGTTACCTTATCGAAAGGTTTGGTAACCAAATGCATGAATTTTGGTTACCAACTGCATCACATTCAAAATAAATTGGTAACCTAATAAAACTGAATTGGTTACCTTCATACCAAGGTAACCAAACCTTCATACCAAGGTAACCAAACTTTCATAACAAGGTAACTGAACCTTCATATTAAAGAAACCTTCATATTAAGGTTCGGTTACCTTGGAATGAAGGTTTGGTTATCTTGGTATGAATAATTGGCAATCAACTGCATGAAGTTTGATTACCAACTGCATCACATTCAAAATAAAATTAGTAACCTAATAAAACTGAATTGGTTACCTTCATACCAAGGTAACCAAACAGTCATACCAAGGTAACCAAACCTTCATAACAAGAAAACCTTCATATTAAGGTCCGGTTACCTTGGTATGAAGGTTTGGTTACCTTGGTATGACTGTTTGGTTACCAACGTATGAAGGTTTGGTTACCGATGGAGTTGAAAAATGGACCGGTGGTGGAGGGAAAGCAACGAATGGTGGAGGGCCTCCATCGCGGCCAGTGGCGGGGCCTCCACCGACGGCCACCTTGGATCGATTTGGGGGAGGAGGAGAAAGGGGGTGGGGCGGGAAGAGGGAGTGGCGGTGGGAGGCGGAGGGAAGGGGTGGGGCGTAGGTGGGGGGAGGAGAAGGGGGGCAGAGGAAGGGGAAGGAGAGGGTGTAGGGTGTGGGGTGTGGGATGTGGGGCTGGGGCTGGGGCTGGGGCTGGGGCTGGGGCTGGGGCTGGGGCGAGGGCGGGGGCGGGGGCGGGGGCGGGAGGAGTAGTGGCGGGGGCGGGGGTGGAGCGGCTGTCGATGGAGCAGTGGCGGGGGGCGAAGGTGAGGAAGAAGGCTGCGACTGCGAAAGAGGAGGAAGAAGGCGACGACCGAAGAGGAAGAAGAAGGCGGTTACTCCATTGATTCGTTAGATAAGAATATGGAGGTTGATGAGAGAGAGATAAGATTTAAATTCCTACAATTATGGATCATTATCAATAACTCATTAAATCAGTCAACTAAATAAAAGGGATAAGATTGCACTCTTTTTATAATTAAATATTACATATGCACTCTTTTTGTAATTATTTTGTTTGTGCACTTTTTTGTAATATTTTAGTAAAATGTACTATTATATGTAATTGTTCCATTCATAAACTGGAACTTCAATTCTCATCCAATTAGTATTGTATCCCACACACATACACGCTCAAAAATTTCAAGCTAATTTCAGGTATTCCTTCTTCTCCTCTCTCCTCGAGTGGCATATTGAAGACTTAAGTGTTAAATGTTATTCCTTCTCACAAATTTCAAGCTAATTTCAGGTATTAATTCTATTTTTTAGGGTTTTGAAATTAATTGTTTTGTTTATGAGATTTAGAAGCATTGTCTAATTTAATTGGGCTTGATAACTGATTAATTAGATTTGTTTATGCTATTATGGATTTGTTTATACTATTATGAATCAAGTGAAAAATTTAATCTCTTTTGGGTTTTTTTAATTGTTTGAGAGTAAGTGTTAGACTCTTAATAAAGGAGACCCTATTTGATAATTAATTTATAGATAATCACGAGATTATGTTGGAATTTTGCAGATTTTTAAATTTAATTCACCATGGCTCCTAAAAAGTATATGTACGTCTGGATCTGAAAAAAGAAAAAGAAAGGTTGAATGGATTATCCATCCTATCCATTGAACATGAGATGGCGGATAAGATTGATTTTGCAGATATTATTAATACTTTTGCTACTAAAACTGGAAGAAGGATGATATTCAAGTGATGTCTTTGAACTGATTACTTTTTTGACTTAGTGATAATGTGATATCTAAATGATACTTTGGAAATATTGAAATAGTCGGTTATTATATTTGGTATTCTTTCGTATTGATACTCTTTTGTTCATGGAAAGTTCTTAGTTTTTTTTTATGCCTATCTTAATAGCAATTCGCAAAAGGCCCATTTTTTTTGTTGTCGCTTTAAGCCCTTCAAAACTTAGGGCCGGCCCTGATTCTACTTTATTTTGTTTTAAGTTAAATCTCCGACCGTCTGAATTTTGATTCCGCATGATTCGGCCAATCCATGAGTCATGTCGATTTGGACTAAAATTAAATTATGATGTATCATGTTCTAAAAAAGAAATGTGAGTAATAAATTTAGAGATGAATTTGATTTGATTCGGATTTAAAATTTAACCCAAAATTTGTTCCAGATTCGATATATGACCTGAGTTGTTTCGTGATAAAACTTATGTCACGCATGTTGTTAAGGTTCTATATTAATCACGATCCAAATTCGTCGCCAAATTAATCTACATATAAAATATTTTCCTACTTTTCATTATGTTAATTTTATCATAGTCCCTCTACTTATATTTATAGAAAGTAATATGATAATATAATTAAAAATGGCCAAGTTGAACATAAAAGTCTGTTTATTTTGAGATGGAGTTTGGCTTTCACTTGACTAAGGGGGTGTTTGATAAAAACTGAATGAATTTGAATCTGAATCTGAATGAACTGAATTTGAATCTGAATCTGAATGAGCTGAATCTGAATAAAAAAAATTGTTTGATAATTAATATGTCTGAAACATCTGAATAACAGTCTTTTACTTTTTCACCCCTCTTAAAATAGTAAGGGAGGGATGGAATTGGAGAGAATGTCTATTTGCGTAAAAAAACCTTATTCAGCCCATTCAGGCCAAGTTTTTTAAAGGAATCGCTCAGTCCTATTCAGCCCAATTCAGATTTTCAAACTCGTAAACAAACACTCTTACTAGCTGATTCGCTCAGTTTTTTATCCATTCAGACCAATTAAGCTGCATTCAAACAGCCCCTAAATTACTATACAAGTTCTATTAACGCATGTGCGAAACACGAATGGCATGTTTAGAGGTTTATTTGAGTAAATTAATATTGAGACGAGCAACTGAACGTAATGTAGATCTATTTGTTTAGAATAATTAGGAAAATTATTATTATTATTATTTTTATTATTATTATTATTATAAAGTGTTTTCGGTTAATTATTAAGGAATTGAATTTAGTGTAAATTTGGTTATCACTTTGAAAAGATAACTACTAACTTGTTATATGGAGTATTTATTAAGATAATTAACTGAATTACATAATATATGTTTCTTTAGTTGGTTATTAATTTAAGCAATTGAATGTAATATAGATTTATTCAGTTAAGGCTAACAAAAAATAACTATTCTCTCCGTTCCAAATTATATGATCAGTATTAACTTTTGAAAGTTAATTTGAGACATTTTTCAAATTCAAAATTAATATGACTCATTAAAAATTATGAAACAATAAAATTTATAATGAGTAATATTTTTTGGATAGTATATAATATTCATCATTGTATCATTGTATCGATTAAAATTTAAAAAAAATCTATGTCAATTGTGAGCTTAAAAATCTCTCAAGTTATCTTTAAAAAATCAACAATTATCAAATAATATGGAATGGAGGGAGTATTAGATTACTAAATTTAAAAAAAATTCTATTATGACTAAAAATAGATTTATTAGTTAATACTCCCATGAAAATTTTTATAAAGGTAAGCAATTGAATGTTATGTATTTGGTAAGAATTCCACATACACACATACACATATATACACAAAATGCATTATACAAAGATAAGTAATTAAATACAATCTAATTATATTTGTTAAAGATTCTAATCCATTGTCTAGGCCATTCTTTTCTATTGTGAATTTTATGCTCATAGTTCATTTTAACCACCTTGCTATCATCTAAACTCCCTAATACATATTATTAAACAAGAGAGAAAAATAAATAATTATTGAGGTTGTGTAACATTTTAATTTCTTTCAAAAAAATTCTCGCACCCCCCCCCCCCCCCCAACTAGCTCTTTATCAACCGCTAATTTCTCTCTAATATGTTTTTATTTGTACACGCATAATATATTGTGTACACCAAAGGTTTATCTCGATTTGTGGACTAGGCTTCATACAAAAAAAAACATAATATGTGTGTCAGAAACATTAGTAATTATAAAAGTTTATCAATTACTCCCTATGTTGAGTACATTCTATTAACAAAGACTCATTAAAAAAAATCCGGTCAATTTGTAAATTTGAAATGAATTTATTTTAGTATGATCAAAAAAACAAATATTATAAACTATTTAAAAGGTAAATATAAGATTGTTATTTTGAAAATTATAATAAATTCACGTCAGAATTTAAATTTTAAGAACTTAAGATCACAAAAAAATAGAATTTTAATTTTTCCTGTGTGACGGAAGGTGTACTATTTATTTAGTGACAAAGATAGTAGAAATTATTTTATTTTTTATTTTTTTAAATACGGATAAGATATATTAAATTCAATAACATTTAATAATGATCTTGCCTAGACATTCAAATGAATGAAGCCAAGTGTTAATCCGCTTGAGTAAGATAAAGCTCATTATTTATGCATATCCTTATTTCGCAACATACACAAATACATATAAGTTTCAATAATTAATCTGTATTATCATGTTAATTATACAGTACTAATTAAATGTTCAACATTTTCAAATCTTCTTTGATTTTTTGCACGTTTAGGGGTGGGGAATTTGAACTCTGGACCTCTTGCATAGCTAAGGCTAGACATACCCACCGAGCACGGGTGTGATGGGATGAATAATTGGGGGAATGAATTTCGTTCTACCGCCTCCACATGAAACGAAAATTGGAATGAATTTTTATTCAATTAGAATAGTTTATCCGTGGAAATGAGTAACTAAACACATTTTTTTTTCCCATTCTAATTTTATTCTAACCATGATTCCTTCCATTCAAACACAGCATTACAGTCTTTACATCTGGGAACAGAACTCTTTGATGTTGGAATTCGACGGCATGGTGAAAAAATATACTGTATATATTTAATTGGACTCCTGAAAAAATGCTCCCAGACTGTGAATACTCCATACGCCAAACAGTGGAGTGACCCCCCAAGTACACATATTTTTCGGATGTTAAGAAGAAGCTAATCTCAACAAACTCATGCAAACACAATAATAATACGACAATTACCTGATTGAGCAAATTAACCCTGTCAGATCTAAAATCAAAATGATGGATCTTCTCATCAATAATATGAAAAAACTACAGAAGCAACAGCTAAATATCAATTATAAAGTCTAGGACACGGTAAAATGCATAAACATGTTAAGCCATTAGCACAAGTATATCGACAATTACAAGGAAAAACAATATTTATTCAAGGTAAAAATAACAGTGGCAATTTAAACATTTTTATCAATGTTATGATTGAAATAGTACAAGGACAGTAACTTTGGTCCCATTCAGTTAGCTTCCATTGGATGTACGGGTAGGGCAGTAAAAAGGGGGAAAGAAATGAAAATAGCAATTCAGAACACAACAGCGAGGATCACCAAGTCACTTTTTTTCTCCGGACGAGTCCAAATCACAATTGAATACTATCGAAATCTCTAGTCTCAAACGACAAAGAAAATATAACCATCCTTTAGCACAACTTCAGATCACATGGGTGCCTCTTGACATGGTGCAACATGATCTTGTAACAAAATTTAGCAAAAGGATATTGTAGGACTGTCAGCACTCATTTTTCTATTCACCAGGAGACTTAATTTTCAAGCCGACCACCGAGCACTAAAAAAGGAACTTCTCAATCAATCTTCACCGATGAGAAAAGATAATGAACGAAGTAAAAGGATGAAAGGAATCCAATGGTGCCAGTAGATAACATGATTGCAATTGCAATGATCAGTGAGTAGCCAAGATAAAGTATCGCAGACACAGGTCCGCTCAAACTTTGAAGGTCAAAAACCAAGTAGTTGATAGAGTAAAGGAACACATACAATGCTACAGAACCTGAGGCATAAAATGCTTTCCACCACCACTGCCAATCCTCAACGCAGAGATGCATGTAAGTGAGGACCAGGGAAACTTCGGCACAAACAGTAACCAACAACAGAAGAACAACAAGCAAAAACCCGAAGACATAATAAAACCTTCCAAGCCATATGCTAGAAAGGATGAAAAAAAGCTCAATAAAGAGGGTCCCAAATGGAAGGGTTCCAGCACCAAGAACAAGAAGCCATGATGGATACTTGCGAGCAGGGATCTCCCTAGGAATTTGGTTCGTTCTCACAGGGTACTGGATAGACTCAGCTCGTGTCCCTAAGTATCCTCCCAACAGGGTGAGAGGCACTGAAATGCAGAACCACAGTGACAAGATTATAAAATACAAGGATATGGGAATAGCGCCAGTACTCTTGCTGCCCCAAAGAATGAAATTCAATGCAGTGAGAATAACAAAGACAATGCCAGGGAAGAAGCAAGCGACCGACCATGAAACTGACCTCCACCCCTCTGAAGTACCCTTGATAGTGCACCACAAACGAACACCAGCATAACCGGCTCCAGTTCCCAGGAAAAGATAAAGAATTATCATTCCTGTCAACAACATACCTCGTGAAGCTGGTGACATGAAACCAAAGGCAGCAAATACAATAGTCACAACAGCCATTCCTGTAATCTGAACCCCATCTCCAATCATCACACATAGTAGCTTTGAAAACTTTGGCTCTCTGAATACATCACCTACAACAAGCTTCCACCCTGAGAGTTCCTCGTTCATCTGTGCCTGCGCTTCTTTGTCCAATTCATCATACCGTGTCAGATCCCTCCTTACTGTTCTTAAGAAAATAACAAAAACAATACCAGCTAAGAATAAGATAACCATCAGTGAGTTGAGGATAGAAAACCAGTGGACACGGGCACCTTCCATCTTCAGATAAGCATCCCACCGAGATGGCCATCTAATATCACTCTTCACAAATTCAACCTCATAAGTAAATGATACTCTCTCTTTCTCTCTTATTATTTGAGACTTGTCGAGCTCAAGTGGACAGATTAAGGACGTAACATTGTCATATCTATGAAGTTTAGCCATCTTCTCAGGATCGTATTTAACACTGCAAGGTAAGACCTCAAAACCAACAATCTCATACCCAGAAGCTTTCTTTTTATCAGCTTCTGATATAATGCCCATACCTTCTTCCCCTGTCCCTATTATCTCTACGCCAGTCCCTTCATACTCATGAACCAAAACTTTGAACTTAAGGTGGTTAATGATGTAATCATCATTAGTATTGGGTGGTGTGTATCCAATTGGAAACCCAGTCCACTGAATTTTTACCCCATTTTGGGTGGCAAACCTCATGGCAGGTAAATTATCGAGAATCATATTTACTTGATACAGATCGCGAGTTCTCTGTTTCAAAAGCTTTACCTCATTCTCACTCAATGGACTTGTCGTGCAGAGATAAACAGCTTCATTGACATTCATACGGAAACGGTAGGGAGAGTTGTCAATCTGGTCTCCCATCAGTAACTCTCCAAGATTCTCAGCGCTTTTCTTTATCCCTCCTTGAGGCTTGCAGTATGGTAGACTGTAGTAACTGAAGGGAAGCTCCGTTTCAATAGATGTCAATGAATTGACTTTGGCAACTATTTCATTACCTGTCGAATATGTGTGCATGTAGCTTCCAGGAAGGTAAAACCCGTTACAAACATGTGAAATCAAAATAACATAGATGAAAGCATCCCGGTATGTCCTTTTCGAGATCAATGACAGTGCCATTGGTCTTAAGAAAATGAAAAATAGACCAGATTCTCAAAACTTCGACACTCTAAGCTACACTCGCCAGTGTATTCAAAATCAAACCTACAAATACAAACATTTAACTGTTAGTGCTTGTACAGATCTCTTTCTCCCCAATTTAATCCCTCCCTCCACCAGAGTTTATAAAACCAATCATACTTTTATACTAGTTTGAAACTGGACTACCGAAGAGAAAAAAAGAAACAAAAGCTGAAATATTATCTAAAAAATCTGAAAACTAAAATAATGAGACCCCCTGAATGAATATATATCCAACCTTTTCGGTTTCCAATGTTTCTCCATCTTCTTTTCCATTTTCTCTCTTTCCCTTCACCTTTACCATGGTTTAAAAGGTAGCTTTATGTGCTTTTGGGGGGTAGGTTGCATATTTTTAATTCCAAAGCACAGATCTATAGATTGACTAAGGTAGCGAATCTGTTTCCCAAAATCCATTCGTTCACTAATTATTTCAAACTTTGCAATTCAGTAACCAGCACACAAATTCAACTTACTACAAGAAATGATTGACCATACAAATCACATAGGTCCATCAAATTTACAACCTGGCCTCAATTTTTAGTACAAGGTCTGCATTGCCTTAGCTAAACTAGTTCTAACCTCCAAAAGAATAAATCAATGATTGAAATGAAATTATATTATTAGAAGTCTTAAGTTAAACTCTTCCCACTAAATCTAAATCAAAAGCTACCACCACAATGTTGGAAAAACTCCTCCAATTATAACTGTCTTTGAAAAACTAAATAAACTAGAAAATAATATCACAATAATAAACCAAACACAAGACACCAAATTTTACGTGAAAAACCCTCTAAAATTAAGAGGTAAAAATCACGGGTCGAACTCCGAACAATTTCACTATAATCAACTGTGAATACAAATATCCCTTCCAAGTTTTATAACTAAAAACTTGAAATATTAAGAAATTGAAAGAATACAAGAATACCTCAATTTGAGTGAAAACTCAAATTATCTCACCACCTAGAACCTCAGAATTAATTAAAGTCTTCAAGCAATTAATTAACCCAGAAAAATGATGACAATTTGTGAATAAACTTTCACAAAAAAACCCTCTCAATTTACTCTCACTTTTTCTCTACCGAAGCACTGTCAATACAATGCTCCTTCTGAAAAATACTCACAGTTGCTATTTCGTGTGATATTCAATATGGCATTAATAAGTCATATATATATTAATAATATGATGACTTCAATTTGGATTGGGATTGTACCCAACAGTATTCCAAGCTGCTTTATTCCTAAATCAAGTCACCTTCGAAAATTACTAAACTGCCATCCCAAATCCAATGTTACTTCTGAAAATTCAATTCTTTTCCAATTTCAGAACATACATACCAAAATAAAAAAAATTCCTATTTTAAATAGGAAAATCTCATGGGTTTGGATCCCACAAACCCAACAATCTCCCCCTCCAAATCCATGAGAGGGGGCTTTCACCGTGACCTCGTCACTTGGAGTCCATCCCGACCAACTCCTTGCAAAACTCCAGTTTATCGCGAGTTACAACCTTTGTCAACATGTCTGAAGGGTTCTCGTCGGTATGAACTTTCTTTATTTTCATCAATTCCTTTTCCATCACTTCTCGAAGCCAGTGATAACGAACATCAATGTGTTTGGTACGATTATGATACGTGGCATTTTTGGTCAAGTCAATTGCACTTTGACTGTCACAATAAACCACATATTCATCCTGTGTCAAACCCAACTCTTGGAGAAACCGTTTCAACCATAACATCTCCTTGCCTGCTTCCGTAGCGGCGATGTATTCTGACTCAGTTGTAGACAAGGCAACACACTTCTGCAACTTGGACTGCCATGATACAGCTCCCCCTGCAAAAATAAATAAATACCCTGAAGTAGACTTCTTCTCTTCAGAACCTGCCATGTCTGCATCTGTAAAAGCCTCCAAGACTGGACTCGAACCACCAAACCCCAAACACAAACCGGAAGTAGCTTTCAAGTATCTGAGAATCCACTTAACTGCTTCCCAATGTTCTCTACCAGGATTTGACAAATACCTGCTCACAACGCCAACTGCATAAGCAATATCTGGCCGTGTACAAACCATCGCATACATAAGACTCCCTACAGCAGAGGAGTAGGGAACTGCTGACATATCATCTCTCCCTTCCTTAGTAGAAGGACACATGCGCTTTGTCAACTTAATATGATTGGCCAGTGGTGTGCTAACTAGCTTAGCATCACCCATGTTGAACCTTGCAAGCACTCGTTCAACATACTTCTCTTGTGACAACCACAACCTTTTAGCTTTTCTGTCACGAGCAATCTTCATGCCCAAAATCTGCTTAGCCGGGCCTAAGTCCTTCATATCAAAGGACTTGAATAACTCACCTTTGAGCTTGCGAATCATATTACCATCTTGCCCAACTATCAACATATCATCTACATATAACAACAAAATAACGAAGTTATCATCCGAAAACTTTTTAACATACACACAATGATCTGCAATTGTTCTGCTGTAACCTTGATCCATCATGAATGAATCAAATTTCATGTACCACTGCCTTGGGGCTTGTTTCAGGCCGTACAAACTTTTCTTCAACCTGCAAACCAAGTGCTCTTTCCCTTTAACTTCAAATCCCTCTGGTTGCTCCATGTAGATTTCCTCCTTCAAATCACCATGAAGGAATGCAGTTTTCACATCTAGTTGCTCAAGCTCAAGATCCATACTAGCTACTAACCCCAACACTGCTCGAATAGAGGTCATTTTTACAACCGGAGAAAAAATCTCATCGAAATCAATACCTTGCTTTTGAGCAAAACCCTTGACCACCAATCGAGCCTTGTACTTCACTAGTTTTTCACCATCCTTTTTCAGCTTGAACACCCATTTATTCTTCAATGCTTTCCTGCCCTTCGGAAGTGTAGTCAGCTCATAAGTGTGATTCTTGTGCAACGAATCCATCTCATCCCGCATTGCTCTCAGCCAATTATTCTTCTCCTTATGAGCCTTAACTTCCTGAAAAGTTTCTGGTTCTCCCTCCTCAGCAACTAAAAGATATTCAAACGAAGGATACCTAACTGATGGCACATGTTCTCTCGTAGATCTTCTTAGCTGAGGTTCTTCAATATCAAGTTGAGGGGGCTGCTCCCCCTGCTCAACACTCTCTGCATCTGATCCATTACCATCGTGCAACTCTGTATCAGTCACATCTTCATTCTGACTTTCTTCTCCAACTGTGGCATTCTGTAATGGCGAAGGAACTCCGCTGAGGTCTGGAACTTTATTTTCCCTAGGTTGTGTAACTTTATCAAAATCCTCATAATTCTGGTGCTCATGAAACACCACGTCTCTACTTCTGAACAATTTTCTCTGAACTGGATCCCATAACCTGTACCCAAATTCTGCATCTCCATAGCCAACAAACACACATGGAGTAGATTTGTCATCAAGCTTCGATCGTTGTTCCTTGGGAATATGTGCAAAAGCCTTGCACCCAAATACCCTCAAATAAGAATAGGACACATCCTTACCACTCCAAACCTTCTCTGGAATCTGAAAGTCCAACGGTGCTGATGGAGATCTATTAATCAGGTAGCAAGCGGTACGAACAGCTTCACTCCAGAATGACTTAGGCAGCTTAGCCATTCTCAAAATGCATCGGACTCGCTCAATAATAGTGCGGTTCATTCTCTCAGCCACACCATTATGCTGTGGGGTGCCAGGAACTGTCTGCTCATGTCGAATACCGTGTTTCACACAATATGCTGCAAACTCCTTTGAAATGTATTCCCCTCCGTTGTCACTGCGAAGACACTTCAATAATTTTCCAGTCTCTCTTTCAACCATAGCATGGAAACTCTGAAAATGTTGGAATACCTGGTCTTTTGTTTTCAACAAAAACACCCACACCTTACGTGAAGCATCATCAATAAAAGTAACAAAATATCTATTGCCACCTAATGACTCAACCTCAATGGGACCACATACATCAGAATATACTCTCTCAAGTAACTCAGATTTTCTTTTAGAGGAACTGCTAAAAGAAACTCTATTCTGCTTACCAAACAAACAATAATCACAAGGGTTTAGTACAGTATCTTTAGCAAAAGGAATGAGGGACCTCTTTGCTAACATCTGCAACCCTTTCTCACTCATGTGCCCAAGCCTTTTATGCCACAGATTCGGTGAAGATTCATCTTCAATTGCATTCAACTCATTAGAACACACCTTCACATGAGTTTTGTATAATGAGCAACAAGCAGTACCTCTAGCGACTACCATAGTACCCTTGGTAAGCTTCCACTTTCCGCTGCCGAAATGATTCTCATAGCCTTCCTTATCCAAGGTCATACCAGAAATCAAGTTGAGGCGCAAATCTAGAACATGTCTCACATCCCTCAAAGTAATAGTGCAGCCTATATCTGTCTGTATGCAAACATCACCAATTCCAACAATCTTGGACTGATCAGTGTTACCCATCCTCACAAACCCAAAGTCTCCGGCTTTGTACGTGGTGAAGAATTCTCTCTTAGGAGTAGCGTGATACGAAGCACCTGTATCAATAACCCAATCAATCTTCTGATCAACAACATATAAGCATTCTTCTTCCCCGAACGAAAGAAGCACAACATCCTCAGTAACTGTAGCTGCAGTATTCTTCTCCTCAACTTTTCCTTGCTCACCAATTTTCTGCTTGGCTAACCAGATCTTGCAATTTCTTTTGAAGTGACCCTCCTTGTTGCATTGAAAACACCTGTATGTAGCACCTTCTCTTGTCTTTGACTTGCTCCTATGATTTCTGGAATTTTTGCTTTTACTGCGATTCAAATTTCCCTTGTGAGATCCCCTGAAGTTACTTCTACCCCTGTTCTCTGCCACAAGTGTTTGTCTCAAAATTCAAACCTTGCTCCTTTCGTCTTGTTTCCTCGTTGTGTATGCTGTCCTTGACCATCTGCATGGTTATCTTTCCTTCCGGAGCTGAATTGCTTAGTGACACAACCAAAGTTTCCCAACTGTTAGGCAATGAACTGAGAAGCAACAATGCCTGAATCTCATCCTCAAGATTCAACTTCATGGTAGACAACTGGTTCACCAATCCCTGGAACTCACTCATATGCTCGGATACACTGCTACCATCTTTATACTTCAGGTTCACAATCTTTCGAATCACAAAGGTTTTATTCTGAGCATTCTTTTTCTCGTACATGGACTCTAATGTAGTCCATAGTGTATAAGCATCCGTTTCCTGCGAAATATGGTGGAACACACTTTGATCGATCCACTGTCTGATGTGACCGATCGTTTTTCTATTCATCTTTTTCCAATCAGCCTCAGTCTTGTCCACTGGCTTTTTTTCCTTAAGCTCCAGTGGATCATACAAATCCTTGCAGTAAAGGATGTCTTCCATTCTAGGCTTCCATATCGAAAAATTAGATGATGTCAATTTAATCATTGCGCCACTTGATTCATCCATTTAATTTATCAAAGACCAACCGCGCAAAGAACCTTGCTCTTGATACCACTTTGTTGGAAAGACTCCTCCAATTATAACTGTCTTTGAAAAACTAAATAAACTAGAAAATAATATCACAATAATAAACCAAACACAAGACACCAAATTTTACGTGAAAAACCCTCTAAAATTAAGAGGTAAAAATCACGGGTCGAACTCCGAATAATTTCACTATAATCAACTGTGAATACAAATATCCCTTCCAAGTTTTATAACTAAAAACTTGAAATATTAAGAAATTGAAATACAAGAATACCTCAATTTGAGTGAAAACTCAAATTATCTCACCACCTAGAACCTCAGAATTAATTAAAGTCTTCAAACAATTAATTAACCCAGAAAAATGATGAGAATTTGTGAATAAACTTTCACAAAAAAACCCTCTCAATTTACTCTCACTTTTTCTCTACCGAAGTACTGTCAATACAATGCTCCTTCTAAAAAATACTCACAGTTGCTATTTCGTGTGATATTCAATATGACATTAATAAGTCATATATATATTAATAATATGATAACTTCAATTTGGATTGGAATTGTACCCAAAAGTATTCCAAGCCGCTTTATTCCTAAATCAAGTCACCTTCGGAAATTACTAAACTGCCATCCCAAATCCAATGTTACTTCTGAAAATTCAATTCCTTTCCAATTTCAGAACATACATACCAAAATAAAAAAAAATCCTATTTTAAATAGGATAATCTCATGGGTTTGGATCCCACAAACCCAACAAAAAACTTCAAATCTAGGGTACAGAGGAGCCAGGGTATACACTAACAAACAGATCATTAGAACCACAATTTGCAAAAAAGTTAACAATTTTGTAAACATTCATCTACTGAAAACAAAATAAATGATAGTGTTAAAACGGATAATTAGATAACAAATGGTGACAATTAATCAGTAATGTGCAGATCTTCATGCATACAAATCAATACCGTATAAAAGCGAAGACAGAAAGAAATAGATTGAAGACGCACCAGATATAGATCTCCCAATTGATTGATTATAAGCGTTTTGAGATTTAAGATTGAAGATGTTAGGAATGAGGATGATACTGAGAAGAGTTGTAAAATGGGTGGGCGTTTTAATATTTTTAGATCTGGGACTGGTATCGGGCGTAGCAAGCTTACTTGAATCGGATTCTTTGTAGTAATTATGCTGTGTTTGGATTGAAGGAATAGATTGAATGAATCGAAAGGAGTTTGGAATGATTCATTTCATTTTAGTTGAAATGAGTTATTCCATACTTTTCTTTTCCCAAGACTCTTATAACTCAATGATAAAAAAATATTACTCGTAAGGCTTTGGGCATGAAATCTTGGACAACAATGTTAAATTTCAATCGAAAATAGCAACCAAAAAAAAAAAAAAAAAATGGTTCAATTCATTCCAATCGTAACTAAACATAATTTTTTTTATTCTATAAGAATTAGTCATTCTATTTCTTTCTTTATTCCTTCAATTCAAACGCAGCATTAATTTTTTAAATTTAGTTCAATTATTAATTAAGGTACAAATGTGCTTTAATTTCTTATGTACTATATCCCTCACTCACTCAATAAAATTGCGCTTAAATATTAAAACTAGTTCATTTGATTTTTTGAACAAAAAGTCTCATTTAATGTTATAAAGTCGTTTGAAAATTTCTAAAATTTAATATTAAATTTATTTAAATTATTTACAAATTCATAATGGCAATTTTAAAGAAATAGTTTACGATAAATAAAATTTATTAACTAAATAATTTCCTACTCCCTCCGTACCTTAATATAAGTCATTTTAGAGTTGTACATAAGTATTAAGAAAATTATTGTATAAAATTAAATATAATATCAATTGTTTATACTGTCATTGTATTGAAAAAAAGAGAGTATTATTTATTGGGCAAAAAATATTGAGATAACCAAAGTTATATTTAATACTTTGGGGTAATATTAGAAACTAAGCAATTAATGCTTACTTGAAACTATCAAACGACTTATATTAAGGGACAAAAACATTTATCTAAAACGATTTATATTAAGGGATGGATTGAGAATTTGCTATGAATTTAAATTTTCATGAATTAATTTCAAGTTTAAATAAAATCTTTTGAATTAGATAAACCAATTAACTATATTATGATAATCACTTTAATAAGATAGAAAGTTAAATTATATATTACATATCATATTGAAATATTTAACAAACAAAAAGGTTTATCATTTATAAATCTTTATTTATTTTTTATTTTTCTAATGTTTTATGCGTTCTAATAATTATTTCAGAGTTCTAATAAATAAAATTGTAAAATACCTCAAATTAAAAAGAATTCTATCAATTAGGACGACATTTTATCTTATAAATATAACGTATACCAAATTTAAGGGTAAAGTAGATGATAGTAAAAGATTAATTGATTTTATATATGTTAAGGGTAATATGGTCTCTTTAGCATATTTAGGTGCGCAACTATCAGTTTAATGTGTATATATATTAACACCCATAGATTATATAAAGACAGACATGTAAAACTTAAGTTTTATATTATCTAATAATAATATGTCACGTAAAAAATTTAGAGAAAATTAAGAAATTTTAATTGCATTGACATATTTTGTATTTACTATTATCACAGTAAAATTATTTTATTAATCATATTGGATTTCAAATCCCTTGATTTCCTCCTTAAATTCACACGTGACATATTGTTACTGAAAGAAATAAAACTTTAGTTTTACAAGGTTTTCCGTATTTAATTTATTTCCTAAAAATAATTACATGAGAGACATATAAATGATTGGAAAGCATGAATTTTATAGCGTTTTATTCACATCAAATTAATAAATAACTCTATAATGCAATAGACTATTACATTGATTTCACATGGTTTTTTTTTTATGTATTAGCATGTTACCAAAGTAATGCTATTATTCATTATATATTCCATTTGATATATTAACTCGTTACATTGAGTAATGCAATATATCATAAAAGACAAAACAGTAATGATTACAATTGATTTGACATTTTAACTTAAAATTTATTTTATTCTTTACTTACAATCATATAATTTTATAATTTAATGAACCAAACATACTTTTGAACATAATGTAATAACATTACAATTACTACACAAATATTAAGAACCAATTAAACAAATATGTTGTAATAACATATTATCATTACATTACAATTCTATTACTTTATGTAGACTATTGCATTACATCAAATATCCATTCGACGAACCAAACCCTACATCAATGTATTTACGTTCCGTCTCAAAATATGATATCATTATTAATTTTTGAAAGTTAATTTAAAATATTTTAAAACTCTAAATAAAATTAATTCATAAAAATTATGAAATAATAAATTTTACAATGAGTAGTATTAGTTTATAAATTGTATCATTCTATTGACTAAAATTAAAAGAATTAATGTTAATTTTGAATTTAAAAATGTCTTAAATTAATTTTTAAAATAAATAATGATTTTATATTTTAAAACCGAATGACTATTTTTTTTACTAAATTGAAAGAGACTTGTTTAAAAAGTATCAGATTCATAATTACAAAATTAGTGAATTTCATGTTAGTTGTGAGAAAATTATTATTATCACTATTGTCATTAATCAGTAATCACTAGTCTCACATTAATATCATATTTCAAAATTTATGTCTGTGAACGAGATTTAAGACGTGTCGTTGATATTTAAATTATTTTTTTTTGAGATTACTCTTTCAAATTCTAATTATATACTATACAAGTTATAGAGAGATATTTTTATATTTATTTTATAAACTTCACAAGTTCTCTAACGTGAGATTTAAGCTCACATTTTTTTTGGTAAAATGCACGGGTTGTTCTTGTACTTAAAGTCATTTGGGTATTGAGCCCCCTTCTATTAGTCAATGTAAACTGAATCCCTTTTTATCCGAAAATTTAGATATTGAGCCCCCAGGCGCCAGCCCATGATTCAAACTCAAAACCTCCCACTTGGAATCTAGGTCACATGACCACCCGAGCACCACGGGACTTGCTGTTCATATATCACAAGGAATAACATTTAGTAGGAAACACTTTCGTTCCCCCAAATAAATTAAGACATAACAGATCCTTCAGATTAAGACATAACAGATCCTTCTCAGTTCGTTATTTCTCTTTCTCGAACTCTAAAGGGAAAACCTAGGGCTCGTACATTGTCATCTCTCACTCATCTTAAGCTCGATCAATTTGAGATATCCAAAAGTTAGGGTTCGATAAATTGAGGCCCTAAGTTAGGGTTCGAACTAATTGTCGTCTCTCTTTCTCTCATCATTCGCGTTCAGTGGTCATCCTCTCAAAAATTCGTGAGGTATAAAAAGGGGAAAGCAAACTAAAGAAAATAGCAACCAAATGTTTGGGGACAGTTCAAATTCTACTGAATTCAGTGGGATTTCAGCACAAAGGTATTGTGGGTGTGGGATACGAGTACGAATTTGTACCTCTACAAAGGGAAAAAGCGTAGGGCGGAAGTTTTATGGTTGTTCAAATTATGGTGTAAGTTATTGTATTTACCATGATATAAAATGTTAATTATTTTCAAACAATAGTTATAACTGTTAGTTTAATTTTGTGCAGACGCAATCATTTTGTGGTTTTTTTCAATGGATTGACTCGATCAATATGTTAGAAGATGCTGAGAATTCTTTCGATCTGATTAATTTGAAGAGCATTGAAATTAAACTACAAATGATGAAGGACAAAACGCATGACTTGGAAGTGCAAGTATCGAAAATGGAAAAAAAGAAAGTCAAATTGAAGAATGATTTGAAGTCTTTTAAAGAAGAAATAAGGAAGTTACAAACTAGGGAGCAGTGGTTGATACTTGTAATTGGGGTGTTATTTGTTTTGTGTGTGAGCATGTTAAAAACCATGTTATAGTTGTAGTTGTATTGGTGTAACTCTGTTTTGATGATTTTAATTATTATTGTAGCACCCAATCTTCTGTAAACTTTTTGTATTGGTGCTTATGAATTGAATGATTCTAACCCTGTTTTCTTCGAGATTGTTTTGTCCTTTGTAACTTTGGGGTTTTTCAAGCTCCTCTTTTTCTTGATTCCCCAAATCTTTTAATCCCTTTTTCTCTTCCCCTTCCCCTGTTCTGTACGCCAGAGCTACATTTGTTTGCAACACCAATTTATTATTTATTATTATGAATTATATTTAATCTAGTGAATTAAATAACAATATTAACCATAATGTAACTCTTAAATTAACCAGCCATGTTTTGTAAAACTAGAGCATCAAATTATATGTACACACACATGAGCACTAGTCATGTGTAGAAACAAACTCTTAAATTAAATTAACCATCCATTTCTACAAAATACTGAACACCATTGTGAAGGATTACAAACACAAAAAATCTTGTCCATCAATTTTGTTTTGAGATAAATACAAACCCCAAAATACCATAAATATTAGTCAAATACAGACACAAAATATAGATTAGTAGATTGGTATCTTCTACTCCTTGTTCACACTCTCTTGAGTTCCACTTGTGTTGGGTAAGTTAGGTGACACTCCACTTGACTGTCCTTCACCCTCTGGTTTTCCTCCCTCTCTAGTCTCCTGAAGCTGTTATACAATGCTTGAGCCATCAACTGTTCATCGGTTTCAACTGCAGCCCTCATAGCACTGAACATCAATTTTGTAGCCTTATCCTTAGTTGTAGTTCTTTTTTTGGGTTCGGTTGCCCTTTCTTTTCCTTTCTGATTTCTAGTTGGTACATCATCTATCTTCCCTCTGCTAGCTCATTCCCATTTGGTGCAACACTTTTTGGTGGGCGAAAAGGTGCTTGAACTGGTGCAGTCTTAGGGCCACCTCCAGCTAAGTAACATCTCCCAGCTGTGGTCTACATCATCATATATATCATAGTTGTAGCAACCACACACACACACACACACACACACACACACACATATATATATATATATATATATATCAGGATCAGTAATAATATTCAACTTTGTTGAAAAACTGTTAACTACACAAACAATATTCAATCTATTTACTGAAATATAAGTGTTGCCAGTTTTTGGGGATATGAAACAACCAAAACTAGGAGGAACCCATTCTCTTCTTGCAGGTCTCTTAGCAATATTGGGAGCAGAGACTAATGTCTTTCTTTTAATTTGTAGAGTCTCTCTAACAACTTTATTTATACAACTTGTCTGTGTCACATTTGTCTATAAATAAAATAAAACATAAGTAAACAATGCTTGACAATTCATAAGTAAACAACTTGTCTCTGTCACATTTGCAGCCATAAAACATAGGTAAATTACATGTTTGTGACTTGATTCAGTCTTATCTCTCATGTCAGTTGTATCTTTTCTAACATGTTCCTAAAACAATGTACATATGTTTAGTTATTTCATAATTGTAACATAACATGAAAAAAAAAACCCTGTGTTGTCCCATACCTTGACACATTCCCCTTTGTTGCTTTTGTTTTGTCTTCTTGCTACCCTCTCCCTTATCTTGTGAAAGTGGTTCCTAAAAGTGAAAATAAATATTTAATTAGTTAACTTAACATAAATATATGTAATATAAAATTTAAAAAAATTGCAGTAAAAACCTTGTCTTGTTTCCCTTTGCAACTTTGTTTTCTCTTCTTGCCACTGTGTCCCTTAACTTGTCCAAGTTGTTCCTAAAACAAATAATTTATAGCATTTAACTTAACATTTATAACCAATAACAATAATATAATCAATACACATGTAACTTGCATTCATTTATGTTGTTTGTGGAGTTAAAGTGCATGTGAGACGATTGTGGCCAGCTGTCTTGCAAGTACTGCATACAATAATTGTGCCTAAAGTAACCTTCTTAGCCTGTTTATCCCTATCCCCACCCTATTTAGCCTGTGTACCTTGTTTACCCCATTCACAATCATGCTCAAGATAAAGCTCAACATATTTATAATCTACAACACCATCTAACCATCCTATGCCACGAGTGCCGCATAGGAAGTCAACGCCCATGTGGCGCCTGGGGGCACAATACCCAAATTTTAGGATAAAAAGAGGCTCAGTTTGCATTGACCAAAATAAGGGGGCTCAATACCCAAATAGACCTAAATTTCAGGGGCAACCTATGCTTTTTACCCCATTTTTTTTACAATTATGTTGTTCACCCTTACTTGCTCGAGAGCCTACAAAAATGAAACGGTCCCTATATAATTAGTCACCTATATCAAATACAGTCCTTCTACGGGGACCAGATTCTATCGACCGGGCTAACAATCGATCCCAATTTTTTTATGACTTCCAAATAATTTATAATATTTATTGGAACTGTAATTTTTACAGAATCCCGTGATTTAGATGTCATTTGAATACATGTAAAAAACACGGTTTCACAGACTGTATCACAGACTGTACAACCGTATTTTTTACATGTATCCAAATGATACCTAAATTACGAAATTCTGTAAAAATTTCAGTTTCAATAAATATTATAAATTGTTTGTAAGTCATAAAGCCCAGTCGGCAAGATCCGGTCCCCCAAAACTTAATGTATCAAATAAATTCTTTTCGTCATCCATAAATTTATGACATGTTAATATAGGTGGGTCAACTTTATAATCCTACCGAATACCATATATTGATACATGTCGTAATTATAATTCAATAAAAAACTTACACATTATATGATCAAACTCTTTTTCTTTTTGTTATGATATTATGCAACTAATATAATTGCATACATTTGGCATGTACTTAAATCTTTCAATATTCAAACATGTATGAATATTTTTTTTGCTAAATTAACACGTATGAATATTTGAATACATAGCAATAATTTTCTCTTAAATAGATTATTGTTATTAATATTATACAAAATAGATGTTTATGGTGATAAAAAAAATACGGATTACTGGTCCAATTCGCTGATTATATTATTCATTAATTATAAAATGAAATTTATTTATTTATCTTTTGGTAGTTAAAAACAAAATTTCCTTTTTTCTTTTTCTATTTTTTTTGTTAAATATTTTTCTTTGTTTTGTTCTTGCTAAGTTAACCTCATAAAAAGTTGTTGAAAAAAAAAAAATCTCATAAAAAGTCTCAACTAATGCCCTTGGCAAACAGGCCGTTAGATAAATGGCCAGAGTCATCTAAATTCTAAACTCTTATTTATGGAGTGTCAAAAGCCCTAGAGTGCTGTGGTTTATGCTTACAGGTCAGTCCAAATATTCACTTCGTTTTTCATATACGCCCTGTTTGTTCTTCATAGTTAAACGAATTCTGTGCTGTTAAGTTGCTTGCACATTTAATTTTTCTGGTATTTGTTCTGCTGTTAAAACTTTCGAGCTTTTGTTAATTATGCTAGAATATTACTCTTTTTTTATTAGTTTAAATTGGTTAACGATTGATTTTTTTGGTTAAATATTGTAGGTTAATTATTAGATTATATTGAAAATGGTGTATTATCAAGGTGCAAAACGTTGGATCGATATACTCCATAAGAGGTTGAGTAATTCTGTGCAATCTGGACATTGTTATTCTACTTGGGCATGTAGGAGAAACCCCAATTCAATTACTGAACTTAGAGAAAGCAAAACCTCATTTACTCCTAGTTATGCCAATCAGAAATGCAATTTTGGACATTTTGTTAGACGATACGGTGTTGGAGTTCCAGTTTCGGATCAAATGAATCTTATAAAGCAGTTGAGGGAAAGAACTAGTGCTCCCATAAAGGAAGTCAAGTCTGCTCTTGTTGAATGCAATTGGGATATTGGCAAGTATTTCTTTAATCTATTTTCTTTTTCTTTGTGGTTATATGTTTTTTTGGTTGTTAATATATCAGTTTAATGCAGAGGCAGCGCAGAAGGAATTGAGGAAACGAGGTGTGGTTCTTGCATCTAAAAAGTCATCTCGAACAGCTGTTGAGGGTTTACTAGCCCTGGCACAGAATGAGAACAAGTCTGCTATTATTGAACTCAATTGTGAGACAGACTTTGTTGCTAGGAATGATATATTTCAGTATTTGGTTAGTATTTAGTAGCTGGATTGTAGTTTCTTTTGTTGTTGTTGCTTGACTGTAAATCTGGTTACATGGTCTCATGAAAATGTCTAAAAGACGAATATTTTTATTTGTTTAGCTTATACAGTATATGTGCATACATTTACATGTATCTGGCAAACTGAAGTACTTTCCTGATATGTTTGGTGTAACCAATTGTCGCCTTTTTAACTTACACATAGCATCAATTTTTTAAGCTCTCATTTATTTCAGGAGTTCACTATTTTTTTTTGCAGGCGTCATCTTTGGCAAAATTAGCTTTGTTGGTTGACAATTCTCAACAACTTTCTGCTGCTTTCCCTGTAGGACCAGAGTATTTTGAGGTAAAAAGTTTTGATAGATTGACTTTTATCTCCTCTTAAAAGATACAAATTTTATTTATTGAGCTAAGATGCAATTTACTGTTTTATATTCTTTTGCCTTTTATATCATTTATTCTTTTTGGTTCACAATATGTACTATACCAGTGGTTTGCAGCATGCATCTAGGTTCGAACCCTGCTCTTAAACTAAAACTTTTCACATATGTTTTGTTATAGTTCTATCAACCTATCTTCACACTTGACATTCAGTTTCTCATTTAGAGAAGAGAGTGTGCCTTTTCATGTTGTTAGTAGGTTCAGAAGCCTCATTTCTATCTCCCGCTAGTTGGCTTGACTTCCTCATGAAATATTGTTTTGGTGCTTATGTAAAAGTCGTGATAGCATCATCAATATTTTATTATTACTTGTTCTTCTTATAATTATAATTATAACTATATGGTCCTATTTATCCTTCTTCCGAACTCTTAAAAGACCACTGAAAATATGAAATTGCTAATTTTGTCAAATGAAAACTTAAAGAGAACTTTCTCTGCAATGCATTTTCTTCTTAAATGTCTGAAAGACTTCTTCTAAGCGATTTATTTCTGCAGGATTTGAAACTGAATTTTGAGCATCCTAAATTAAGTGGAGAAAGAACAGTTCAAAATGCAATCACAGAAGTGGCTGCTATGATGGGTGAGAATGTCAAACTGAGAAGAGGTTTTGCAATGTCCACGTCTTCACATGGCATCATGTCCACATATCTCCATACAAGTCCCCAACCAGGTAGGGTTGTTGTCAATGCTATGCTTCAGTTAAAAGATAGTACTACTTGCATTTGCATATACATATACCTATTTTCATGTAATACTGTTTTTGTAAATGCATTTTCTGATTTCCTTATGGGTACCCTCATAATCCAGGTTCACGATTTTATTTACTTAGCAACAGGAAAAAAAACTACGTTTTTGCTGGACTAAGAGAATATGAATCAACTGCGGAGCTTAATTGATTTTGATGTGAGTGCAGGTTTGGGACGTATTGCTGGCATTTTATCTCTTGAAGTGGAGGATCAGAATGCTTCATTTGACGTTCTTCAGCGTGTTGGATCAGAATTGGCAATGCATGTGGTGGCAGCAAAGCCTTTATTTTTAACAAAGGAACTTGTTTCAACTGATTCAATAGTGAATGAACGAGAGATTCTAAAGTCTCAGGTATTATTTTTTGTCATTGTTTTGCTCTTTATAGGGTTCTGCCTCTAGTTAAAGTTGATCTGTGAAATTAAGTGGTTTCTGCTAGGTTGGCAATCTGTGACCCCACCCCACAGGTCTGACACGAATATTAAATATCATGACTTGGGTCACTATTTTAGGTCAGTTGACGAAGTTGGGTTGGATGTGAAAAAAGAGAAGATTCGTTAGGTTGGGTTGGATTGTGAGCCACGGGTCAATGCTTATTAAAAAGAAGTATGAATAAATCAATATCAAAAACTATTTACAGTCGAATGTCTCTCTCTCTCTCTCCTTCAACGAATCAGTTCTCTCTGTTTCATATCTTTTTCTAACAAATACTCACTTGCTTTCCTTTTATTTACAAAAATGCCACCCGCGGCCCCACTTATTTTTTAAAAGAATTTCCAAAACGACGTAGTTTTAATAAAGGAGTGCTATTTAAGGAGGAGTGTTAGATAAGGGGAGTGCTCTTGATCCTTCCTCTATATATATATATATATATATATATACTCATGTCTTATATTTGAGGTTGTTTTCTCTCAACCTCTTGGAAATATGATCGAAATAGTTAGCCGACATTGGAGACCTAAAGCACTAATGCTCTGTAAGCGTACTGTGTTTTTAGATGAAAGAGGAGCAAATATGGACTGTTTTTGTAAACAAAAGATGTTTTTTAGTTAAATTCTGGAATCCAGTTCACGTTTCTCGATTGGTGGAGCTGACAGAGGAGAGAAGCAGAGTTTTCGCCTTTTTAATTCCATTTCTTAACAATGAGATGAGGAAAAGAAAGTAAATTAATTTGAACTGGGCTGAAACTATGAAAAGCTGTTAGCCCATATCACTATTTCTGAGAACTAACATTAGTCAAAACTGGGTGTCATGGAATTCAAGGTTGTCCATGCTTTCACACTGATTTATTTCTAATTATCTTCTCTATAATTTAGGATTATTAAGCAATGATGGCCAAAATTACTATTGAGGCATCTGGTTCTGCCTGATTAAGCTGATTGATATTTTACTTAGAGATGTTTTGTTTGTACTTCTCAATCCATCGTTTTGTAACTTGTTACCTTGTTTAGTTTTTGCTAATTGAGGATATAATACATTTGAAATGTTCAATAAAAAACTTCAAGAAAATACCCATAGTAAGTACCTTCTATTTGTGGAATCTTGCTTGATGAAGCTTATGGTTACTAAACGTGTTGGCTATTAAAGTATTCTTTGCTAGATTAAGAATTCAGATTCAATTTTGATTGGTTTATTTTGATTCATTCGTCAGGCAGAAGCTAGTGGAAAGCCTCAGATGGCCACAGAGAAAATGGTAGAAGGTCGGTTGCGAAAGTACTTTGAGGATGTCGTTCTAATGGAGCAAAAATTTGTTGTGAATGACAGTGTAAATGTAAAGGTATGAAGATTGCTATAATATAGGTTTTTTTTTCCTTTTCCCTTTTTGTATTTTCCTTTCGTATTCTTATGTGTAAAAATGCTTTGATATCTATTAATCCTTCCGTCCCATAAAGCTTGTTACAATTATCGAGTTCACCAAATCAAGTCAAATTTTGAAAACCAAAATTTTAGTTTATGAAATTGTACTCTGAAAATAGTCCAACATGCACATATGCGCATGTACTAACAGTGGACTTCGTACGAAATTTAGTCTTTTCTTGTAACAGAAAAATGTCCTTTAACACTAATATTTACTTAAATTTGAGAGAGTGACTATCATTTTGATAAAAAACTAGAACTCAATTTTGGCAATCCTTGCTGGAGGTAGTACGATTAATAAAGCAGGGAAATTAGTTTGCAGTTGGCTTTGTTTGAAATCGTCTCACACATATTGGACAAATATATCTTGAACTCCTTCACCCTATCCATAAACCTCCACTCACTTTTAATATAAACTACCCTTAAGTTCTTAACCTGTTATTTTTAAATTCTAAAATAAATCTAGATCATAGAAAAGGTGAGATAAATCATGAGAATGAAAATGCAAACATGTAGTATGTCATATATACTAGTTATATTTAATTGGCGCATTAGTTTGGATTTGTGGGGGTGAGTTGAAGAAAGGACTAGTTACCAAACCCCTCATGGCTCAATGGTAAAAAAACTACTCATATGGCTTGGGTGCATGAGCTATTGGGATCCATTCTTGCCAAAGGCAAGAATGTTAAATTTCAGTCGAATATAACAAAAAAAAGAGTATATACTCCATGTGTCAGACTCGTACTTTTTTTTCCATATTATACTTTACAGCTTTACTATTTAGGAGATTTGGAATTTGCTAAAAATGTAAAATGTTCATGCAGGCTGAGACCATAATAGCTTAGTAATAGCTTCTATGTTTAAACAGTCTGGAATTTTGTCATGCATATATGTGGAGTGTGTGTGTGTGGGTGTTTGTGTTTATATATATGTATGTATGTATGAGTGTGTGTGTGCGTGTGTTTGTGTGCGCGTGTTTGTGTATATATGTATGTGTGTGTCTATATTCATACATGAAACATAGCAACTTTCAAGTATGGCCTAGTAAACGATTTAAGTGTCCTTTGATGAATATACTTGATGGTTCGGGGGGACTCTATTACCACTCGCAGCGTTGGGTTCTAAAGTGCATTAGGTATTTTATAACGTGGCTATGAAAGCAAGAAAAAATTATGTATAGTAAATTGATATGATTTGTGATGTTATCTACAAACTTTCACAGACCCTTTTGAGTAATTTATCCAAGGAAGTGGGCTCACCCGTGAAGATTGGAAGCTTTTTAAGAATGGAAGTTGGTGAAGGGCTTCAGAGGTAAACTTTACCTTAAACATTCTCAACATTGTCATATCCTCAGCTTTCTAAATATTGTTACATTATCTTTTTTGTAGAATATTGTAGCCATTTGGTACTCCAAATAAATGTCAGCTTAATGAATTTTGCGTTTTGTATAAGAGTGCTAACTTTTAATAATTGCCGATATGTCAAATTGTGTGATGCACAATTCTCTTTCATGCTGCAAACTGCCTTGACGGGAAAAAGAACTTTTGATCTAGACACTGGACTGTGGACGCTGGACACTAACTTGCACTAGTCTTGTTTCTTAATTTGATTGTCAAAAACAAGTTATAATTTGGACAAGTATGCAAATGGTATGAACTTTTTAAAACCGAAACACTGCATGAGTGAAGGATATTGGTCATATAACAATGATTTCACTTGGACTTAAAAATATCTTTCATCTCCATTGTCTAAACTTGACAATTACGTTTAGTAGGCCATTCCTTTACTTTTTTTTATGCAATCTGAAAATTATAATAACCTTCTAAAACTAAAAAATTAATCATTTTATGATGCTAAAAAGAACTTCTACATGAAAAAGATTTTCAACTTCAGTATGAATATATCTGGAGCAGTGAAAAAGAACAAATTCAAACTTTTCTCTCCAATCTACAATTTAAATCCTCTAGAATGTTCTCAGTTTAGCTGGTATTCTCTTTTTATATTCCTCTTCCAGTTGGCTATTTAAAAGCCTATACATGCTTCAATAGTAGTCATTTTCTTTCCATTCCATTGAAAAGAGTAATTTCGGCAACTTTTCTAGGAGCAGCTTTGTGTTGTTAACATGCATACTTGTTTCCTTCTAACCAGTTGAGATGTGAGATTGAAGCATATATTGCGCCCTAACATCTACAAAGCTGCTTAGAATTATAAACAATGGTTTAATGGGTGAAATTACCGAAAGTTTGAATTACTTGGTTAATTAATGTGCCTGCAATTTTAGAAAATAGTGCTGGGGCTTTGTGAAGCGCATCAAGGGGACATTTGTCTCTCGCACCATTGCAATGTTGCAAATATTTTATATACCTCTGTTTCTTGATATTCATGGAAGTCCTCAGATGTCCCTAGCCAACCCTGAAAGAAGGACAAGAGTACTACCTTGTACATGCATCATGCATGAACCTAATAAATGCAGGTTACTTACTGAAATGTTGTTACCTTTCTGCACTTCTTCGATTACGCTACTTGGTCTGTGCCACAATATGTACAAAGAACAACAAAAGAAAAGGTTTAAATTGTTTTTGTCGCATATACTTTAGTGGATGATAGCTTGTAATAATGTGCATTGTAAGCAAAAAAACTATACATTCTTTATGTACTGTCGTTTGTGCATCGGTTCTCATGTGTATATGTTTTTCTTGAACTGGTTATGTAAATGTTAAAATCCTTGGTTTGTTCTTAATTCATCATTTGTTCATAGAAGAACTTAATTTGGTGTATAAAGTGGGGTCCAACACTAAAAAGATAATATCTATAACTTGTCTGAATATTTTATTTTCTCTCACAATACAAAGCCTTGGTTATAGTCATTTTTTGTACTTGATCTTTTTCCTCATCACATATTATGTTTATTACCCATTTTGATGTTCATATTATCGACTGCCTGCTCTCCAGGCTTGAAGCAGTCAACACACCTGAACCTTTGGCTCAAGCTGCTTGATTCAAGTAATTGTCTCCCATGATCCTGCGGTATCCCAAAAAGAGTTTATAGATGTACTCCAGATTAGGGATCGTATGCTTTCGTCTTGGTAACTCGTGCTATTTGCCGCAATGCTTTAAGGCCTCTTGACTAGTTGATGCTCCACTTTAATGTGAAGTTTTGATATATTTTTAATGATAAAATAATGAAACTTTTTCCTCTTTGGAGAATATATTTACATGGTGCAGTTATTTCCTTAGATATATGTCTATATTACACTCCAAAAGACTTGAATAATATGCAATAACAAAAGTACTTGAGTAAATTAAGTGGAACACGCATCAATGTTTCAGCATTTCTATAATTTTAGTTCGGTATCTGGAGTTTTGGAATCATAAGCTGTTGCTATTAGTGCTAGAAATTTCTGTTTAAAGAGTTATTGAATTTAAGGGGTGTTTGTTTAGAGTTGAATGGAGTTGAATCGGTCAGTGAGTTTGTTTTGAATAAAAATCGTCTGATGGTCAGATTTTGAGTTGAATGGCAAGTGTAATTTTTTTTGCTGCTGAATAACTGTTGGATAACATGTCAATTATCAAACAAACTTTTTTCATTAAGAATTCTGTTTCATTCCACTCATTTAGATTACTTAAATATTTAGAACTATTTCGATCAGTTTTATCAGCATCCACTTGAGCATTACAAAATAGTAATAACTATGAACTCCGAATAATAGTAAAATACATGTCATCTGTTACAAATGATATGCCATAAAGTCTGCACATGATGTTACAAATAAGAGAGAGAGAGAGAAGGAGAGAGAGAGAGAGAGAGAGAGAGAGAGAGAGAGAGCATGAGTACAAATTCTAGTGGAACTTGAGGTTGGTCAAGATATTGTTGTTCACAGGATCAGCCAAATGATCCAGGAGGTTTTGGAAGGGACCAACTCCTGTGACTAGAGCTTGTATAAAGTAACCCAAAATTGCCAACATAGCTAGTCTTCCATTCTTAATTTCCTTCAACTTCATCTCTTTCAAGGATTTCTCATCTTTTCCAAACCCAAGTGGGTTAAAGAATGGGCCTCCTGGGTATGCCGGGTCACCAGATCCTCCCAATCCTTTCTCTAACCCCAAGAAATATTGCTTCCCCATTGATCCTGGATTAGCCCAATCTTGGTATCTCCTGTGCTCTGCAAATCCACACAGTGCCATCTCGAACACAAATAGTGTGTAATTGTCCGCCCAGTAGGTGTATGTTCCAGCCGGAGGAATCACGCCGGTTTGGAACCATGGGAGGGCTGTTTCTTGTGGAATGAGGCCAAGTTTTCCCAAGATTTCAGGTGCTATAGCACCGATTGAACCCAACATGGCGGTACGCCCGTTAAAGACCTCTCCGTAGGCTAGCCATTTTGGCTCGAAGAAGATTCCAGCTCCTTCAGGGTCTGAAAGTCCTAGTGGGTCGAATCCGTAGTCACCAGGGAGGCTGTTGACATATATATATATATATATGTTCAAATGGGTCAGTCAATCCTGTCTTCTCTTCTGTTACGTTCTCTTAGTTGAAGAAAAATTAAGACATGAATGATAGATATACCTGCCATCCAAGTAAGAAAGGCTTTGTCTGGAAGCAAACCACAAAGGTCTATCTGCTCCTTGCTGAAAAACACAAATAGAAGTTTTGATGGTAAACTTATTCTTATATAGATAGCTAAACATACACAACTTGAACAGATATGGTTGTGGGAAGTGTTGTTTCCACAAGCAAAACCACAAGGAGTGGGAGCTACTTACTGTTAGTGTAAAAATAAATTTGTAGAAATATTACTTTTACTTGAGGAATTATCACTTCCCTTCGTTTTTGAAGTGTCAGTGTTTGTTCAGTTACTAGTGTTTGTTGCGTTTGGAACTCTAAAAGCAGTATTTGTGAGTAAAACAAGTTATGCTGTTTTTTTATTCATTTTTTAACCAAATAACTGTGTGAGGGAGAGAGAGTACCTTAACCGGGGGAGTCGGCGTCGCAGTGGCCTTGACAACAAATGAAACCTTGCGTAAGGGAGATTGGACAGGCCTTCCGGCAAGAATTTGGCGGGCAGCCTCGACGGAAGAGGTGATGGATGAAGATGAGAGCAGTGCTTGAGTTGCCATAATATTTAGTTTGAAGAAAGATTTGGTTTTTGCAGGAGGAGGGGAATTGGAGGAATCAAGTGGTACTAAAAAAATGAAGGAAATGGAGGTGCAAATAAGGGGGAGGCCGAACCGACAAACTTGTGTCAAGAGTATCCAAATTGTGGTGGAAATAAGGCGCCTTAATTTTTAGATGAGGTTTGGATCTTGTATTCCAATAACGTTTGCGCAAGTGGCAACTGATAATATTACGTGGATAAGAGATTTTTCTACTAAATTATTTCCATGCCCACATAATATTCGCCTTGGCTTCAACTCTATTTTTCAAATAATATATATATATAGTTCATTTCAAGGGCTTACTCTTTTATTTTACATACCATGCTCACACCATCTTTAACGACGGATCAGGTGTCCGTCGTTATAGAACAGATAAACGGTTTATATGTTATGTTCGATGCGTCGTTAAAAACTAAAACGACGGATATATGCGATGAACCAAACCGTCGTCTGGTCAGTCGTTAAAGATGGTGAGTAAGGTATGTAGAATCAAGGAGTATACATTTGATCTTTTCCGTGTATATATATATATATATATATATATATATATATATGGAGTATAATAATTGAAGTTTTCCATTGGGGGTGAGTACTAAAAATGCCAAACATTTAAATAAATAAATAATAAATAAATAAAATTCCTTCCGTTAAGCTCTCTTTCCATAGCCAAGAGTTAAATTGTCTTCAATAAATTAATTGACTCTCGCTTGCCACAATGCCATCATAAACGCGTCAACATAAATCTCACAGATTTATTTAACTCTTTCTGTTGTAATGAATTAAGTGATTCGACTAGTTCTCAGTCAATTAATCATTTTCTTTTATACGATTCTAATTTGTAAAAATAATGAACAATGTCTAAAATGTCACAGGGGGTTAATTTAGAAAAAATAACTATTAACTATTTATTGAGAATGCATGAAAATATTATTATTCCTCAAAAATATAAAGGGGAGGAGTAGAGTAGAGTAGAGTAGAGTAGAGTAGAGGGGGAGGACTAAATTGACTTTAGAGAAGTGAAAGGGAAAAAAAGGTTAAGTGAAATGAAAAAAGAGTATCCATATCCAATTATCCATGGGCCATTAATAACTTCCGGTTAAACAAACCCAACAAATTGGTCGGTTCAGCCCAAACATCTGAGTTACGTACGATATGATGTTTCATTTCACAGAAATATTGAATTCAGCTGAGCTGAGCTGAGCTGATGATGATGCTGAGGTTGGTGAAGAAGGAAGACAGGCCTTTGCGTAGCCTGCGAATTGGGCTTAGCCGGAGATGGATAAGCTCGGTACTCAGCTTTGGGGATGGTAGCAATGGCGCGCTGGGCTTGCCCACCTCTGTTACGGTCATGGGATCCGATTCCTACCAGCCCTCTCCTGTACCTGCTCTTCCAGCTGACGTTTCCGGCGTCGCCGCCGGTCACTACCACTCCCTCGCCGTCACTTCTCAGGGCCACCTCTGGGCTTGGGGCCGCAACAACGAAGCCCAACTCGGCCGTGGCATCCACTCTCCTAGGTTCATCACTCACTCCCTCTCTCTAAATTGTATATACTCGCATGTTTATATGCTTATGTCCATTATTTAATAATTAAAATGATGAACATGAGTTTCTATTTTCCTTGTGAACAGTTGTGATTGTATACTTGATCTTTTGATTAAGGATAACATTAAAAAAACAAAAAAGAAAAAGGGCATGTTAACATATATATAAATTTGATTTTCAACATAAGTTTCTATTAAAGCATTGGTCAAATCCTTAGAAAAGGAGAATGAGAAAAGGATCATCTCAAGTCCAATGGGTTTATCTCTCGTATACTTTGCTTGGCTTTACATGTTGTACAAATGATTGGGAATGCACTGCAGTATAATGGATAGCAAGTGCACTAGAGACTATCAAAATCCAGGAAATGTGAAGATTTAAAAAGTGACCTTTGTTAGTTCCCCTACTGTCGGGCGGATTCATAAATTTTTTCCAGTAGTGGCGGATTTTAACTAATTTTTTTGTTGAAGTTAAATAAGAAAACTTGAACTAATCATAATATTAACTAATCATGATAATTTTTACAAATTGTAATAAATATTCATAATCTAAACTAAAAAAGAAATTTTAAATAAAAAATATTTAGATACAATTTAGAAGACAGAAGTAGAATGATTCTACTTTTGTCTGTACTCATATTTAGAATATGAATGAATTTTTTTTGCCCCTTCTAAGTTTAACTCTTCCATTAATCTGTCCTATTAAATTTATTCATTTACATATTTGCTCCTACCTCTATACCCTATGAAGCACGAATACGGATACGAGATACGGATACGATACGTTGGGGGATACGTTGAATATAAAAATATAAAAATAAAAATATTATATATTTAATTCCTAAAATTTCATTACACAAGTTCACCATTTCAAAAACAAAAAAGCAATTAACATCATCAAAAGTCAAAAGATTGGCCTTATCCATCCAAAATATTGTCCAAGTGCGAACTGCCAACTACCAACCATCAATAAGAGCAAAATAGGTCTATTTTTTACAACACAATAAAAAATAACACTTAAAAAACCTAAAATGAAAAGATTATGTGTATATATATATGAGTATATGAGTATGAGTCATACTGTATGACTGACGAGAGAGAGAGAGAGACGTATCCAAAACGTATCCGATTAATAAAAATTAAATTTAAATTATGGATACTCTAAATACGTATCCGATACGTATCCGGAACGTATCGGAGCGTATCCGTATCCGATACGCGTATCGGACGCGATACGAAGCCTAAAATAGAGTATCCGTACTTCATAGTCAATACCTATATTAAAAAAAAAGCAGGACAGCTGCCTATGCTCTGCCCCTTAACGGATCCGCCCATGCCTAGCGTTGAAAAGTGAAATCATTGAACTTCATATTACTTGAAAACAAATATTGCCGTATTATGTTTTATGATTATCAAATATCTTTTTATTATTTATGAGTTATAATTTGTTCATTTGTGCAATAACAAAATTAGTCACTCCTGTTCCTTCTTTCTTGTTTCACTTACAGGCGTCATTGGTTTTTAAGTACTTGATTCTTACCAGTAAAGTAGTAAACCAAAATCTCCATAATAGATTATAAAATAAAATTAAAACTCACAAAAGCTATTTTATTTTCACCAATGTATGGAAACAATGGCGGCAAAGTACAAACCCGTTGTAAAAGCAACCATTAGCAAACAATTTTTTCTTCGAGATTCCCTTATCTAGAATTTTGTGCTGCTCCTAATACCGGAGATGGTCTAGCAGTCATACTGAAAGCATTCTTTTTGTTGAGTTGGGACAGGGAAACATGGTATGAACCAAAAAGAGTAGAAGGATTGGAGCAAGTAAGTGTTCAAAAAGCATTTGCATCGGGAGTCATATCTGCGGCCGTAGGAGTAGATGGATCGTTGTGGGTCTGGGGAAAGTCCAAGCGTGGGCAACTAGGTCTTGGAAAAGGATTCACCGAGGCTGTTATACCTTCCAGAGTTGAAGTACTAGCTGGAGAAGAGATAGCTAAGGTGGTCTCCTATCATTGTTAAGGTGGAAAATATATTACGGATATTTTTTCATGTTGTTGTTGTCCCATATCTTTGAGGTATAATAAAATTGGATTATCTTCGTTATGTGTTTCTTACGTCAATTTTCCATAGGGCATGAAGTTTCTTATGTTTGAATTGTCGTACAGGTCTCACTTGGTTGGGGCCATGCTCTTGCTTTGACCAAGGATGGTAAATTGTTTGGCTGGGGCTATTCAGCGGATGGCAGATTGGGAAGGATCGGAGAAACTTTGGAGAGTTCTCCACTGGAGTCAAGAGCTGGTATGTTGAAAATGACGGAAGAAATTTCAAGTTCAAATCTGGAAACTGCTGAGAAGTTGGTCTTAGAAGGAATGGAGAAGGAGAAAGACATGCCGATTATATGGGAACCTTGTTTGATTGAAGAGTTATGTGGTGTTGAAGTTATAGATGTGGCGTGTGGGCTTGACCATTCCCTAATTCTTTGCCGTAAGTTATATTTTATAGCCATTCAGGGATGTGTGTGCGTGTATGTATGTGTGTCTAGAATGTAGATGGACATGCATTCATGTAACTTCTGATTTCTATTGTAGGTGATGGCACCCTATTAAGTGGTGGAAGCAATATTTACGGTCAGTTGGGCAGGGTTGTACAAGATTTGGGGTTGTTACCGGTTGATATAAGCTTTCATCCTATTTCAATAGCATCAGGGCTCGGCCATTCTTTGGCAATATGCAAGAATCCATCAGCAGAAGATGCCACAAGTATCGTTTCTTGGGGATGGAATCAGAGTTCTCAGCTTGGAAGAGACGGGCCAGAGAACCTTCCCGCGGTGGTTGAGGGGCTGGCAGGAGAAATCCCACTTTCAGTTTCAGGAGGGCGTGTACATTCCATTGCTCTTACATCCAAGGGAGAAGTCTGGGTTTGGGGCTGCGGTAGAAATGGAAGACTTGGATTGGGCTGCTCAAATGATGAAGCTGAATCTATGTTACTCGACTATTTGGAAGGTACGGATGTTCTGCAAGCCGTGTCGGGCTTTGATCATAATCTTGTATTGACAACTGAATGATGTAGCATGAAACAAAATGAGTTAAAATTTGATACACTGACTGACAGACAGTTATATACAAGTGGTGTTAGGATCACAACACATCATCCAAATAATAAAAATGATATCCAACATAAGTACTTCATTAATAAAGTGTCCTGATCTTTAACACCCCGGTTGTGTCTATAGTGACAGTGCATGAAAATTTTATTAGATTATTTTCTTGGGTTTCTTCTTGCTGACTTTAGATTTATTTTTAGCATTGTTCTACATGGATCCGGTTACCATGAAGTTAACTTCATGGGAAGTTGGTCAATTGACTAATACAGTACTGACACGCAGAAAGAGATCACCTCCCAGCCTGCGTGTTGACACTGTATTGGTCAACTAAAGTTAACGTCATGCTAACCACTCCCGTTCTACATTGTTACACTGCCTACTGTTGCTAATAAATTGTTTTTTCTCAATTATCAGTCTGAGCTTTCTTCCCTCTAATTTAATGACCTAATAATGGATGAGGACTACATCTCTTTGCTAAATATTTTATGATGTGTTCTACATCCACTATGCCGAGAGATTGGCTTTGTACTTTGTCTAGATACTTACTCCCATCCCCATTGTTTAAAAGAAGTTGGTCTATATCTAATAATTTTGAGGTATCAAATGAATTAATAGAAGTGAATTAAATTAATTTGCACGTTACATATTCTATTTTATTTTAATTATTCCTAACTAAACTAAATTTGTATTGTTAATTATTGACCTTTACTTATTAGTACTATACTCCATCTATCCCTTATATATTACTACCTCCGTCTCATAATAAGTGTTTTTTTAGCTTAAATCACACATACCAATACACAAGTTAAAATGGCAAAAATACCCTTAATATATTTTCTTTGTTTTGTATGAGATTTTTTTATTGTCTTTTGGTCTCTTTTTCTCTTTTTTCAATCTTTCAACATCCCAATAAATACGCAATAAATACCATTGGTTGCATAAGGGCACATATGCGAAAATATTATAAAAATTGTATTAGAATTCTAACACATCACTTATTTTGAAAAAAAATGTTAAGCCTAAAAAATCACTTATTGTGGGACGGAGATAGTATTTGATTATTGTTAATTTTTTTTAAAATTAATTCAAGATTTTTTTAAACTAAAAAATAATATTTATTGTAAATTTTATTGTGATCTTAAGTTTTTCTCTCTCATACATTTTGGGTATCATATCATAAATGGTCTGTGGCAGAAAACAATATTTGGATCAAAGTAGTATTTTCCCAAGAAATAGAAACATGCACCTCTACAACCCTATTGGAAACAGAGCCAGCCTCCACTAAAAGTATTTTTAAATTAAAACTATTTAACACTTTTTATATTTGATGATAAACACATTAAACAAGTAGAGGACACTTTTTATTCGGAAACATAAATTTCAAAAAAAATTCTTTTAATAAAGAATCTCATGCCACACATTCATACTAATTTAATTTGGTCACTAAATTTTTAGACAAATTTTATATAAGTATACCAATAATTAAATAAAATTTTAACTTTGTTATAAAAATATTTTAGTACACTAAAATTAAAAGTATTTATCGTATCACCATCACATTACCGTATCAAACGAGTACATAAGACGGTGCAGAGGGGAGTATTGGCCTAAAGAGATGCGACTGGCAACCGCCCATATAATTAAGAGAGAGAGAGAGAGAGAGAGTCTAGACTAGTCTAGAGATTCATGGGAAAGTGTGGTTTTGATGGCCATTGAATTAATTAATGCTCCACAACTAACCTTAGCCAAGGAGTTTCATTAATAAGTGGTCTAGATCACTCTTTCGAAATTTGGATCGGACTGGCCGGTTGAACCCATAATCGATTCTATATCCAGTTTGGTTTGATTCGGTTTATTTAATTTGATCAAAAATCGTAGAGCCAGTTGATCACCGGTTGAGCCACCAAAAATTAGTAGAATCAGTTGATCACCAATCAACCAGTGGTTCAACCGATAAAATTGGTTAAGTTGATCCAGTAAATCTGTTTTTAATTATTTTTTTTAATATTAAAATTAATCACTTGTAGTAATATTATAACTCAACTTTATTATATTTTAGTTAATAAAAATATTTTTTTTTAAAATTCTATTAATTACTAATAATATACTTCATATTTTTATGACATTACCGGTTCAATAATTGAACCTTTGGTTGAACCAATAACTCATTAACCAGATAATTTTTTGGGTTCGGGTCTTAGTATGAAAACATTGGTCCAGATTCCATTATAAATTTAGACGCAACAAAATACATGGATAGATAGAGAAACAAGGAGAAGGCTCCAATTCCAATCCAATAATTGTATAGACGATGGCGGATAAGAGAGAGAAAATTAGAGGTCCATCATCATCATCAGTAGGAGGAAGAGGAGATGAGGGAGAAGAAGAAAATGGAAGGCAAAAGCATGCGAACTGCCGAGAGTTTGCTGCGTTTGTTGGCGATGGGTCTATGCCTGACGGCACTTGTGCTCATGCTCAAAAACTCCCAGACGAATAACGACTTTGGTTCTCTCTCCTATTCTGACCTTGCCGCTTTCAGGTCAGCTCAGCTCAGCTCATATAAATTCCTTTTTACAATTGAGTTGTTTATATATATATATTTGCATGCATGCATGCAGGTATTTGGTGCATGCCAATGGCATTTGCGCTGGTTATTCCCTTCTCTCAGCTATCATCTCAGCCGTTCCTCGTCCCTCAACCATGTCTCGAGCCTGGACTTTCTTCCTCCTCGACCAGGTAGTACGTAGTTGATAATTTTCCAATTGATCAATGAATTCTGCTGCTTCACTTTTATATAAACCCAATTCATCATGTCGCTGGCTAGGTCTTAACATACATAATACTGGGAGCTGGCGCTGTGTCAGCAGAGGTTGTGTACCTTGCATACAAGGGAGATGCTGCCATCACATGGAGTTCAGCATGTGGATCGTTTGGGAGTTTCTGCCATAAAGCCACAGCATCTTTGGCGACCACATTCGCCCTAGTTATTTGTTATGCACTGCTCTCGCTAATCTCCTCTTTTCGACTATTTAGCAAATATGATGCTCCTGTTGGTTACATACAGTAGTAACAAAGGAATACGTACAGATATTCCTGCTGCCATATATGCCTAATTAAGCATCCCAGCCATGTTTTCTGTTTTCTGTTTTCAGAACTTGAAGAACATAATATATACCATGGAAGTACGTAGCTGTGTTTTGTGGTGGTATAAATCTTTGGTTGTTTGTTAACAAATTGTGATTTTCTTTGCGGATCATCTCATTTTGTTTTCTAAGGTTATGAAAGTTGTTGAGACAGTCCACAAGCTTTCCTAAATCCAAAATTTTTGTCCCCTAGATATGTGGTGATACAGATTCAAGGTATTTTTGTAATACTATTAACAAAGACAATTTTAAATCCATTATTATTATTATTGTTATTAATATTACTTAGTTAATCCATTATTATTATTGTTATTAATATTACTTAGTAATATTATTATTGTTATTGTTGGTTTTATTATTATTTTTATTATTATTGTTGTTGTTGTTATTAATATTATTATTGTTATTATGTTTTAATAATAATAATACCACTCACTAATATCACGAGAAGAGATAACAAAGTTGGGGTCAAACATTACTAAAATCCAAAGGCAAGCCACTACAACCTGTTGCACATCTATTTTTGAAAAAGTCCAGCCAAACCGAGGGAGGAAAAAAATTAAGGCATAGCCGCTACAACAGTTATATTAAAAAAAAATTCTCTTTTTTGTAATATTATCGGACAAAGTGGATTTCTTACTAAGGTTGTGTTTGATAAATCTGGCGATTAAGATCTGAATGATTATGATGTCTTAATAAATTAGATCATTGAATGGTTATGAGGTATGAATCTAAAAAACTGTTTGATAACTAAAAAGTAAGTTGTCTCTTAATGACACTATTTTACTATTTTAAAGGGTAAATTTTTATTTAATAATTTTAAATATTCAATTTAATAAAAATGAGTGAATAATATTGTTGAATATATTTATATAAAAAAAAATTATCAAAAAAATTTCATTAAGAGGTACCTCTTAATTATTAAGATTTCATTTTCTGTCTTACCGATTAAGAGGTATTCAGAGGTAACAAAAAAAAAAAAACAGCATCATGCCTCTTAGCGAATAAGAGGCAGTCCATTAAGAGGCAATCAGATGTAAACAAACAGCACCTAAGTTAGTTTGACCATTAATAAAATAGATGCCGATAGAATGAGTTGCACTGTCGATATAGCCTGTAGCGGTATAGTATTTTTTTAAAAATCTCAACCCTTAATTATGTTGATTAACGATGGAGATAATGATTGCTGAAATAGTAACTTTAGCAACCGTTTGGAACCCATATATATATATATAGAATAATGCTAGAGACCCAACTTATTCTATAACTATTTTACAATTTGCTGATGTGTCATACTCCACCTCAACTTTTATGTGGGACCAAAGATTACATTGAATCAATTTGTTCATCAATATGCTAAGGTAGAGTATGCCACATCAGCAAATTATAAAATAATTGTAAAATAAATTGTGTCTCTAGCATTACTCATATATATATATATATATATATATATATATATTCATGTTTTGATGGCCAAAAAAAATAAGGATGCCAACAATATGAATAATTTGTTATTCAAGGAACCTAAGAATCTAAATGCTATTTTTCATGATACTATAAGACCATTCTATAAACAACCAAAGATTTGTAAGTTCTCCCAGCCAAATTTGTGAGATGGTTAAACTTTAAGCGCATACTCCTCCTCTCTTTTTCTTCTTTTTTTCCTTTTTTTTAAAATTAAAGCAGCAAGCACAACTCCAGGAAATCACGGCAGGGGATCATACTCAACAAACATTTATCGTATCACTTAAATCAACATCCACAAAAATGCTAGTTGTCGAAAAATCAGACAATCTTAAGGTGATATTAGACATTATACATCATTAATACTTGCTTCATCCCCTAAATATGTATAAGCCCCCGTCATCTTCTTCGGTCCACTTCCCTATCCACTTCTTCAGCGTGCTTCATACTGAACAACTGCAGCAAAGAAAATAATGTGAAATCATGGTCAATGGCAATGTTCAATGAATGAAATAACAAAAAGTAGAATGGATCTGTCGAAGTAAGAACAATAAAAGGCAGCATGAACTACATTATACAGGAACATCAGTATGTCATAGCCAAGACCATTTTCTTACACAAATAGCTAGAAACAAGACAATACTACTAAAACAGGCTACAAAATAAAACGAAACAAATGCCCGAGTGCAACACAGGTAACTAAGTCAATTCGTAAAGCCATTAAGAAATCAAAGCAATCATCTTATTGTTCACGGTACATTACTAGTATAAGATCAAAATGGACAAGAAAATAAGTTAAACAATCAGCAATCTAGCTAAAAGTTAAACTCGCATCCATTAATGATTGAAATAAATTATCTTACAACAGCTTCCAATTGCAAGTACTCATTCTGTCACATTATCTGAAAGGTAGGGCTCAGCAAAGAACTATTAACAACATCAAGAATTAGAATTATGAAGAGGACTTCACCTTTCTTCTACTCGTTAATTATTTGAAAAAATATACGATCACACCATAGTTGTTAAAGGTGCCGCCTGAGGCGCACGAGGCAAGGCGCGCTTTTGGGCCTCGCTTTGCCTGAGGCGAGGCACCTTCAATGAGGCGCAGTTGAGGCGCGAGGCTCATGAGTAGCTTGCCTCTTTGAAATTCACCCAAATTAATCCCAATTGTCCATTTTTGTAACCTACTATAATTTGAGACGTTCATACCTACTTTGAACTTGACAAAAACAAGTGAAAAGACAAAGATTTCCTTCATGGATTGATTACTACTAATGTATCCATGATGGATGACAACAATTTTTCAATTATTTTATCTTTTGACTATTGGGCAGTTTCTAAATGGCTTCCATTTAGTCCAAAATCCAAACAACACATGAACCATAGTCCGAAATGTAATAAAATAGGTAGTTAATATCTACAGTTCAGAATTATTTTCTTTAAATTATAATTTCATATTATAAATTATACTTTTACTTCAGGTTTTGATAGAGTTATTATTAGCTCATTTGGTTAAGTTTTCTTTTTATTGTAATTTAATTAATTATATTATTCAGGCTGTAATAAGATTATTATGATTAACTAAATTATTTTTGTTGAATTATCTACTTGATGAAGTGACAACATACTTGATCGTGAATACTTTTTTTTATAAGTTGTCATTGTTTAAGAGCTTATATAATAAATTTAGATATAGTTATATAGTTATAAATTTAGTTCGATAAGGGGCGCGCCTCGCCTTGCATCTTGTGCCTTGCACCTAGGCCCCAGGGAGACCTTTGCGCCTCGTGCCTTTAATAACACTGGATCACACATGCTGTGATTTGGGAACTAAATATATATAACTCACAAACACAGAACTGGAATCTACTAATTTATTTATAAAGAATCACTTCACAATAAGAACACACAAAAAATATGAGAAGACTCTTAAGCTATGTACTAAGTTAGAGTGTTAGACAAGTCTAGTAGTTCACCTACTCTAATGCAATAAAACCATTTAATAGGAATTCAGATGGTTCAAAACAAAAGCTTTGGATAGTGATTTAAGAAACAACCCAGGTCAAATCCCAAGTCCGGAACAAATTTTGGGTCAAATCCCAAGTCTGAATCGAATCCAATCTATCTAAACAAGGTCTTAAACCACTAACCTAATAGTATCTTCTTGATATTAGACCACCACATGCTCATCCAAAAAGTCATGACTGAAAATACTATTATTAGTAATTTAATTCTTTATATATAGACAAATTTTTTCTATACCTTTCAATGTGGAACTGAGGTGTTACAAGCTCACCCATTTAAATTTATAACGTCCTCGTTAGAATCGATCGCACATATCCATAGATCTTTGTCTCTCTAGCCATTGTGGGATAATACCAGTTGGTTTCGTGTCCCCACCTCCGGATCTCTCTTCGTTGCAGGATAATACCATTAGACTTCGTGTCCCCACCTCTGACAACCCGATTGGATAACCCGAATCCGAACTTTTGAGAGTCGCCTCTAATACCATAAAAAACAATCCGGGTTCAATCTAAAGTCCGGAACAAATCTTGGGTCAAATCCTAATTCCGAATCGAATCCATCCAAACAATGCCTTTAAACCACTAGCTCGATAGTATCTTCTTTGATCATCTTAGCACATCAGGCTCACTCAAAAGATCATGACTGAAAGTACTATTGTTAGTAACTTAATTCCTTATATATAGACAAATTTTCATATATCTTTCGATGTGAGACTGGGGTGTTACAAAATCCCCCATTTAAATTTCGAACAGTCCTCGTCAGAATCGATCACTCACACGGTCCATAGATCTTCGTCTCTCTAGCCATTGTGGGATACTACCGGTTGACTTCGTGTCCCCACCTCCGGACCTCACTCCATTGTGAAATAATACCACCAGTCTTCGTATCCCCACCTCCGAAAACCCGATTGGATATCCCGACCCAAGCTTTTGAGTCGGCTCTAATACCATAAGAAACAACCTGGGTCAAATCCTAAGTCCAGAACAAATCGAATCAAATTCATTATTCATCCAAATAAGGTTTTAAATTACTAGCCCAATAGTATCTTCCTAGGTCATCTTAACTCACCACAGACTCATCCAAAAGGTCATGACTGAATGTATTATTGTTAGTAACTTAATTTCTTATATATTGACCAATTTTTCTCATATCTTTCAATGTGAGACTGGAGTGTTACAGATCTTCCCAACCCTATGTAAGCGGACAACATTTAGGGGATTTAAGGTCCTTTTATTTTTTGGTAGGACCGAAATTTAAATAAATTGACACTTGCGAAACAAACACTTGGAAAGTCTAAAAAGAAATTTTGAGAACATGATAGATTAAATATAAATGAAGAGACCAGAAAGGCTTAACACTTGCAGAAGAGAATACATCAAGCATCCAACATACAATCAGTATTACACATAGACACCATAAGATCAATAACTCTAATTTGAATCTAATTGAAGAGATGCTTTCCACAAAATTTGCAGCCTATGTTAGTTAGTTCCATCAAGCAATAGTCAAAAAGTTCACAATAGCAATCATGGCCAAGATAAGTAATCAACATATAGCCAGAAAAGTAATGAAGGACATGGAAAAGGTATTAAGAGAAATTACTTCTGCGGGTACGCTTCTTGTACAGAATACGGTAACCACACTCCCGGCACTGAATCACATCACCAGGTTTCAGTGTATTTTCTTGCCCACAATCTACACAACAAAATAAAGCCCATAAGAAATTTACATTTTTTAGAACTAAAAACATGGAATTCTATACACATGCATATACATAAATTTAGAGATGATTGAATCGCAAACCTCCACAGATGTAGCTCACAGGTTCCGGTTGAGGATCCATTAACGATCAACGCGATCAAAATCTAAGGTCACTGTGCAGTCAAAGATTGGAACAAACAAAAGCTGAAGCTTAACGAAGAAAACCCTAGAAACTTGTAAAATTATACTAATAAAATTGTAACGCTAAAGATGGACATGAAATCACTAATTCTATTAGAGCGACATTGAATTGATGAAATCCATATACCTTTGACGCCGGAAGGAGGGAAAGAGAGTTTGCTGGGGTTTAAGGCTTTTGCTTTTATAGGAGTGATCCTTCCAGAGCAAAAATCCAGGCAAGTCAATACTTCATACTTGTGCTATGTCTTAAAGGGCTTCCCTTTTTTCTTTTTTGTCTTTTTATTTTATTGTTATCTTGGTTTTTCATTTGCTTTTTCTTAATTTGAGTTTTAATGGTATGTTCTAATTTAAAAATAAAATATTCCCTTGAAATCTTGATTGAGGTATGAAATATTTTAAAATATGATAATTTACCTTGAAAATATTTGTTATGAAGAAGCCCAACTCAAAAGGATATCAATCCAAGTAACCAGAATTAATTTTCTGTGTAGTAATGTTTATATTAACACCTTATGGAAGAAATATATATGATTGAAATTTCAAATTGATGAAAATGAATAAAGTGAGAGCCGTTAGCATTAAATTAACTTTGGTCAATTAACCAATATTGTGTCGACACGCAGGCCGGAAAAGTGATATCTCTGCGTGTCAGCCTTCCGGGTGGCTTACAACTACTAACAATTAGAAACCTTTTGATAAAGATTACAATAATCCAAGCCCTTAATTTAATTGAATAACAATTTATATTCATTTTTTGCTAAAAATAATTTAGAATTTATGCAATCGCAATGTTTTGCACCTTATTACAACCCTGTAAAGATATAGTACCAAGAATAATAATAATAATAATAAAAAGTAACATATTCTATCGACAGTGAACCAGGTTGAACGGAATACGGATCCTCAAAAAAAAACCAGAAGTTGCAACTGGAGGTATGAAATATAGATATAAAGCTATAAATCAATTTGAGTTAAATTTATCTGGGTGCAAACCAATAGACAGCCAAAAAATAAGAATGTTACCAGACTATAGCAGAAAAATGTAGTAAGAGCTACAAAATGGTAATTCAACCAATGTAAACTAGCATTTACCAGCCCCTAAAAAGAAACTTGTTTATTTTGACAAACTATAAAATTGATGCTCTACTTCTGTCATGGTTATAAAAGTTTACAGTATTTATGTTAGGCCATAGGAAAAATTCTATCTGCCCAACAGTTCAACTAAAATATGGCCAAATTTATCCTGTTGAATGCAACAGATTATTATGAAGGAGAAACAACAACAACAACGGAGGAAAGGCAGTTTAAGCCATTCAAGATGCATCTATTCTTCGAGTCTCGATACTAGAGCTAACAGAATCCATATTTGTTTCACAAAACGATAAAGTTAAATTCCAGGTCTCTCTCTGCAAGGCTGAAAGCACTGCATGGAAAGAACTTCAGATGTCAAGGGAAGCATGATCCACCATTACAGCAAAAAAGCAAAAACGAGCCCACAAGAAGAAGACAACTCTCTTTTGTCAAATGAATGTTACAAATAACAGAAGGTGAAACTGTTCACGTTGTACTGGTAGGAACTTATACATAGTACACTTGCTTCTAGGAAAATTGCTTTGAATTATTACAAGTTGCAGAAACTGGAAATAGATTGTCAAGTCAGCATTTAACAATTATCTTGGATCTGAAACAGTTGCTTTGCACAACCAACCAAATTGCATGATATACATGTTTTGACCCACATAACACTCAAAATGCAAGCAACCAATAGGACAGAGCTACTTCTAACAATATGGAATGAAAGAAACACATCTTTGCGCCAGGGGAGAAAGGGGATGTTTTTTATGAAGAAAATGTTTTTGTGTTACTGTGAGCCAATGCAGCAGCATTATAGTTATTGTATTATCGCCTAAAAGGTTGCACTTAAAACTGCCTATAAGATATATTCCCCAGCAATATCTTTTCCCTTGTCATATAGTGCCTTACCCAGGGAAATATATATATATATTAGCATGCTGACAACCTACAAAATTTAGGTGTAATGTTCACAACTTCGGAGCTACTCCCTCCCATTTGCCAATTTTTTGTTCCAAAAAAAAACATTTCTTGATAGTGTAAATGATTGTTACAATTTCATTGTTATGCACTACTAAGCCTAAACACTAGAGGTAAACATGGAACAAATATATCACTAAAGTTTGTAAGTTTTGTAAATGCGACTCTTTTGTGAAACGGAGGGGTACTAAGTTAGAGTTTGCTAACTAATACAAAACTACAGAAATAGAGGACTACATAATTCAACAAAGCTACAAAGCATGCAGGCAACCCGTGGACTTAATAGAGATAAGATATAAGTTGGGCATACTAAACACCTTAATAGTTAATACGAATATCTACAACTTGACAAATATGCAAAATGTTGCAGACATGAAAACAGAACATTTGAAACAAAAACGGAAAGGACACTTTTTTCCGAAATAATATGTGAGCCACATCATTCTATTTGTAAATTTTGCAAATATATTCTGTTCACGTAAGTAGTCCACAAATATTGTCAAAGTTGAAAATTTCAAGAAAGTTTAGTACATTTTTTTTTTACCACAGAGTTCATCAATAAAATTCCAATATCAAGCTCCAACATAGACATGTGGTTGTACTAGTGACCCAATCGACATCCCTTATCCATCACCCTCTTATCTCAACATGTCACATCAAAAGGGAAGTATGGTCTTTTACTCTACGATATCCTTGGCTTTTGAAAAGTGGCATCATTTTGAAACAAAAATAGAGTTCAAAATTTATCTTTAGGAAATGGAGGGAATAGTATCTGGACATTCCACAGCATACAAAAGCATTTCATTGTTTCTATACAGTTTCTGACATGAATTTACGTCCTTGCATGTCATTCATATGCATAACCTAAGATAGCTTCTTTTTTTGATAAGTCAGAATCATAGATAGTTCTGCAGTAAGAAGAATATGAATAAGAAAGGTCACTAATAAGTTGTAATATGGCGTATGAATGCAATGACAATAATTACCAGTTGGCAATATTGCGGATGGATATATGAATTCAGTTTTGCCCGTGGCTTCTACTAAAGGAGTTGCGTGACAAGAGTTTCCGACCAGGAGTCAAATGATCATCCTGAAAGAAAGCAAAAAACAGGTTATATCCTAGCTTTTCAGCTATATGAGGCTTAATTATGTCAGGAATTCAGAAAGACATTTCAGCAGAAAAACAAACTAAGACGTCCAAATATAGATAGATATTGCAAAACTGATAATACGGAAGAACTTCGAGAAAATATACCTAAAAAACATCTTATAGAAATAATTCTTGCAGATAGTTGTGGGGAAACACTGAAAGAATGTCTTGAAGTGGGAAAAGATTCATGAGACAAAATCTGTTTACATTTACAATGAAAAAAGTACAGCACTAAAGCAGTATCCAATTATGCTTAATTCACTCTATGCTATGAGAAGATACTTCAGACATGTACTTTATAATAGTTAGTTCCCAAATTAATTCAGTTGATGTTGAAAGCACTTACTTGCATCCTTAAAATGCATGAAATATGAGAAAAATAAGAAAAAAAATATACAGGAAAAAAATACAACTTAAAATCAATAACACAAGCAGCTGAAAAAGAAGCCTTAGGAGATAATACAGTAGAAATTAACCAACCTTATGAAGAGATGCAGCTGATTCAGACTCGACAGTTTGGATTGGAACGTGTCCAAGTGACTGGATGGCATCCAAAGCATCTAAAGTCAGCTGCCAACCACAAAGAGCTACAGCGCTAACAATAGAACTGGAGCCACTGCTGCTACTACAGCCTGCTGCGGCTACATTTCCATTCACCCAAGGACAGAAATAATTGTGATGCTTAATTGGATCAAATTCCACAGCTTCTTCATAGTTGCTTTCACCATTTGGAGGCCCTGAATAACATTTCATGGAAAGATTAATACATGGTAACATAATATTTTTTGTTAAAGAAGAAGTAAGAGAAAAAGTACAACATTTACAATAAGAAAAATAAAATAATAAGTAAAAGGGTAAGCAAAAGAACAAAGCAGGATTATTTAGATGGCAACATAAATACAGATATCTTTGTCCTCAGAAAATTCAGACAAGCTTTAAAAATGTGTCCCTGTGGGCCAGGCATCATAACTCATAAGGCCCATGATTCAAACACACGGTACTGGACATTGACTTAAAAGGTTCCTTGAAGACAACTCAATCATAGTATCCGAGGGGATGCTTAGCATGATATGCTATATGGTAGGCTCAAACAAACCTAAAGCTAGATAGTTACACAACTTTATTAAGGGAAAATAAAAGACTGATAAGTAAAAAAAATATGCCATCCGACATAAAAAAAAGTTGTCACGAAATAAAGCATAATAAGATTTTTCATGTACCACTCCGGCACTCCCAAGTGACTGCCTCAGTGGTGTTCCCCTTGTGGGTGTAGGCTACTATCCCTCCAAGTAATTTAGACAATGCTTTATTATATAGAAATTTTTTAACTCACGTTGCATATCAGCAAATATACCGTTCTCAGAGTTATAACCAGGCACTATTAAACTTGTCCATTACAAATCAAATATCCAAACATAGATCAGATATTCTAAAAAAAGCTAAATTGCTCCATTAAATATATAATTGTATAATTATATAATCTCATATATATATATATATATATATATATGTACTCGCTCTGTTCCAAAATATACTTGCTAAAAATGTATAAAAACTAAGGAATAACTCTTAGAAGAGAAGGAAACACTTGGATCTATTGACTAGGCGCACTTCTCAGCGAAGGAGCATAACAAAACATAATAGAGCAAGTTAAGCAATCACTGGAGATTCATGAGATTCTAGAAAAGAACCTAAGAAATATAGTTCCCATTACGCTATATGAACCTAGTAATGGATGCATTATGCAAAAAACAAACGCGTCTTTATTAGCAGAGACACATACAACAGATTTGCTTTTATAACTTCTTGCATTCTTTTATCAGTCAAGGACTACAAATTTATTGTTTTTCTTTCCAAGTCAACATACCTTTTGAACAAGATAAGCCTCAAAACTAACCTGTTTCCCTAGTATGCATCTAAGGAAGACTAAATTAAGATCTTCGCGGATATAACCATATGAAATAGATGGATTGTATCTAAAAGACCCTAAAACTCAATAAACAGAATGGGTGTTTCTAATGTTTAAATAAATGTATCCGACATTTAACTTCACCGGAACATCTCATGAATCAAAGAAAATTCCAAAGCTTCAATAAAAGTTATCACATTACAAAATCCATAATCCACAAAACGTACACGGCAGGACTGCATCTATATTCTATCATAAACACAAGGTGGATTTCACAATACCACAACAGCATAATTATCAAGGCGTTAAGGCGAGACACCTGGACGCCTAGGCGATAAGGCGGGCGCCTAGTCGTCCACAAGGCAATAAGTCGTTTGTAATGTGTAATTTATATATTTCTAATTATATATATGCACATACATATTTTACTTCAAAAATTTATTGAACACATGAAAGTTACTCACAAATATGTTTCCATTTCCTAATAAAGACTATTAAATACCATTTAAAACACAAAATGTACTTTATTTATTTAATAGAAAAGTATGTGTATACCTTAATAGTACATGAAATTAGATTTTTTTTAATTATTAAATAAAATAGTATTAAAAAGAAACAAAGATATCAGTAAATATAGATGTTAATATTTTAAGTCTTTAAAGACTATTGCCAAATAGACCCAAGCCTTTTGAGATTATAATATTCAAATATACTGGTCAAATAGACAAGTTGCTGCTAGTTGCTCTCCATTTGAAATTACTTGTTAAAGTGACACAACACAATCAATAAACAAAGCAGCACAATCCAAAAACTTCCATCACCTACATGTGGTGTTAGTGAAATGCAAAATGAGTCACAAACTCACCACTCTCCAGATAAAGAGAAAAAACTCATATTTCAGTTCTTTACCCCCACACACTAACACACGCGACTGAAACCTAGCAGCTAAGATGAATTTGTTCACCAGCGATAACGCGCCTCCGCACTCCAGCACGTGAAGTTTCCGATCATCGCCGAACTTGTACCAGTGCACTCGAAATTCATCGATCTGTCCAGTTATGGGGTTCGTGTTGCTGTTCGACTCTACTTGATGATGTCTTTGGATAGTTCACTTTTGTTGGGCTAAGTTTCAATAAGGCGTGACCTCGCCTTGCCCTCTATCCAGCGCCTTGACGACTAGTTGTCGACTAGGCGATGCCTTGATAACCATGCACAATAGATAAATATATAAATAGATTGTGTGAATATACCTGTACCATTTGCAACCATGTAATGTGGCCCAGGGTAACCACAGTCATCAGTAGGTGATGCGTTACCAGCCTGAGTTACTTCTTCTTTAGAAGCTTCATATCCAGAACATAAAACTGCATTGCAAGAAAGCGAAGGATGGTTACTGTTCTCATGGGGAAACAGCTGCAGGTCGTTGGTCTTTTCACCACTTTCAACAGATTCCGCCTTGGTTGAACCGACAATTTTCGAACCACTATCTTCCCTTCCTACAGACTGCAACATCAGATCTCGACTATCACCATGACGATACTCTCGATCCATTTCTTGAGGGACAAAATCACCCATTAGTCCAGGATCTGGAGCAAATTCGCCAGTCTGGCCCTGATTTTCAGTAACTTCAGCAACTGGCTCCACATCACCAACAACACTGTCCACTCTATGGACAGAGAGATCAGTACCATGGATTTCAGCTTCATGACTAGCGCCCATCCCAACACTTCCAACGCTAATACCAAAGCTTAGCCCATCCCTTGCACGAGCAGTTGCAGTATCCGTGTTTAACACTTCCTCCTCTCCATTTGTGCTGCTAACACCTATTTCACCAGCAACTCTTGCTGCAGCTGGACAAACACTCTGCTGTGCTTGATTACTGTAGTTCAAATCTGAAGTGTCATTAAGATCTGGATTCCTAAACATAGTAGGGAAGTGGACATCATCCATATCTCCAGGATGATTTTCAACACTATCCATAGAGTCATTGTCTGCATAGACGGTGTCCATAGCAATAACAGAGGAAACACGGGTTGAATCTCTAGTGGATGGGACACCGATAATTTGATCATTCCTTTGGTGGAAAGGATCTTCCCTGTGAGCATTTCTATTAATCTCAAAAACCAGCGAGTTGCTAGGTCCAGCACCAGACGAATCTCTCCTATATGATGAATGATAGGTTTCAAAAGCATAAGAGTCACGAGAACGTTTAGAAGGGCCAGTGGAGTACTGTTCACCATCATTCACTTCATCACCATCACGGTCGATGACAATCCCCTCAATGCTGTCTGCCTGCCGCATCATTAAAGGTGGCCTGTCAACAGTGCTTCCACCGTCTTCCAAGTTTCGCTTGCGAGTACTAGGACCACGTGATTCATATGATGCTGCGCGATCTCCAACCTCACTGCTGGAAGGCTGCCCAATTATTAGATCTCTTCCTATATTTACATGTTGGTAGTGTTCAGACATCACAGTCATGTGGAATTGTGCAGAGGATAACCCACCACCCATTGTAAGATTTAGATCCACTCCAACATTTGACAATGACTTTCCCTCATCCATCATTGCAGCTTCATCATGATCCTCAGTCTGCTCTTTCTCCATGCCGTCGGTAGCAATCCATCCACTAATTCCACTTGCTGCACTCACTCCACGCGTTAATGCCATTTTCTTGCTGGTTTCAGGAATATCAATATTAGTAGGAGTAAAGCGAGCAGGACGTGCAATAGTCAGAAAGTCCCAGATCCTAACTGTGGCTCCACATAAGCTACAATCTAACAATGGAGACCTCAATTCACATTTTGACTTGGCGCCCAGAACTTCATTCTTTCCAGAATCTTTTTTGGTTGAAGCAGACAATGCTTTCTTACTACGTGCAGGATCATGCAGACGAACAGAGTCTTTAGTAGGGCCAACTGAGTATCCATTCCTAGCTGATTGAGCAGAGTGTTCTTCACAGTCTTGAACATTTGGAAGCCACCTTGGTTCCCATCCACACAGGCTTATCAGTTTCTGGGCCTAAAATTCAGGGAAGAAAAAAAATGTTATGAGAATGTTAAAAGAGAATAGAATTAAAGCATTATCAGTTTACTATCAAATGATTCACATGTCATCTTACACGAGAATATACACAGACGACCTCTTCTCTGGTAATTCCCATTTGTGGCATAGAGACAGATTCCCCTACTGTAAAAGCCTGTAGGTGAGCCAGAAAACGGTCAATTTCTGGGCCCCGGGAAACTCGCATCTGTTCAAGTGCAGATGCGGCCACTATAGGGAGGGAGATAAATTGGAGGAGCCCATCACAGCGATCCTTATAACCGCCTATCAGGGCTGATGGAGGAGTAGGAGGGAACTGCACCAAGCTCTCTGCACAGTTGTTCCCTCTCCAGGGGCAATTGATTGTGTGCCCTCCATCAAGCTGTTTGGCAAAATCTTCCCCAGCACTTTCAGCTATCAAAAGAAATAATAAAAATAAGAGATAAAAACACAGGCCATGAGCAATCCAGTGTGCATGCTATGTCCATCTACTGCTATGACAACGTACAAGGGAAGAACCAGGGCTGATTGTTGCAAGAGGAAACATATAACTAACAGTAAATATCCAGTGTTAAATACACTTATCAAAAGATAATTGCCGTCAACGGTCAAACATTTTAGAAAAAATTATGCCGCAATTCAAAACAAATTTCCAGTGACGAAAGATAACAACCTGAGGAAAGTTTACAACCAGAAGCAAGATAAAACCCAAACCAAATCACTCCAACAAAAGGCTATCACGACGTTACCCTTGATAAAATGTCACCATAGGCTATGTACTAATTATAATATAGCTGTCGTTTTGCTGGCAAGCTAAACAGAATACCAGAACTCAAGGAACTACATTCAAGGACTATAACAACACTACCCTTTATAAACTGTTGTCGTGGGATATGCATTGATTACAATATAATTGTCATGCTGCAGTCAGACTAACAGAATTCCAGAACTCCAGAAACTACACATATCTAAGGAAGAATATGCTCCATTACTGGGTCTGGCTGCTACGTCTACATCATATTCACTGGAACAAAAAATGCTTAAACATGTCATGTTTGAAACATTCAAGAATCCTTACGTCAAGCTCTTACCATGTGAAATAAAGTATAATAACGCCAATAAACTCTGTTACTGTAATGACAAAATGCCTTTCTGAAAAAGATAGTAGCATTATTAGGAAATATTTGAATTTTCAGTTTAATTATATCATTTGAATTTGAAGCTTAAAGAACTGCATAAGCAAATATTAAAACTTGATCAATTAATTCGTTGTACGCCCACAGTAAAACATTAGATACTAAACTTAGGGTCATGGAACTCTTTATTAGCTATACTAATATCCCAAATTTGGTTGGTTAAGCCTTGGAGTAAGATTATCTTCTTTTTTGTAAAGATAACATCAATTAAAGAAATTAAAGCTAAAAGAGCTTGTGTAGGATTTGACAATTGAAAGAGAAGACCAGGTGACTCTTCAAGGGCTAACCATGTGTTGTTGAAGGAATCACAGTAACAGATACTTTGTTCTTGCTTGAGGATTTCAGGTTCAGGGGTTATTTCTAGGAAAAGACCTCAACGTTACAATAGGTGTTGTTGTAGCTCATGTCTCTCAAGACTTTTGTAAAGGAAACGGGTAATAGGACAAATATATCCTAAAAAAAAGCGCCCATTGCAGAAATCTTCTTCGTGGGCATCTGCAATGGGCGCTTTTCAATGTAGCCATTTCACTATTTCAGATATTTTTCAGAGAACAGAAGAAAATTCTCAAACGAGAGCTTTGTACCTATTCCACTTGCCATTGTTTCTTTGTGGAGGACTACTTGTTCTCCTTTCCCTTTGTACTTATATCTCGATCTAATAAATCTTCTTTTATATAGGAAAGGGTATGCTCCTTCCTAAATAAAATTAGGTTGTTAGGAACTTTACACTTCAAATTCACTCCCCACTTAAATGAGGATATACCAGCAGGTCCATCACAAGTACATGGTGTCTACCAAGTAAGGTCACACATTTCCAAAGCATCATGGCATCCTTCCTCCCTTCAAAACCCCTGAACAGAGTAAGCAACTAATCCTCAATTGAGATGGGACACGATACTCCTCAATTATTTCCTTTTGTTTGAGATTTAAGAGTAGGTTTCGTACAGAGTTTGCTACCGGTGTGAGATTGTGTGGTCTAATGTTAATCTCCATAGACAAATTTTATGATTTATCCTTGAAATATCTAGACAAAACTTTGTTATAGAACATATTCAAAACCAAGATCAGCACACAAAGTAGCAACCATAAAAATAACACAATTAAAAGCCTAACTGTGCCAAATATATCCAGTCAAACAGAAAATTTCACCTTGTGTAGACAGCCAGGTGGCTGATGCAATAAATTTCAAGTTTGCACCGCAAGACTCGCACTCAATCTTATCAACATCCACATTTACCCAGCCTCTTCTGGCACAAGCCAGTGAACTGGCAGCCTACATGGAGAATCATACAAAAGGTTAATGAAAAAATATAATCAATCACATAGAAAGAGCACTTATAAAGATTTTGTTTGTGAAAAGTGCCATAAATAAATTAATTATGCAAGTTTAGCAATATAAATCTATTAATGAAACATGTTCATCTGTGCACCAATGGAAACTGAAGGTTCAAAGTTCAAACCTTAGGCTTTCCAAACCAGTATGAAGGATTGAATGTTGATAACCGTCTTAGTAAATCACCCCTTTCCCATGGTCTGCATGAAGGCTGTGATGATCCAAGAGCTGAACCACCGGCACTTGTGCTCAAAGAAGCCCACATGGGTTGTGAACCAATTCGAGATATGGAAACTGCTTTGGAACCCTGTCCGTGACCCAACCAGTCTATGCTGCCAGCATTCGTATGAACAGCAGGAGATGATGCCCCTACAGAGCTGACAGATAGAAAAGCAACTAAGCAAACACACATGCAAATAATCCAAATAACTGCAAAGAATTAAACTTTCAGAAGTTTGTTTCCTCCTAGTAACCTATCAGCTGAAACTCCAGCCTTAAGCTGAGATACACAAACCTCTAAAATATCTGTTTCAGATGAAATGTAATGTTTGCTTGAGCCAACTGGCTCAACTTTGTTACCATTTTTTTTATGCCCTACCACTACATTTTAGTTCTACCAAGATCCTCTTAAGAAGTGATGGAGCAGCTGTGCAGATACTAAAATTTTCAATTGGAGGGACCCTTGCAAAACACTTGCAAGTTTTTGCAACACTTTCACTATTAAAGATGTTAGAACCTTGAAATATATAATTTCAAGCAAACTTAAAACTAGAGAAGGAAAAAAATAAAAATTATAAAACTGATATAATATGACTAATAAATATCAAATCAACAAACTTTCCAGTCAAAAACCAAAAAAGCATCTTCTTGCGTTCATTGAGGAGTGTTAAAATATTAAAAATACCACATTTTTTTAATCAATTGATTAAATTTATCATTCTTACCCTTGCAAGCAAACAGCAAACTAGTTGAAAGAACAAGGCTACATAAATCAAGAAACAAACCATGAACACCATTTGAAGAGAAGACAAACAAAGCCCTAATACAATGTGGACATAAATGTGGAGATCAAAAAAGTGAGAAACTGGTCTAGGGTTTGGTACCTGGCAGCAGGGGTAGGAGTAGCAGGGGGTGAAGATGATTTGGGGGCAATTAATGGATCTCCTGAGGAGCTTATTCCTTCTTCCCGCATATTTCTCTCTCTCTTCGTCTTCTTCTAGCTCTGTTCGGTATTTCGCACTCAATTCGGTGATTTTGGTTATCCGAAGCAATTTTCAATGCAGGTGCGTTGTGAAACGTCAGTCCCATGGGAATAATGATGTGCGGTCAACGCTCGGACCATGCACTCACGTGACAGAAAACTCGTAAAGATATTAATTTTTTTTCTTATAGAAATATTAATTTCTCTTATTAAAGATGGTAGATTTTAAAGAGATTTATAATATCTTTTAGATTTCATACAATTATAGGGTCTGTTCGAGAATAACTTGTTTTAAATGATTTATAAATTGATTTATAAGTAAAAACGTTCGATATCGATTTAATTTATAAATTAAAAATTAAGTTAAAATAAGTTATAAAGGTATTTGATCATAATTACTTATAAATTAAAATAAATATAAATATTATTAAAAATGACATTACTAAAAAAAGGACAAAATAGAAGAGGGACAAAATAGACATTATATTTAGTAAAACTAACTTATTTTAAAATGATTTATACATTTTAAAATAAATTACAAATACTTTTTTTGTTTAACTTGAAAACTCAACTAGTCTAGTTGGTTAAATTTAGAGAGAGAGAGAGAGAATTTAAGGAAATATTGTATCATTTACAAGGCTACAAAATGAACAAATAATTCGACCTCGATTCGTACTCGCTCGGTTAAAAGTTCGATTCGAAATATAAATGATTCAAATATAAGCAAATTTTAAAGTTCGATAAATTACTCGAATCTCCTCAAATTATAATTTTTTATTGATACTCGGATCATATTCGTACGAAAAATTCAAACTTTTCGAGCTCAATTTGATATCATGCTCGACTTAGTAGCTAAACGAGACTCAATCAAACATTATTTTATACTCAATAATTTTTGTGAACCAAATATGATCAATTCAATACTCGGCTCGACTTGGTTCATTTATACCCTTAACCATTTGGCTTGGGTTTAACGCAACTAGATTGCTGCTTGATTTACATCTTACACGTGGCAAAATTATTTTTACTTTTGGTCGTAGATCAATACGCGGGTTAACAATTATCTTACACGGGTTTATTATTAGTTAAGCTTTTGTTGTAAGAATGTATATTGTTGGATCAATAAAAAAAATTACTCGGGTATTTTATGATTAGGGGTGAGCATGGTGCCGTTTGAAGTCCAAATCGCACACGAAACCGCTTAGGTGTGGTTTGACAAATTTAAAATCACACATGGAATCGATTGTGATTTATGCAATGCAGTTTTGAACTATGCGGGTGCAGTTTCATTTGGTGCGGTTTCGGTTCCAAAACCAATTGAAAAAACTTTGCATAAAATATTAAATACACTTTGATAGCACACACAACCTTATTTATAATGTTTTGTCTAAAAAAAAGTTAAATAGAACCAAACCAAAATCGTAAATTCGATTTTATATAATGTAGGGTGTGACTAATTAATGTTGAACATAAAATAATAAAATAATTTAATTATTTAATGAGTCACATACTTGTTATCATATCTCACGTATCTGTTCGTATTTATTTAATAGCGATAAAATTTGTTATGATATATAACACTATTTATATATATAAAAATAATAATAAATAAGTTTAACCTTTTAAGTTTAGGATAATAATATTAAGAAAATGGAAAATATATATGTATATGAGTTGGTATGTATCTATATAAATATAATGGTGGATAACATTAAATAAAGTTTGTTGGTGGACTTGTTCTTGTAAATTATTATTGTTATTATAATGATAATGATGGTAAGCAACATATTTTCATTAAAAATTATAAATTACTCTGGACAACTTGACTTCTTTTATCTTGTTGGTCGTATGGTGCAGTTTCAGTTTTATGCATGCGATTTTGGTAACCAAAATCAAACTGTAAATTCGATTTTTCAACCCACCTAAAACCGCTACATAGGCCATAACCGTTAGTACGATTTTAATTGGTGCGGGTTGTGCACTTTTTGGTGCAATTTCGGAGACAATTTGATTTCTTGTTGAGCCTTATTTATGACGCATTACTTTTTTAAAAATATGTTGCAAAAAGAACAAAAATAATAATGGTTAAAATGGTACATATTATTCGGGTTTAAAAAACTAAACCAACTTCCTTTTACCATGTTTTTTGATGACTTTTCTTCATGTGTGCTTTTTATTTTTGTTTGTGTGTTTTGAGTCAAATGGATATTAATGAATAAGTTAAATATCAATATATATATATATATATATATATATAAATTATTTATTAGTTTGAAATTATGAAAAATATATTTTAAGTATCTTTGAGTTATAATTACAAAAAATATTGTAAATATGACCTTAATAAGTAAATTTTTTATAAATTTTATTTTAAAAAGTTCATAAAAAAATGTTAGAAATACTAAATAAACATATATCAATTTAATTTGTTGGAATTTATAAATTTATAGGTAGAGTAAGAAATTATAATTTATAATTTTTTAAAATAAGGTAACAATTAATTTCTCTTGAATTTGGATTTTACTCAAATTTACAATATTTATTTAAATAGTATTACAACTTAATGTTTTTGTTGAAATCACAAGCTCACGAAAAAGAAAATGACAAGCTGCAATATTCATCTCTTTCGGGAGATACACAACCACGATTCTATCCTATCCCCAAGACTCTCACATTTGAAGAAATAATTGTCGCATAACAAATGTTAATTGTAAAAAGTGACCGTCCAAATTTTACAAAAGTCTAATTTCTAGCTTGTAAGTATCAAATTTCCAATTGTGTTCCTCTAAATATTAATTTTTTTTAATCTTGTTATTTTATAAAAGTCCCACGATATTTTTTTTATTGAAAATTGTCATATTATTAGTTTGAGCCATTAATGAAATTTGAATATGATATATATATATATATATATGATACATAAGTGTTCTATTAAAATTTTAGAAATTTCAAGCTTTATTTTATTTATTTATTTTGAAGTTTAGTGACTTTCAAAATTTGAAAATCTATAAACCAAGTTATACTTTCCTTTTTTCTTTTTTGATAGTTTTTAGACAAAATTTAACATTCATGTCAGGGATGGATCCTAATGTGATAAAAATATGTAACTGCAAGTGCACAGTGTCAAATTGAAGAACTGTCAAGTACAGGTCGAACCCACGGAGACTAGATTAATTTTAATGTATTCTTAATATATATTTTAGACGAATTAGAATTAAAGATTGATAATTGATTAACTAGAATATAAAAATTAATAATGAGGAACAATCTAGGAATCCGAATCCATTAAACAATAAACATAATAAGTAATTTAATCTCTTCTATTTTTATAACTTAATTATGATTTTGATCTATCTTCCTTTAATTTAGTAATTTTACAATTAACCTGGGCAAGCATAGACTATGAAAATTTAAAGATTAACTATAATCCATCAAAACTTCTTCGAGTAAGCATGAATTATGAAAAACTCATATCTTAACAATAATCTATCAAAACCTATTAATTAATTTAAAATCACATAATAACTATAAAACGAAGGTATTTAAATAAAGAAACATGAAGGCGAAATCAATTAAACATAAAAGCATAAATTATTAGAAGAGATGAAAAATATTATCATGAATAATTATTTAATTTCATTTTCACCATAGATATAAAAAATTAGCTAGACATGAAAAATCTCCGGGTGCTCAAGAAATGGATTTCACATGAACATAAGAAGTAGATTATTTTATATTAATATTAAAAATATTATGGCCTTAAACTTTTTTTGAAACATTCTAAAAAGTCTGAAATATATGGAATCTGTAAATATGTTGCCATTCATAAAAATTATATATGGAGTAATTAATGAAAGAACATAAACATACCCCTTCGATACATTCTTAGTACAATTGAAAATTGGTGGATTCTAACATAAGGTCTATTTATTATGACTTACGAAAAATGGTTCAAGATTTATTGAACCATATTTTATTTTTTATAATTATTGAATTCTTGTACTATAAGTCGGTGGGTTTCTCTTTGTGTTGCTCTTAGAGCAAAGTTCAGCTACCAGCCTTGCGTGATAAACCAATTGAGTTATTGCAGTTGCTAGACGGCGAGCGTCAGTTGGCTAATGCATTTCGCACAAACATACGACTTTATAATAATATTTTTACTTTTACATCCATGGTTGAAACAATTGATAAAAGCTCAAACAATGGGAAAAAAAGCTATGTATGCACACCTTTACATACACTAGTAAAAAAAAGTAAATAAATAACGTTTAAAAAACATTGTAATAGAACCACCAAAAACGACGTGGTTAACAATGTCATCTATTAGACACAAACAGACAACGTTTTTAAAACGTTGTCTATTTGACATATTACACAACGTTTTTTTTCTTCTAAAAAGCGTTGTCTATTTGACACATTACACAACGTTTTTTTTAAAAAAAGGTTGTCTATTTGTTTTCCATAAGTTATAATACATGCATATATATAATATAATTACTACACATTACCTACAATGTTGTGTCAGTACCAAACAAGGACAACTAATGCAATGATATATAGCTAAAAAGGCTCTAAATTCTCATTTAAACCAAAATGTAAGCATTCTATGTTTCAAAATACCATACATCCCAATAATACAATACATTTACAGTTTTAAATTAACTTTTCAATATAATTACTACTACGTACATTGAATTGCGAATTTGATTACATCCACAAAATATACCAAATTATCCATAAAATTAAGATGTGGTGCACTGCCCAATCATTCATCCTCCTGGCTGTGCAACCTTGCAAGCTTATTGGTAACCACAACATCAAGCTGGGCAGCTCTCTGGAACCATCAATACCCTGTACAAAGAAATATCTAAATAAGATTTGGTGCATATATCTTTATATGATAACTGAAATAAATACACATTAACTACAAGGAACTATATCACTTTTATCTAACATGAACACTGAACAATGTCTCGAACATTTATAGGGGACCAGCAGTAAAACAATTTTGTCAGATCCAGGAGAACTGACTGCAAAGGACTACTAACCAGTGTTGTTCAATTTATGTAAAATGATTATGAAGCACAAATATTTCTAAATAGACAGAAAAATAAACACAATAAAAGAAATTCTCTCCTATACCTTGCTTTTCAGATTCACTAGAACTAAGTGATTCTCAGTTCCACCAGAAACAAGTTCACCAAAGTCTGCAATATAGGATAATTTTATCACTTCATTATATTGGAAGATGTTGCCAAAAATGTAATCTGAATCAGTAGAATCATGAAGATTAGAAGATTAAGTTTGCAAGAAGAAAGAATTTATGTATTAGATCTTGCTCCAGCTACAGGTTCGAAGACAACAAAACATCAATTAGATTATGCTCCGTCTACAAGTGTAGAGATGTCACTGAGTCATACCTCTGCAAACTTTGAGCAATTACCGAGGACTTGCTCTTGGTAGGCTTTGTATTCGGCGGTTGTCGCCTGCATTCATACTAGAGTGAGAGAACACGAAAACTGACTTCACCGATCATTGCCACAGGCCCACATATATCAACTAAATTTTACCAAAGTAAAGCCCGGATGCTTCCCTTGGTGATTGCAATTTTCGCATAAAAAGAGTTTCATAACCTAGAAGATATGAACCTATATATGCCAGCAGAATTTTTTTAGTGGCCAGTAAAAAAATATTTCTTCTTAGAATTTCCTTTCAACAAAACTCCCTTCTACTGCCCAAATATTAGTGCACAAAACCAGTTACAATATCTTATGTAACCATCCTGTTTACGAAAACCAAAACTGTTTCATTATTCTTAAAGACTTGAAGGAAGAGTTTCCTGGATAGAAGATGCTATACTGCTCCCATATTATATCAAAATACAGAAATAAAGTGGCTTATATCGAAAAGAGCGCACCTTGCGAATACGAGCATAATCATAAAGTCTTGCATAAGCACTAGCACCAGCAACTATTAATTTTGGTCTGAAGAGTGTTGCACTTTTCTCCAACTGCAAATTTAAAGATTTTAAGTCACAGCCCTTCTATAGCTTAATAGCATACAAGTATAGTAACAAACTTAAAAAAAGAATAATAAGTCTGTTCAACAAAACATATAACAATGTCCTTACATTTCTCAATAAGATCCAACATTAAACTTAATATACAACAAACCCTCAAAACAATATAATTGAAAAAAGTAAATGTCAATATAAGATTGGGCATCAGGAAGCAAAGGAGTTGAATGAATAGTTTTTAATGAGAAACAACCACGAGTTGTAATGAGCAGTAAAATCAAACCAACTTGAGAATACAACGTGCATGCTATGTCCATAAATTTCACAGGTAGAGATTTCATTAAATCAATTACTTCATGTGACACAAAGAGAAATATGAAACAGATAAATCAGACTAAAAGATCTATGAATGGATGTTACCCTACCATCATAATTTCAGTACTTAAGCTGCTAATCAAAATTATGATAGAAGCTTCCAACATTCAATTGGATGTAACATTATCAATCACAAGGGTGAATAACCATAACACGGTTTCAGGATACTTAATTAGCCAAAGTGACAAAGTGCCCTGGCAGCTATATTTTTCTTTGGTAATTGCAGTTACCACAAGCTTGCAAAAGAAACTGACTAAAGGAAACAAAGCAATAAATGATTAAACTGATGCAAACTTGAAGAGATGAACACTTACATGGCTTGGTGGAATATGTTTGCCACTCAGAAGATCTAACATCAACGTTCCAAAGCTGTAAACTACACTTTCTTGTGTCACTCTTCCTGGCAAACATAGACAATAATACACTCGTGTTAATTTCAGCTTATAATGCACATATATACATATATCACTGAATAAACTAATCACATAGTAAATATATAAAAAAAAAACTTCAAACATGAATGAAACAAGTCAACAAAATAAGCATATTTTCTTCCAGCTGAAAGTGTAGGAACACATTTTGTGGCCTTATAACTTTACATCATAACAATATTCCAAAGGGTTGAGATCAAAATGATGCAGGAATTTGGAGTTTGGGGAGATCTTTATAGAGTATAATAACAATAGAGATATTCTGCTAGTTACCTGTTCTCAAGTATTCTGGAGGAGTGAAAGCCAAGTTCGTACTGTAACTCTTTCCATCTCTGCTATTCTTCATTAAGCCAAAGCAAGAGAGCCTAGGATTGACATCCTATGGACAGGTAATGCAGAATTAGACCGGCACTATGACAAATAGAAAGGCATCTAGGAAACTTATGTAAAAACCAATACCTGATCAAATAAGAATCTGTAAGCATTTAGATCATGATACAAAGCCCGCCCCTTACTGCTGCAATACTCCAAAGCTTGAGCTAAATACAAAGCCACTCTCAACCTCATTGCCCATTTCATCGGCTGGCTCTCCCCTAATAAGACAATTCAACATAACCACTCTTAAGGACAGCAATCCAAGAAACACAAGAAAAACTAGGCAGTCATCAGAAAGTTTATAACTTCATACAAGAGTGGCACTAATTACAATGATATACAAGATGACATTCTTTAAGTAGTTTACTAACATTGATACTAGATCTATGCTATGGAGCTTCAAAGGACATCACAACTAAATTTTCAAAGCAATAATATATTGTATCTACAAAGGTTCAACTAATTAAAACAACTTACATCCCCTAACACACCATTTGAACTCAGAAAGTGCAGGAAAATTATTTAATTTTAATATAAGCTATAATGGTAAAATAAATTGTAGTGTCTGATCCGAAATGTCCACATATATATATTTGTAATTTTCATCTTACTTTTCAATTATTAATTTTTGTGCCTAAATAATCTCTTATTTGCATCTACACTGTTACAATTCATACATAGTATCAATTGTCATTCAACTACCCTATGTACCCAATGATGTTTAATTCATCTGACTTTTAGCTCTGACTTATCAGTTAAACTTACTTAAATTGTCCTCTGATGCTGGTTCGAAATTTGAGTTCACAAAGGGTCATCTATGTAAGTGAGGATCTACACAATAGAAAAACTGTACCCCCTCAATGCCTTTTTGCTGTTTAGTGTGAAATGTAAAGTTTTCTCTCACAATAAGATTCCATAAAACCCCTGTTCACAAGATAAGAGTCCCATTTGCCCCCCCCCCCCCCCTCAAAAAAAAAAAATGTTCCAAAAATAGAGTCCACTTTTATTGATGATATCATAAAATGTCATAATCTCCTCAAGTTTAACAATATCATGCCACCACTACTAAACTAAACACTCATTATATGTAGGGATAAAAAGGAAACAAAAATATATCCTTAAAGTTTGCAAATTCTAAAATGGGATTCTTTTTTCTGGGATGGATGGATAACTATTATAATTTGAAGCACAGGTTGCACTTGGAACAAAACGTTCTTTGAGAGAAAGACAGCACAAGTTCTATAAATTATGAGATATATAAGATTTCTAAAAAAAGATTCAGTTGAATCAACAACAAAAGCCAAACATAAATTTGTGGAACGACAATCTTCACCAACTTTACTAAATTTAATCATTAATTCACCAATTTTGATGCAACTGAAATTATTATCATATATCAATAATTAACAACAACATTCCAAAAAGTTTCAGCAAATTTGGCATAATAAACAAACAAAACGGAGTTGGAAATACGAATCAAAAATATACTAGGAACGGCGACAGAGAAAAACAAAAAAGGTCACACGCGAAAGATAGCAGCTTTGATTTTTGATCCGTACAAGACGAAGAAAATGAAAAATGAGAATAATCTAGACGGAGTAAATAACCAATCATCCTCCAATAACTGATTCAGAGAAAAATCGGAAAATTTAGAGTAATGGACAGAGAGATAAACCAACCTGTAAGCTGTAGATCTTGTGCAAAGCTAGACGAAACACCCTTGGCCTTAGGGTTTGGATTAATGGTAAAATGGGGAAAAAATTAGGGCAAAAAATTAAGGGCAAAATTTTAGGCCAACCTTTAAGCCTTAAGGTAGCTGCTAATGGTAGAAAGGGACACCACATTGTCGCTGCCGGCAAAACAGTATATGCCACGCACACACCATAACACAAAGGCGTTTCTGCATCTGCGGAAAAGGGAGGAGGAGGAGGTCGAGATGACGAGAGGGAGGAGGGGAGATCGCCAGAAAAGGATGATCTAGATTTATATTATATATTATATATATAATTATATACGCGAAATAAGAAGATAAAACCTTGGGCTTGCTTGAGATCCTCTTCGAGTCTGAGAATCACTAGTTTGCATTGTTTCGCCTGTAGACACCATAATGTGAACGAAGTTAGAGTATGAAGGTTGATTTTGAGATTGAGAGAGAGAGACAACCTTTCGTTTCCATTTGAGAGCGTCGGAAAAGCCTCCGTATTTTCGTTTGTCAACAAAACCTCCGTGTTTTTTCAAAATCACATATACAACGTTTTTTTTATCAAAAAACGTTATGCCCAAAAAATACTACAACGTTTTTTAATAAAAAACGTTGTTGTGTAAGTGTCATCTTCTTTTACTGATTTGTAGTAGTGATATTTGATTCTCATGAAGATTTGCAAAGACAATTAAACTTTCCCACAACTGAATTAGGTTCATTAGATGTAGAGAAAGCAAGCAACATTCCAACCAATGCTCACGAGTTTGCTCCTGGTGATAATCTTTCAACCTCTCGGGACATTATTGTTGATTACAAAGATTCTGGCTTACACAGAATATTAGATGTTCATCCAAGTTTCATGGCCTTGCAGTAGCCATTGTTATTCCCATTATATAGGGAATTAAGATAGGTTTCGTCCTAACATTTTACACCGAGGTCTCACCACACGCAATCCTGTCGAGAAACACAAAGTCTTTATGAGAGAGTATTATATATGCATACATAATTCAACATCGTGATTGGGAAAAGAAGGCCATTCACTCATTAAAGGTGGGAGATTATTTTAGCAATTCGTAGTCTCTATGAGAAACACGAATTATGCATACAGAATTCAACATCGTGATGGGAAACACGCAGTCTCTATGAGAAGGCCATTCACTCGAGAAACACGCAGTCTCTATGAGAGAGAATTATGCATACAGAATTCAACATCGTGATGGGAAAGGCCATTCACCCATTAAAGGTGGGAGGTTATTTTTGCAATTCAGTTGATGCTTGGGCTTGTTGCATCAAAGACTTTTTTGGGCTTCGAGAAACCAAACAGCCTTACGTTCTGTTGTGTATAACAATATTGTTGATAGTGTTAACAAAGTGAAGACAGGCTATATATGTTGGCAAACGTATTGTCTTCCCCGCTACATTTATCGGAAGTCCCCTTGCATGCAACAAAGCTATCAGCATTGCATGGCTGTATGTAGGAGATTTGGAAATCCGGACTTATTCATCATATTCATTTGCAATCCAAAGTGGCCGGAAATTTCCTATTTCTTAGAGAGAGTGCCAAAACTAGATGCCTCTGTTCACCCAGACATCGTGTTTTCAAAATTGAAGTTGATTTATTGTTTGATGACCATACAAAGAACCACATATTTGGGAGTCATATCAGGTATTATATATCACATTTACTCAATATTTAACATATCCAAAGATGTTATATATATATATATATACATATCATGTGCTAATATATATAACAAACATATATTTAGAATTACAAGAATAACATGTGTAATAACATGTTATTGAGCATTTGGAGTATTTTCATGACAATAAAAAAACAGCCTATGCGGAGTGAATCCATCTTTCAGGGGCTTTCAATTCAATAAAAGAAAGAATTAATTGCCACCATAGCCGTATATGCGGATTGAGTTGTTCCGTTAAATAAATTCAAAAACTAGTTGCATTCAATGTTTTAAGACCAGGATCAGATCAACCGGTTGAATCGTGAACCAGTCAAGAAAACGATCCGACTGGGTTCGTTATACCGGAAATCACAAAAACTGTTAAGAACCAGTAAACTTAGGGTTAAACCGTCGGAACCGTAGAATCGGTAGATGGTTTCAACCGGTTCTCAACCATCAGTAGAAAATCATCACAAAAACAAATAAAAAAAATTATCAACAGCCAAGAAGCCCATCGTAACTTCAAATTCCACAACCAAAAGGACTTCACTAGATTTATCCCATCTCAACCATTATGGTTGTAATTTAAGAATGTAATTTGAGGAAGAGATTTAGGAGTTTGGGAGCAGTAAGGAAAGGAAGAAAGAATTAGATGGGAGAGAACTATGAAAGTACCAATATGAACTAATTAAGGTAAAAAAGAAAAGAGTTTTGACGGGCAAGGGCGGAGCCATGAATTTTTTTACTACTGGGCTACCAAGTACCAACCATATCCACAAGAAGTATAACAACTATCAAAAGCACATAAGAGCAGCTAACTTTAATAGCTGAAAAGAGATGTGCAACACCTGCCTGTGACCAATCTTTTCCAACCAAAGGCATGAACTGTCCTAGAACATCAGATCTGTAATAAAAAATAAAAAGTTACAACTATCAGATAAACAAAGAGGAAACCTCACATTCAGTAAAATATATTTTTCTTTTTACAAGATATGCTGATGAGCAGCAAGCAAAGCCTAAAGGCTGATTGTGTATAATTCCAGCAGTAGAATATTTTTTAAATCAAAGAGTCTGTTTCTCCTGATATTATATAAACATATGTATAGGATATATATTTTGTCCTAATACAATGAACTTGAACCCTCTAGATTTCTACTGCATTAGATATCTTTAGAGTTCCCAAACATAAGTCAAAAATCTTCTTAGACTTGGAGTATCTAAACTACAATGCAATTCCCATTAATCTGCCTTTCAGACCAATCATAACACAATATAATTACTAATTACCCCTTGAAATACCAAAATGTACAAATATAGGATCTATCCAGAATTTCCACCAAGCTTAGAATGATAGAAATGGCCCAAGCACGAATTTATTTATCTTAATTGCAAACAAGGTTCAAAATCTGTTTTATTATAGAAGCTGGGCTGCATCAAGGACCATTTTATCTGTGACATATAAGACTTATTCAATAAATAATGACAGTTATGGCCAACCAAAACAAAATTAAAGATAAAAGCTCCCCCTTTACCCTGCCAAACCCCCCAACCCCCAACCAAAAAAAACACTCTGGTCCACAAAACTAACTAAATTTATAGCATGAGTTCCCATACCACAAAACTAATGAAACTAGAATCATAATACCCAATCAAGTGAAAAACTTAATTGAAGCCATCATATAATTGTCTCCAAGATAAATATAGGCATCTTTAGATTGTTCTAGGAAAAAAAAATACTAATTTCTCCTGAAACCCAAATAGCTCATGAAATATTAATAAATGACAGATAAATTAAATGGGAGAGCCGGAGAGGGATCATACCAAAAGTTCCACAACATCCAAGGCAGAACGTTGGGACTTGAGAGCAGAAACGCCAATCTCTAGGCACTGGCAGAGAGCAGCTTCTCGTGGGCTCGTGGCTGTCGGCGTTCCGATGGCAGAGTCAAAGGGATATCACCGGCGTCGGAATGTGACGCCCTTGTTGAACTCCTCTTTCTCAGCCCTAGAACTCCTCTTTCCAGAGTATCCCGTTACAGAGTATCTCTGCTTTTGGGTTTTGTTGGCTTAAATATTGGGCTGGGCTATTGAAGATATATAAGTAAAAAAAAAATGTCAAAAACTTGACCCGGGCTATAGCCCAACCGAGCCCATACGTGGCTCCACCCTTGTTGATGGGACATGTATAGCTCATTTGTTTTTAATAAGTTTAAATATAGAAAAGCAATAACAATGGTGTTGAACATCATTATATTCATAATAATTACAATAATAATAATAGTGTTGGATATTTTTAATTATAATATATGTATATATATATATATATATATATATAAATATACATGTGTGTGTAATTATAGTATATATGTGTGTGTGCGCACGCGCGCTCGAGCATATATATAATTCTATGATTAGTTTTAATAATAAATTTATGAGCAAATAATAAGAGTATTGACACTAATATATTAATTTTGTTTTTAGCATATTTAATACACTCTATTTTAAAATATAGGATTTTTGTTTTGTAAAATATAAATTATAGTACTCTTATGTTTTGAAATAGAAGATATATATATCTATATAATATATATATATATATATATATATATATCATATACAATTTATAATAATTACTAATATATTTAATTAATAATAATTATGACGTCACTAGTTATTGTTTAACCAAAGGTTGATGCTTACATTACATAAATTCAACGACTATGCTAATGGTGCAAAAAAAGACTACCCTTCCAAAGTTCAATTCGAACAGTGAAGTTCTAAAAATGCATTAATTTTCAGGAAGAATATGAGATTGTAGTGCACACACTATCACAAATATCACAAATTGTTACTAGACCCAAGAAAACATTTGTTTTCACATAATCGACGAGATCAATTACTAGCATAGAAATAACGTTTGTTTAAATTCAATGGAGTATCTAAACAGGAGATCTTTAGGCACTTCTAGCCAATGTTTTGAAACCGAGCTCGACCCAGCAGGTTGAACCGATCTGGACCGGTTGAACTGGTTTGGCCAAAACCCAAATTGAACAGTTGACCACCGGTTGAACATGTGGCTCAACCAGTGAAACCGGTTAAGTTGACCCAGTGAGCCGATTTTTAATTATTTTTTTAGTACTATTTTTTTTAATATTAATATTAATCACTTTTAATACTATTGTAACACAAATTCATTATATTTTAGTTTATCAAAAATAATATGTTTTAAAATTTTATTAATTATTAATAATATATATTTTTATATATTTATCATAGCTGTCAAGTCGAGCCGGTGCCAGGGAGCTTAAGTGACTAGTCGACCAAGTGCCCGATTAGTCATCCATAAGTCGACAAGTCATTTCCTATAATTTATACATATAAACTTATATATATATATATATATATCACACGTGTACATTTGACATTATTATTTCACAATATTCAACACAATCAAATACTATTAAAAACACAATTATATTAATACTGCCACAACCAGTGTCATTTCATATGTTACAGCTCTGGTTAAGCATGAAGAACATGGAAGATAGAGAGAAACAACAGATTTGTACACTGTTCTGCAAAATTTATTTTGATTTGCTCTGAGTTGGATGGAATTAATTTTTTATCTCGGATGACATTGTTAAGATATGATCTTAGTTAGTTATGACTAAGGAAGGTTGTAATTGAGTACCAAGTTATAAGTTGGTATTGGCTAGTGCTTCCAATTTTTTGATTTCCTTTAATCAATGAGGGAGCTTAAAAAGGATTTTGTTCAAAATCATACTGAACTTGGATATAGTGAATTTCACCAAAATTTTTGTTTCTTTCTCTGATGAATATCAGATTTTAACAAAATATTATCAAAGTAAAAGTTGAGATGACAATGACCAAAAACTAAAGCCATTTCAGGTATGGTCTTTCTATGCACTCTCTCTTTCTCTGCACCTTCTCTTTCTTCTGTTCTTCTACTCTTTCTCTTTCCACCATGAGGGGATGGTTAACAATGTGTGTTGGACTGAAATGGATGGAGGAAATAAACAGTATTGGAGTTGGAGGGAAAATATAGGATCAGTTGGATTGAAATACATATATACATGGACTTATTTGGTTTTATTGACAAAATACACTCAAAATACATTGTAAATTACAAATACAGTGAAATACACTCCTCCGGTGCCACATCAGCATTCAGGTGTGATTTTTTGGTCTGAAATTTTTTTGGGGTCACTTTTGTTTACTTAAGTGTACTTGGAGTATACTCATGTAAAGTTTTAAATATTAGGGTCACAACTGTATTTAGCCCTATTAAATAAGACATACTAGAGGTGAGTAACAATGCTAATGCAATAACATCAACTGAGTTGAAAACTATAAACTAGTAGAATTTTTCTAATGACGGCCAATCCAATAATATTGTTATGAGAAAAAACAAGAATTCAGAGAGAGAAGAACAGGGCTGAGCAGAGATGGGGAAGAGAGAATAATAGCCAGGAGAGTTCAAATAACTCCCCACTGCAAAACCCATAAGCTTGAAAAGTCCCTCTTACACATACCCATGAATAGACTTGCACACCTTAATATCTAATAACTTACAAACTGTCGGGAATAAATTCAATAAGCTAACCGAATTAGGCTCCAACAAACCATACAATTGCATACTCTTGAAACATCCCAACGCCTCACGAGGATCAGAGCATTGAGAAAACCCGACAATCATAGGATTCCACAAGCGTCCTTGTTAGGCATTTTCTCAAACACTTCCCACGCACGAATCACGTCACCCATTTTACAGTACATAGCAATAAGACCAATACCAATAAAGACATCAGATTCTAACCTTTTACCAACAATCTCCTTATGAATCAAAACACCCTCTTGCAAATCTAACAATCTAGTACAACCTGAGTACAAATGTGAAAGTAAACTTATCTGGCTCCACGGAATTTCCATTTTCAGAGCCTCTTTGTGCTGATTTGATCTTGTGTAAGCTCTAATCATGGAGTTGCACAAGAGAGCATCTGAGTTTGGTGAGAATTGAATACGAAGCGAGCAAAATCGGGTTTTTCGAATAAGAATTTATAAGAGGTGACCACCTATTTGCAGGTGGTTGCTGTGATTGTTGGCTCTGCATACCTCTTGGACAAAGATGGAACTTTCAAGAATTCATTTAGTGATATTTGGGAATCAGACCTAAGTGACCAAGGGGGTGTTTGATAAAAAATAAATGAATCTAAATTGAATTTGAATGAGCTGAATCTGAATCTGAATAAAAAAAGTTGTTTGATAATTGACATATCTGAAATATCTGAATAACAAATTTTTGTTATTTTACCTCTCTGAAAAAATTCAAAATTGTTGTAAATTTATTTAATATTACTTGATATAATAGTTAATATAATAAAAAAAAATAATTCATTCAGCAGCCAATTCAGCCAAAAAAATGACACTCAACCATTCAGCCAAAATTGTCTGAATAGCTGACCGATTCAGCCATTCAGACTATTTTCTTTTCAAAACAAACGCATTGAATGGTTGAATCGGTCAGTCATTCAGTGCTAATCAAACAGCCCCCAAGTCCCACATCGTTCAAAATATCTAAGTCTAAAGAAAGTTTCCTTATAAAATGTCTTCCTATGTAATAAAAATAAGGACCCAATACTTGAGGCTTACAAAATAGTTAACTGGGCTTGACTAGTGAACAAGCCAGGCTTAAGGCTTTGGACCAGGCTAGGCCCAGGTTGGACCGAGGCAACAGGCCGGCCTAGGCGGGGCTTTTAGCCAGGCCAGTCCAGGCCGGATTTTTCCTTTAAAACAACGGTCTTTTCTAAGCCTTCAGGCCGGGCCAGACCTGTCTAGGCCAGTCTTTGACGAAGTTGGGCTCAGGCCGAATCAAGGCCAGGCCGCAGGCCATGGGCCTTTTGTGCGCCACTAAGTGAAAGTGAAAAATTTAGATAGATAAAAAAAGGTAAAAACTTTTGGAAGAAAAAAATTAAAAATTTAGAGAGATACGAAATAAAAACTTTGTAGGGCTAGAAATTAAAAACTTTTAAGGCGGAGAAAGTTAAAAACTTATATGCGAGAAGTGAAAAACTTTTAAGAAGAGAAAATGAAAAACATTTAAGGAAGAGAGAGTTAAAATTTTAGGGACTGAAATTTTAAATTTTCGAGAGATACATGGTATAAATTTTGAGAAAGCGTTAAAAAAACTTTTAGGAAGTAAAACTTTTGAGGGAGAACGAAAAATTTTAAGGGAGAGAGTTAAAACATTTTGAGGAAGAGAAATTGAAAATGTTAAATTTTCAGAAGATCCAAAAAATTTTTAACAAAGAAAAAGCGAAAAGCATTTAAGGGAGAGAGATTTAAAATTTTACAAGCTGAATTTTAAAAGCTCGTAAGATACAAAGTATAAATTTCGAAAGTGTCAAAATATTTGAGAGTTGGCAAATAAAAACTATTGACGGAGAAAAAGTGGATTTTTTTAAGGGAGAGCTAAAAATTTTGAGTGACATAAAGTTAAAACCTTTTAAGGGAGAAAGGGAAAAACTTTTAATGGAGATACACATTTAAAAGTTTCAGACATACAAAGTATAAATTTTGAAAGAGAGAAAATTAAAAAAATTCAGAGTTAAGAACGAAAAACTTTTGAGGGAAAGAAAGTTAAAAACTTTTGAAGGAGAGAAAGTTATAAACTTTTAAGGGAGAGAAAGTTAAAAACTTTTAAGGAGAGAAAGTGAAACTTTTAAAAGAGAGAAATTTAAAAACTAGGAAAATACAAAGTATAAAGTTTGAAAGAATACAACAAAAAATTGATAGGTAAGAAGTTAAAACTTTTAAGTGAGAGAGAAAACTTCTGAGGGAGAGAGAGGAAGTGCAAAATTTGAGGAGAAAGTTAAAACTGTTGAGGAAGAAAAAGTTAAAAACTTTTAAGGGAAAGAAAGTTAAAACTTTTTAAGGGAGAGAAATTGAAAAACTTTTAAGGGAGAGATATTTAAAATTTTCGGAAGATACAAAGTATAAATTTTGAAAGAGAAAATTAAAAACTTTTGAGAGGGAGAAAGTTAAAATTTTCGAGGGAGACTTAAAAATCATTTGAGGTAGAGAAAATAAAAACCTTCTTAAGGGAGATAAAGTGAAAAACTTTTAAGGGGGAGAATTTGAAATTTAAAACTTTCAGAAGCTACAAGTACAAATTTGGAAAGAGAGAAGATTAAAAAAGTCGCGTTTGCGAGTTAAAAATTTAAAACTTTTGAGGTATAGAGTTAAAAACCCTTTAGGGAGTGAAAGTTAAAAACTTTTGGGGGAGATAGTTAAAAACTTTTGAAGGGTAGAAAGTAAAACCTTTCAAGGGAGAGAGTGAAAAACTTCTAGGGGGGGGGGGGGGAAATTGAAAAATCTAGAAACTAAAATTTAAAATTTTCGAAAAATACAAAGTAAAAATTTAAAACTTTTTGAGGGAGAGAGTTAAAAATCATTTGAGGTAGAGATAAAAACCTTCCTAAGGGAGATAAAGTGAAAAACTTTTAAGGGGGAGAATTTGAAATTTAAAACTTTCAGAAGATACAAAGTATAAATTTGGAAAGAGAGAAGATTAAAAAAGTCGCGTTTGCGAGTTAAAAATTTAAAACTTTTGAGGTAGAGAGTTAAAAACCCTTTAGGGAGTGAAAGTTAAAAACTTTTGGGGGAGATAGTTAAAAACTTTTGAGGGATAGAAAGTAAAACCTTTCAAGGGAGAGAGTGAAAAACTTTTAAGGGGGGGAAATTGAAAAATCTAGAAACTAAAATTTAAAATTTTCGGAAAATACAAAGTAAAAATTTAGAAAGAGAGACAAATATAAATTTAACACTTTTGGGGAAGAAAAAGTTGACTTTTGAGGGACAAAATTACAAACTTTTGCTGGAGCAAGTGAAAAATATTAAGGGAGAAAAGTTCAAAACTTTTTTTGAGTGAAAGTCTAAAAATTTTGAGGGAGAGAAAAATAAAAGCATTTGAGGGAGAGGAAGTTGAAACCTTTTACGGCAGAGAGTAGAATTATAACGGAGAGAAATTGACTAATTGAGAAATTTTGGAACTGAAATTTAAAAATTCCAAAAGATGTATAAATTTTGAAAGAGAGAAAATTAAAAAAATTGAGAGCAAACAAGTAAAAACGTCTACCAAAAGTTGGAATCTTTTGTAAGAGAGAGAAAGTAAAAAACTTTAGAAGTTTTGAAGGAGAGAATATAAATTTTTTGAGCGAGTTAAAGTAAAAAACTTTTGAGGGAGAGGAACTTAAAACCTAGTTAACTTTTGAGGGAGAGAAATTAAAAACTTTCGAAGGAGTAAAAGTTAAAAACTTTTGAAAGAGAGAAAGTTAAAACCTTTTAAGGGAGTGAAAATGAAAAACGTTTAAGGGAGAGAAAGTGAAAAACTTTTAGGGAGAAATTTAAAATTTTGGAAGCTACAAAGTATAAATTTTGAAAGAGAGAATACTAAAAAGTTTAAGAGTTTTTAAATAAATTGTAAGGGAGAGTAAAAAATTTTGGAGGGAGAGAATGTAAAAAACTTTTGAGGGAGAGAAAGTTACAAACAATTGAGGGAGAGAAAGCTAAAACCTTTCTAGGGAGAGAAAGTGAAAAACATTTAAGGCACATAAATTTGAAAATTTCGGAAGATTCCAAGTAAAATTTTGAAAGAGACAAAGTTGGGAGAGAAAGTCATAAACTTTTGAAGGAAAGAAAGTGAAAATTTTTGAAGGAGTGAAAGTTAAAAACTTTTGAGGGTTAGTGAAAAATTTTAATGGAGAGGAACTTAAAAACTTTTGAGGTAGAGAAAGTCAACTTTTAATGGAGAAATTGAAAAACTTTTAGGGGAGAGAAATTTTATAATTTCGGAAGATACTAAGTAAAATTTTGAAAGAGAGTCAAAAACTTTTGAAGGAAAAAAAGAAAAATATTTTGATGGAGTGCAAGTTAAAAACTTTTGACGAAAGTGACAAAATTTAACGGAGAGGAACTTATAAACTTTTGTGGTAGAGAAAGTTAAAATCTTTTAGGGAGAAATTGAAAAAAATTTTAAGGGAGAGAAACTTTAAATTTAAAATTTTCAAAAGATACAAACTAAATTTTTAGTGAGAATTAAAAATTTTGGAGAGTTGAGAACTAAATAGTAAACACTTTAGAGGTAGAGTTAAAAAACTTTTGAGGGAGATAAAGTTATAAACATTTTAAGGGACAGGAGTGGAGAACTTTCAAGGGAGAGAAATTGATAAATTTTAGGGACAAAAGTTTAAAATTTTCAAAAAATACAAAGTACAAATTTTGAGGGACAAAAAGTTAAAAACTTTTGAGGAGAAAAAGTAAACAACTTTTGAGGGACCGAAATTTAAAACTTTTGAAGTAGAGAAAGTGAAAATTTTTGAGGGAAAGGAAGTTAAAACCTTTTAGGGAGAGAGAATGGAAACTTTTAAGGAGTATAAATTGAAAAATTTTGGGACTGAAATTTAAAAACTGCGGAAGATACCAAGTATAAATTTTCAAAGGAGAGAGTTTAAAATTTTGAGAGTAAGAAGTAAAAACTTTTGAGCCAAAGAAAGGAAAAAAATTTTGAGGGAGAGAATTTCAAAAACTTTTGTAGCGAAGAAAGTTAAAAATTTTAAGAACGTGAAAGTTAAAAACTTTTAAGGGTGAGAGTGGAAAAAGTTTAATGGAGTAAAATGGAAATATCTATGGACAAAAAATTAAAAATTTAGGAAGATACAAAGTATAAATTTTGAAAGAGAGAAAATTATAAATTTGACTTCATAAGTAAAAACTTTTCAGCGAGAGAGTGAAAAATTTTGAGATTTAAGAAGTAAAAACTTTTGAGGGAAAGAAATTTAAAAATATTTAGCGATTGCAAGTTAAAAACTACTAGGAAGAGAAAGTTCAAAACTTTTCAGGGAGAGACAAACATTTGAGGGAGAGAGGAAGTCAAATCATTTAAGGGTAAGAAATCAAAAAATTTAGGGACAAAAATTGAAAATTTTCGAAACATACAAAGTACAAATTTTGAAAGAGAAAATATAAAGTTCGAGAGTTAAAAAGTACTACGTTTTGAGGTAAAGTTAAAAGCTTTTTAGGGAGTTAAAATTTTGAGGGAGAGTTAAAAAACATTTGATGGATAGAAAGTTAAAACCATTTACAGGAGAGACAAAAAACTTTTAAGGGAGATAGGTTGAAAAAATTAGGGATAGAAATTAAAAATTTTAAAAACATACACAGTAACAATTTTGAAAGAGAGAAAATTATAAATTTAGAGTTGAGAAGTAAAAACTTTTGAGGGAGAAACAGTTAACAACTTTTGAGCGACAGAATTAAAATTTTCGAAAGATACAAAGTAAAAATTTGAAAGAGTTAAATTTTGAGAATAAAGAAGTAAAACCTTTTGAGCAAGAGAAAGTTTAAAACTTTTTAAGGGAGAGACAGTCAAAAATTTTAAATGAGTGAAATTTTTTGATGGAATGAAAATTAAAAACTTCTGAGGGAGAGTAACCTTTCAAGGGAGAGAAAGTGAAAAACATTCAAGTGAGAGAATTTTAAAATTTTCGGAAGATACAAAGTCTAAATTTTGAAAGAGAGAAGAATTAAAAGTTTGAGAGTTTTCAAAGAACTTGTGAGGAAGGGAAAGTTAAAAACTTTGGAGGGAGAGAGTTAAAATCTTTTTAGGAAGAAAGTGAATTTTTTTTGAGGGCATACATAAAGTAAAAAAATTTAGGGGGGTGAAAGTTAAAAACTTTGAGGAGAGAGAAAGTTAAAACTTATTCACGGGAGAAAAAGTGAACCTTTCAAGGGAGAGAAAGTGAAACTTTTAAGGGAGAAATTTTAAAACTTTCGTATGCTACAAAATACAAATTTTGCAAGAGAGCATATTTAAAAGTTTACGAGTTTTTAGGGAAATTGTGGGGTAGTGAAAATTTAAAAGGGAGAGAGTGAAACTTTCAAGGTAACGAAATTTGAAAATTTCATAAGATAATACGAATAAATTTTTCAAGAGAGAAAGTTGGGAGGGAGTCAAAAACTCAGAAATTGAATAATTTTGAGACAGAAATATGGGAACTTTGTGAGAGTGAAAGTTCCAAACTTTTGAGGGAGATAAAGCTAAAACTTTTAAAGGGAGAGAAAGATAATACTTTATAAGGGGGTCAAAGTTAAAAAAACCATTAAGGGAGAGAAATTTGAAACCTCTGGAAAGATAGAAAGTTGGGAGAAAGTCGAAATCTCTTGAAGCAAAGAAAGTGAAATTTTTTGAGGGAGTGAAAGTTAGAACTTTTGAGAGTGGAAAATTTGAAAGAGAAAGTTAAAACCTTTTAGGCGGATAAATTGAAGAACTTTTTAGGTGAGAGAAATTTGAAATTTAAAAATTTCGGAAGAAACAAAGTATAAATTTTTGAAGAGAGCAAATTAAAAAATGTGAGAGTTAAGAATTAAAAACTTTTGAGGAGAGTTCAAAACTTTTTAGGTAGTTAAAGAAAAACTTTTGAGGGAGAGAAAGTTAAAAACATTTTAAGGAAGGGAGTGGGGAACTTTCAAGGGAGAGAAATTGATATATTTTAGTGATAGAAATTTAAAAATTGCGGAAGATACAATGTATAAATTTTGAAAACGAGAAAATTATAAATTTTGAGAGTTGACAAGTAAAAACCTCCAAGGGAGAAAAAATTAACAACTTTTGAGCGACAGAAATTAAATTTTTTGAAGGGGAGTGAAAAATTTTAGGAAGAGAAAGTTCAAAAAATTTTAGGGATAGAGAGATAAAACACATTCGCTGGAGAGGAAGTTAAAATCTTTTAAAGGTGAGAGAATGGAAAACTTCTAATGGAGGGAAATTGAGAAATTTAGGGACTGAAATTAAAAAAATTCAGAAGATACAAATATAAATTTTGAAAGTGTTTAAAATGCTGAGTAAAGAAGTAAAAACTTTTGAGCAAGAGAGTTTAAACCTTTTGAGGGAGACAATGTCAAAAACTTTTGAAACAAAGAAAGCTAAAAAAATTGCGGGAGTGAAAGTAAAAAACTTTTGGGTGATAGAAAGTTAAAACCTTTTAAGAGACAGAGTGGAAAACTTTTACAAGAGTGAAAATTAAAACTTTAAGGGCAGGAACTTAAAATTTTCGGAACATATAAAGTATAAATTTTGAAAGAGAAAATTATAAATTTGAGATGCGAAGTAAAAACACTAAAGGGAGAGTGAAAAAATTTGAGAGATAAGAAGAGAACTTTTAGGAAGTAAAAGTAATAAACTTTTCAGGGCGAGAAAGATAGAAACATTTGAGGGAGAGGAAGTAAAACCTTTTAAGGGAGAGAGAATGAAACACTTCTAAGGGAAAGAAAGTCAAAAACTTTAGAAGCAGAAAAAGTTTTGAGAGTTAAGAAATAAAAACTTTTGACGAAGAGAAGTTTAAAATAATATACGGAGAAAAGGTTAAAAAAAATTTAAGGAGTGAAAGTTCAAAACCTTTCAGAGAGAGATAAGAACCTTTTAACAGAGAGAGTGTAAAACTTGTAAAGGGACAGAAATCGAAAAATTTAGGGGGACAGAAATTTGAAAATTTCAGAACATAAAAATTACAAATTTTGAATGAGAGAAAATTAAAAATTTCTAGAGTTATGAAGTAAAAACTTTTGATCTAGACAGTTAAAATCTTTTTAGAGAGCCAAAGTTAAAAATATTTTGAGGGAGAGAGTTGAAACATTTGAGCGATAGAAAGTTAAAACCTTTTTACGGGAGAGAGTGGAAAACTTTTAAGGGAGATAGATTTAAAAATTTAGGGACAAAAATTTAAAAAACTTAAGAACATACAAAGTACAAATTTTGAAAAAGGGAAACTTATAAATTTTAAGAGTTAAGAATTAAAAACTTTAAACGGAGAAATAGTTGACAACAATGGACAGAAAATAAAAACTTTTGAAGGAGAGAGAGTTAAAAACTTTTTAGGGAATGAAAGTTAAACAACATTTGAAGAAGAGAACGAGAAAAACATTTGAACCAAAAGAAGTTAAAATCTTTTAGGGAGATAAATTGAGTAACTTTTTAGGGGAGAGAAATTTGAAATTTAAAAATTTCAGAAAGAAACAAAGTATAAATTTTTAAAGAGAGAAAATTAAATAGTTTGAGAGTTAAGAAGTAAAAACATTTGAGGTAGAGAGTTAAAAACTTTTTTGGAAATTAAAGTTAAAAACTTTTGAGGGAGACAAAGTTAAAAACATTTTAAGGAAGAGAAAGTGGAAAACTTTCAAGAGAGATAAATTGATAAATTTAAGTGACAAAAATTCAAAATTTTCGTAAGATACAATGTATAAATTTTGAAAGCGAGAAAATTATAAATTTTAAGAGTTGAAGTAAAAATTTTCAAGGGAGAAAAAGTTAACTTTAAAGGGACATAAATTAATTTTTTTTTAAGTAGAGTGAAAATTTTTGAGGAAGAGAAAGTTCAAAACTTTTTAGGGAGTCAAAGTTAAACACTTTTGAGGGATAGAAAGAAAACACGTTTGAGGGAGAGGAAGTTAAAACCTTTTAAGGGGGAGAAAATGAAAATTTTTGGGACTGAAATTTAAGAATTTCGGAAGATACAAAATATAAATTTTGAAAGAAAGTGCATTTAAAATTTAGAGAGTAAAGTAAAAACTAAAGTGAGAAAAAGTTACACTTTTTAGATAGAGAATACCAAGAGTAAGGCTGTAAAATGAGCAACTAGCTCGTACTCGATTCGTACTCATTCGACTAAAAGTTCGATTCGAGCTCGACTCGAAATATAAATGATTCAAATATGAACAAATTTTAATATCCGATAAATTACTCGAACCTTCTCAAATTACAATTTTCTTTTTATACTCGGATCATATTCGTTCAAAAAGTTCAAACTGTTCGATTAGATATCGTGCTCGACTCGGTAGCTAAACGAACATTAATCAAACCATATTTTATACTCGATAAATTTTGTGAACCAAATCGGAGTCACTCAATACTCGGCTCGACTCAGTTTATTTACACCCTTAACCACGAACTCTTGAAGCAGAGAGCTAAAAATATTGTGGGACTAAAACTTAAAAACTTTTGAGGGGGAGAAACTTAAAACCTTTTAAGAGAGTGAAAAACTTTAAAAGCAGAGAAATAAAAACTTTAGGGGCAGGAATTTGAGGGAGAATGAAAATCTTTTGAAGGCAAAAAGTGGAAATTTTAATGAAGTGAAAGTTAAAAACTTTTAAAGAGAAAGTTAAAACCTTTCAAGGGAGAGAAATTGAAAAACTTTTAAGGGAGAGAAACACTTTTTAGGTAGAGAAAGTGAAAAACATTTAAGGGAAAGAATTCTAAAAATTTCGGAAGCTACAAAATATAAATTGTTAAAGAGAGAATATTAAAAAGTTTTTAGAGAAAATATTGAGGGATTGAAATTTAAAATTTACGAAAGATACAAAGTAAAAATTTTAAAAGAGAGAAAGTTAATAGTTTTGAGAATAAATACGTAAAAACTTTTGAGCGAGAGAAAGTAAAAAACTTTAGAACGAGAGAATGAATAATTGAGGGAATGAAAGCTAAAAACATTTAAGGGAGAGAAAGTTAAAACCTTTTATGGCAAGCGAAAGAGAAAAACTTTTATGGGAGAGAATTTTAAAATTTTCGGAAGATACAAAGTATAGATTTTGAAAGATAGAAAATTAAAAGTTTCGGAGTTTTCAGAGAAATTGTGACAGGGAAAGTTATAAACTTTGGAGGGAGACAGAAAATCTTTTAAGGGAGAGTGAAAATCTTTTGAAGACAAAAAGTGGAAATTTTAACGAAGTGCAAGTTAAAAACTTTTAAAGAAGAGAAAGTTAAAACCTTTCAAGGGAGAGAAAGTGAAAAACTTTTAAGGGAGAGAATATTAAAAAGTTTTTAGAGAAATTGTGACTGAAGGTTAAAAACTTGGGAGGCAGAGAAAGTTAAAATCTTCAAGGAGAGAAAGAGAATAATTTTGAGAGAGAAAAAGTTTAGAACTTGTGTCAGAGAGAAATTACAAACTTTTGAGGTAAAGACATCTAAAACTTTCAAGAGAGAGAAAGTTAATACTTTTTAAGGGAGGGAAGGTAAAAAACTTTTACTGCAGAAAAACTTCAATATTTCAAAAGATACCAAGTAGAAATTTTTAAAGATAGAGTCAAAATCTTTAGAAGGAAAGAAAGTACAAAATTTTGTGGGAGTGCGAGTTAAGAACTTTTGAGAGAAAGAAAGTGAAAAATTTAAATGGAAAGAATTAAAAACTTGTGAGGTTCAGAAGGTTAAAACCTTTTACTTAGATAAATTGAAAAACTTTTTAAGTGACAGAAATTTGAAATTTAAAAATTTTGGAAGATACAAAGTATATATTTTCGAAGAAAGACATTAAAAAGTTTGAGAGTTAAGAAGTAAAAGCTTTTGACCTGGAGAGTTGAAAACTTTTTGGGGAGTTGAAAAAATTTACGTGAGAGAGTTAAAAACTTTCGATGGAGAAAGTTTGAAAGCATTTTAGAGGGGAGAAAGTTAAAATCTTTTTAGAGGGGAGAAAGTTAAAATCTTTGAAGGGAGACAGAATGGAAAACATTTAAGGAAAATAAATTGAAAAAGTTTTGGGACTGAAATTTAAAACTTCGGAAGATACAAAGTAAACATTTTGGAAGAGAGTTTTAAATTTTTAGAGTTTAAAATTTCAGAGTTAAGAAACGAAAACATTTAGGAAGTTAAAGTTAAAAATTTTCAGGGTGAGAAAGATAAAAACATTTAAAGGAGAGGAAGTTACAACCATTTCAAGGAGAGAGTGAACAACTTTTGAGGGAAAGAAATCGAAAAATTTAGGGGGACAGAAATTTTAAAAAAAATAGGAGCATACAAATTACAAATTTTGAAAGAGAAGATTAAAAAGTTCGAGAGACTAAGTAACAACTTTTGAGGTATAGTTTAAAACTTTTTAGGTAGTCTTAGTTAAAAACTTTGTAGGGGGGAAGTTTAAAACATTTAAGGGATAGAAAGCTATAACCTAGTACGGCAGAGTCTGGAAAACTTTTAAGGTAGGTAGACTGAAAAATTTAGGGACAAAAATTTTAAAATTTCGGAACATACAAGTACACGATTTGAAAGAAAATTATAAATTTTTGCAAGTTAGAAGTAAAAACTTTTAAGGGAGAAAAAGTTAAAAACTTTTGAGGGACAAAACTTAAAAACTTTTGTAGGAGAGAGTTAAAATTTTGAGGGACTAAAATTTAAAATTTTCGAAAGAGAAAGTAAAAATTTTAAAAGAGAGAAAGTTAATAATTTTGAAAATAAATAACTAAAAACATTTGAGCAAGAAAAGTAAAAAACTTTAGAACGAGAGAATGAATAATTGAGGGAATGAAAGCTAAAAACTTTGGAGGGAGAGAAAGTTAAAACCTTTTATGGGAGAGAAAGAGAAACTTTTAAGGGAGAGAATTTTAAAATTTTCGGAAGATACGAAGTATTTATTTTGAAAGATGGAAAATAAAAAGTTTCAGAGTTTTCAGAGAAATTGTGACAGATGGAACGTTAAAAACTTTGGAGGGAGATAGAGAAAATATTTTGAGGGAGAGTGAAAATCTTTTGAAGGCACAAACTGGAAATTTTAATGAAGTGCAAGTTAAAAACTTTTAAAGAGAAAGTTAAAACCTTTCAAGGGAGAGAAAGTGAAAAACTTTTAAGGGAGAATTCTAAAAATTTCGGAAGCTACAAAGTATAAATTGTTAAAGAGATAATATTAAAAAGTTTTTAGAGAAATTGTTAGTGAAGGTTAAAAATTTGGGAGACGGAGAAAGTTAAAATCTTCAAAAAAGAGAGTGAATAATTTTGAGAGAGAAAAAGTATAGAACTTGTGTCAGAGAGAAATTACAAACTTTTAAGGTAGAGACAATCTAAAACATTCAAGAGAGAGAAAGTTAATACTTTTTAAGGGGGGGAAGGTGAAAAACTTCAATATTTCAAAAGATACCAAGTAGAAATTTTGAAAGAGAGTCAAAATCTTTAGAAGGAAAGAAAGTACAAAATATTGTTGGAGTGAGAGTTAAGAACTTTCGAGGAAAAGAAAGTGAAAATTTTTAATGGAAAGAGTTAAAAACTTATGAGGTTCAGAAGGTTAAAACCTTTTACTTAGATAAATTGAAAAACTTTTTGAGGGACAGAAATTTGAAATTTTTTTAAGATACAAAGTATATATTTTTGAAGAAAGACGTTAAAAAGTTTGAGAGTTAAGAAGTAAAAACTTTTTGAGCTGGAGAGTTAAAAACTTTTTGGGGAGTTAAAAAGTTTGAGTGAGAGAGTTAAAAACTTTCGAGGGAGAAAGTTTGAGATAAAAGCATTTTAGGGGGAGAAAGTTAAAATCTTTGAAGGGAGAGAGAATGGAAAACATTAAGGAAAAGAAATTGAAAAAGTTTTGGGACTGAAATTTACAACTTTGGGAAGATACAAAGTATACATTTTGAAAGAGTGTTTAAACCATTTCAAGGAGAGAGTGAATAACTTTTGAAGGAAAGAAATCGAAAAATTTAGGGAAAGGAATTTTTTTTAAAAAAAATAGGAGCATTCAAACTACAAATTTTGAAAGAGAAAAGATTAAAAAGTTCGAGAGTTAAGAAGTAACAACTTTTGAGGTAGAGCTTAAAACTTTTTAGGTAGTCGAAGTAAAAATTTTGTAGGAGGAGAGTTTAAAACATTTGAGGGATAGAAAGCTACAACCTTGTACGGGAGAGTCTGGAAAACTTTTAAGGGAGATAGATTGAAAAATTTAGGGACAAGAATTTTAGAATTTCGGAACATGCAAAGTACACAATTTGAAAGAAAATTATAAATTTTGGCAAGTTAAGAAGTACAAACTTTTAAGGGAGAAAAAGTAAAAAACTTTTGGGGGACGGAACTTAAAAACTTTTGCAGGAGAGGGAGAAAATTTTGAGGGACTGAAATTTAAAATTTTCAAAAGATACAAAGTAAAAATTTTAACAGAGAAAAAGTTAATAGTTTTGACAATTAAATAAGTAAAAACTTTTGAGCGAGAGAGAGTAAAAAACTTTAGAACGAGAGAATGAATAATTGAAGGAATGAAAGCTAAAAAGTTTTGACGATGGGAGGGAATTTTAAAATTTTCGGAAGATACAAGGTATACATTTTGAAAGATAGAAAAATTAAAACTTCCAGAAGTTTTAGAGAAATTGTGATAGGGGGAAAGTAAAAAACTTTGGAGGGAGAGAATCTTTTGAGGGAGAGTGAAAATCTTTTAAAGGCAAAAAGTAGAAATTTTAATGAAGTGCAAGTTAAAAACTTTTAAAGAAGAGAAAGTTAAAACTTTTCAAGGGAGAAAGTGAAAAACTTTTAAGGGAGAGAAAGCGAAACTTTTAAGGGAGAATTCTAAAAACTTCGGAAGCTACAAAGTATAAATTGCTAAAGAAAGAATATTAAAAAGTTTTTAGAGAATTTGTGAGTGAAGGTTAAAAACTTGGGAGGCGGAGAAAGTAAAAATCTTCAAGAAAGAGAAGTGAATAATTTTGAGAAAGAAAAAGTTTAGAACTTGTGTCAGAGAGAAGTTACAAACTTTTGAGGTAGAGACATCTAAAACTTTCAAGAGAGAGAGAGTTAATACTTTTTAAGGGAGGAAAGGTGAAAAACTTTTACTGGAGAAAAACTTCAATATTTCAAAAGATATCTAGTAGAAATTTTGAAAGAGAGTCAAAATCTTTAGAAGGAAAGAAAGTACAAAATTTTGTAGGAGTGAGAGTTAAGAACTTTTGAGGGAAAGAAAGTGAAAAAATTTAATGGAAAGAGATGAAAACTTATGAGGTTCAGAAGGTTAAAACCTTTTACTTAGATAAATTGAAAAACTTTTTGAGGGACAGAAATTTGAAATTTAAAAATTTTGGAAGATACAAAGTATATGTTTTTGAAGAAAGACGTTAAAAAGTTTGAGTTAAGAAGTAAAAACTTTTGAGCTGGAGAGTTAAAAACTTTTTGGGGAGTTAAAAAGTTTGCGTGAGAGAGTTAAAAACTTTCGAGGGAGAAAGTTTGAGATAAAAGCATTTTAGGGGGAGAAAGTTAAAATCTTTGAAGGGAGAGAGAATGGAAAACATTTAAGGAAAAGAAATTGAAAAAGTTTTGGGACTGAAATTTAAAACTTTGGGAAGATACAAAGTATACATTTTGAAAGAGTGTTTAAACCATTTCAAGGAGAGAGTGAATAACTTTTGAAGGAAAGAAATCGAAAAATTTAGGGAAAGGAATTTTTTTTTAAAAAAATAGGAGCATTCAAACTACAAATTTTGAAAGAGAAAAGATTAAAAAGTTCGAGAGTTAAGAAGTAACAACTTTTGAGGTAGAGTTTAAAACTTTTTAGGTAGTCGAAGTTAAAAATTTTGTAGGGGAGAGTTTAAAACATTTGAGGGATAGAAAGCTATAACCTTGTACGGGAGAGTCTGGAAAACTTTTAAGGGAGATAGATTGAAAAATTTAGGGACAAGAATTTTAGAATTTCGGAACATGCAAAGTACACGATTTGAAAGAAAATTATACATTTTGGCAAGTTAAGAAGTACAAACTTTTAAGGGAGAAAAAGTAAAAAACTTTTGAGCGACGGAACTTAAAAACTTTTGCAGGAGAGGGAGAAAATTTCGAGGGACTGAAATTTAAAATTTTCGAAAGATACAAAGTAAAAATTTTAAAAGAGAAAAAGTTAATAGTTTTGACATTAAATAAGTAAAAACTTTTGAGCGAGAGAGAGTAAAAAACTTTAGAACGAGAGAATGAATAATTGAAGGAATGAAAGCTAAAAAGTTTTGAGGGAGAGAAAGTTAAAACCTTTTATGGGAGAGAGAGAGAAAAACTTTTATGGGAGGGAATTTTAAAATTTTCGGAAGATACAAAGTATAAATTTTGAAAGATAGAAAATTAAAACTTCCAGAGGTTTTAGAGAAATTGTGATAGAGGGAAAGTAAAAAACTTTGGAGGGAGAGAATCTTTTGAGGGAGAGTGAAAATCTTTTAAAGGCAAAAAGTAGAAATTTTAATGAAGTGCAAGTTAAAAACTTTTAAAGAAGAGAAAGTTAAAACTTTTCAAGGGAGAAAGTGAAAAACTTTTAAGGGAGAGAAAGCGAAACTTTTAAGGGAGAATTCTAAAAACTTCGGAAGCTACAAAGTATAAATTGCTAAAGAGAGAATATTAAAAAGTTTTTAGAGAAATTGTGAGTGAAGGTTAAAAACTTGGGAGGCGGAGAAAGTTAAAATCTTCAAGAAAGAGAAGTGAATAATTTTGAGAAAGAAAAAGTTTAGAACTTGTGTCAGAGAGAAGTTACAAACTTCTGAGGTAGAGACATCTAAAACTTTCAAGAGAGAGAGAGTTAATACTTTTTAAGGGAGGAAAGGTGAAAAACTTTTACTGGAGAAAAACTTCAATATTTCAAAAGATATCTAGTAGAAATTTTGAAAGAGAGTCAAAATCTTTAGAAGGAAAGAAAGTACAAAATTTTGTAGGAGTGAGAGTTAAGAACTTTTGAGGGAAAGAAAGTGAAAAAATTTAATGGAAAGAGATGAAAACTTATGAGGTTCAGAAGGTTAAAACCTTTACTTAGATAAATTGAAAAACTTTTTGAGGGACAGAAATTTGAAATTTAAAAATTTTGGAAGATACAAAGTATATGTTTTTGAAGAAAGACGTTAAAAAGTTTGAGTGTAAGAAGTAAAAACTTTTGAGCTGGAGAGTTAAAAACTTTTTGGGGAGTTAAAAAGTTTGCGTGAGAGAGTTAAAAACTTTCGAGGGAGAAAGTTTGAGATAAAAGCATTTTAGGGGGAGAAAGTTAAAATCTTTGAAGGGAGAGAGAATGGAAAACATTTAAGGAAAAGAAATTGAAAAAGTTTTGGGACTGAAATTTAAAACTTTGGGAAGATACAAAGTATACATTTTGAAAGAGTGTTTAAACCATTTCAAGGAGAGAGTGAATAACTTTTGAAGGAAAGAAATCGAAAAATTTAGGGAAAGGAATTTTTTTTTTTTAAAATAGGAGCATTCAAACTACAAATTTTGAAAGAGAAAAGATTAAAAAGTTCGAGAGTTAAGAAGTAACAACTTTTGAGGTAGAGTTTAAAACTTTTTAGGTAGTCGAAGTTAAAAATTTTGTAGGGGAGAGTTTAAAAAATTTGAGGGATAGAAAGCTATAACCTTGTACGGGAGAGTCTGGAAAACTTTTAAGGGAGATAGATTGAAAAATTTAGGGACAAGAATTTTAGAATTTCGGAACATGCAAAGTACACGATTTGAAAGAAAATTATACATTTTGGCAAGTTAAGAAGTACAAACTTTTAAGGGAGAAAAAGTAAAAAACTTTTGAGCGACGGAACTTAAAAACTTTTGCAGGAGAGGGAGAAAATTTCGAGGGACTGAAATTTAAAATTTTCGAAAGATACAAAGTAAAAATTTTAAAAGAGAAAAAGTTAATAGTTTTGACATTAAATAAGTAAAAACTTTTGAGCGAGAGAGAGTAAAAAACTTTAGAACAAGAGAATGAATAATTGAAGGAATGAAAGCTAAAAAGTTTTGAGGGAGAGAAAGTTAAAACCTTTTATGGGAGAGAGAGAGAAAAACTTTTATGGGAGGGAATTTTAAAATTTTCGGAAGATACAAAGTATAAATTTTGAAAGATAGAAAATTAAAACTTCCAGAGGTTTTAGAGAAATTGTGATAGAGGGAAAGTAAAAAACTTTGGAGGGAGAGAATCTTTTGAGGGAGAGTGAAAATCTTTTAAAGGCAAAAAGTAGAAATTTTAATGAAGTGCAAGTTAAAAACTTTTAAAGAAGAGAAAGTTAAAACTTTTCAAGGGAGAAAGTGAAAAACTTTTAAGGGGACTTGAAGGGAGAAAGCGAAACTTTTAAGGGAGAATTCTAAAAACTTCGGAAGCTACAAAGTATAAATTGCTAAAGAGAGAATATTAAAAAGTTTTTAGAGAAATTGTGAGTGAAGGTTAAAAACTTGGGAGGCGGAGAAAGTTAAAATCTTCAAGAAAGAGAAGTGAATAATTTTGAGAAAGAAAAAGTTTAGAACTTGTGTCAGAGAGAAGTTACAAACTTTTGAGGTAGAGACATCTAAAACTTTCAAGAGAGAGAGAGTTAATACTTTTTAAGGGAGGAAAGGTGAAAAACTTTTACTGGAGAAAAACTTCAATATTTCAAAAGATATCTAGTAGAAATTTTGAAAGAGAGTCAAAATCTTTAGAAGGAAAGAAAGTACAAAATTTTGTAGGAGTGAGAGTTAAGAACTTTTGAGGGAAAGAAAGTGAAAAAATTTAATGGAAAGAGATGAAAACTTATGAGGTTCAGAAGGTTAAAACCTTTTACTTAGATAAATTGAAAAACTTTTTGAGGGACAGAAATTTGAAATTTAAAAATTTTGGAAGATACAAAGTATATGTTTTTGAAGAAAGACGTTAAAAAGTTTGAGAGTTAAGAAGTAAAAACTTTTGAGCTGGAGAGTTAAAAACTTTTTGGGGAGTTAAAAAGTTTGCGTGAGAGAGTTAAAAACTTTCGAGGGAGAAAGTTTGAGATAAAAGCATTTTAGGGGGAGAAAGTTAAAATCTTTGAAGGGAGAGAGAATGGAAAACATTTAAGGAAAAGAAATTGAAAAAGTTTTGGGACTGAAATTTAAAACTTTGGGAAGATACAAAGTATACATTTTGAAAGAGTGTTTAAACCATTTCAAGGAGAGAGTGAATAACTTTTGAAGGAAAGAAATCGAAAAATTTAGGGAAAGGAATTTTTTTTAAAAAAATAGGAGCATTCAAACTACAAATTTTGAAAGAGAAAAGATTAAAAAGTTCGAGAGTTAAGAAGTAACAACTTTTGAGGTAGAGTTTAAAACTTTTTAGGTAGTCGAAGTTAAAAATTTTGTAGGGGGAGAGTTTAAAACATTTGAGGGATAGAAAGCTATAACCTTGTACGGGAGAGTCTGGAAAACTTTTAAGGGAGATAGATTGAAAAATTTAGGGACAAGAATTTTAGAATTTCGGAACATGCAAAGTACACGATTTGAAAGAAAATTATACATTTTGGCAAGTTAAGAAGTACAAACTTTTAAGGGAGAAAAAGTAAAAAACTTTTGAGGGACGGAACTTAAAAACTTTTGCAGGAGAGGGAGAAAATTTTGAGGGACTGAAATTTAAAATTTTCGAAAGATACAAAGTAAAAATTTTAAAAGAGAAAAAGTTAATAGTTTTGACAATAAATAAGTAAAAACTTTTGAGCGAGAGAGAGTAAAAAACTTTAGAACGAGAGAATGAATAATTGAAGGAATGAAAGCTAAAAAGTTTCGAGGGAGAGAAAGTTAAAACCTTTTATGGGAGAGAGAGAGAAAAACTTTTATGGGAGGGAATTTTAAAATTTTCGGAAGATACAAAGTATAAATTTTGAAAGATAGAAAATTAAAACTTCCAGAGGTTTTAGAGAAATTGTGATAGAGGGAAAGTAAAAAACTTTGGAGGGAGAGAATCTTTTGAGGGAGAGTGAAAATCTTTTAAAGGCAAAAAGTAGAAATTTTAATGAAGTGCAAGTTAGAAACTTTTAAAGAAGAGAAAGTTAAAATTTTTCAAGGGAGAAAGTGAAAAACTTTTAAGGGAGAGAAAGCGAAACTTTTAAGGGAGAATTCTAAAAACTTCGGAAGCTACAAAGTATAAATTGCTAAAGAGAGAATATTAAAAAGTTTTTAGAGAAATTGTGAGTGAAGGTTAAAAACATGGGAGGCGGAGAAAGTTAAAATCTACAAGAAAGAGAAGTGAATAATTTTGAGAAAGAAAAAGTTTAGAAGTTACAAACTTTTGAGGTAGAGACATCTAAAACTTTCAAGAGAGACAGAGTTAATACTTTTTAAGGGAGGAAAGGTGAAAAACTTTTACTGGAGAAAAACTTCAATATTTCAAAAGATGTCAGGTAGAAATTTTGAAAGAGAGTCAAAATCTTTAGAAGGAAAGAAAGTACAAAATTTTGTAGGAGTGAGTTAAGAACTTTTGAGGGAAAGAAAGTGAAAAAATTTAATGGAAAGAGATGAAAACTTATGATGAGGTTCAGAAAGTTAAAACCTTTTACTTAGATAAATTGAAAAACTTTTTGAGGGACAGAAATTTGAAATTTAAAAATTTTGGAAGATACAAAGTATATGTTTTGAAGAAAGACGTTAAAAAGTTTGAGAGTTAAGAAGTAAAAACTTTTGAGCTGGAGAGTTAAAAACTTTTTGGGGAGTTAAAAAGTTTGAGTGAGAGAGTTAAAAACTTTCGAGGGAGAAAGTTTGAGATAAATGCATTTTAGGGGGAGAAAGTTAAAATCTTTGAAAGGAGAGAGAATGGAAAACATTTAAGGAAAAGAAATTGAAAAAGTTTTGGGACTGAAATTTAAAACTTTGGGAAGATACAAAGTATACATTTTGAAAGAGTGTTTAAACCATTTCAAGGAGAGAGTGAATAACTTTTGAAGGAAAGAAATCGAAAAATTTAGGGAAAGGAATTTTTTTTAAAAAAAATAGGAGCATTCAAACTACAAATTTTGAAAGAGAAAAGATTAAAAAGTTCGAGAGTTAAGAAGTAACAACTTTTGAGGTAGAGTTTAAAACTTTTTAGGTAGTCGAAGTTAAAAATTTTGTAGGGGGAGAGTTTAAAACATTTGAGGGATAGAAAGCTATAACCTTGTACGGGAGAGTCTGGAAAACTTTTAAGGGAGATAGATTGAAAAATTTAGGGACAAGAATTTTAGAATTTCGGAACATGCAAAGTACACGATTTGAAAGAAAATTATACATTTTGGCAAGTTAAGAAGTACAAACTTTTAAGGGAGAAAAAGTAAAAAACTTTTGAGGGACGGAACTTAAAAACTTTTGCAGGAGAGGGAGAAAATTTTGAGGGACTGAAATTTAAAATTTTCGAAAGATACAAAGTAAAAATTTTAAAAGAGAAAAAGTTAATAGTTTTGACAATAAATAAGTAAAAACTTTTGAGCGAGAGAGAGTAAAAAACTTTAGAACGAGAGAATGAATAATTGAAGGAATGAAAGCTAAAAAGTTTGAGGGAGAGAAAGTTAAAACCTTTTATGGGAGAGAGAGAGAAAAACTTTTATGGGAGGGAATTTTAAAATTTTCGGAAGATACAAAGTATAAATTTTGAAAGATAGAAAATTAAAACTTCCAGAGGTTTTAGAGAAATTGTGATAGAGGGAAAGTAAAAAACTTTGGAGGGAGAGAATCTTTTGAGGGAGAGTGAAAATCTTTTAAAGGCAAAAAGTAGAAATTTTAATGAAGTGCAAGTTAAAAACTTTTAAAGAAGAGAAAGTTAAAACTTTTCAAGGGAGAAAGTGAAAACTTTTAAGGGAGAGAAACACTTTGAAGGGAGAGAAAGTGAAACTTTTAAGGGAGAATTCTAAAAACTTCGGAAGCTACAAAGTATAAATTGCTAAAGAGAGAATATTAAAAAGTTTTTTAGAGAAATTGTGAGTGAAGGTTAAAACTTGGGAGGCGGAGAAAGTTAAAATCTTCAAGAAAGAGAAGTGAATAATTTTGAGAAAGAAAAAGTTTAGAACTTGTGTCAGAGAGAAGTTACAAACTTTTGAGGTAGAGACATCTAAAACTTTCAAGAGAGAGAGAGTTAATACTTTTTAAGGGAGGAAAGGTGAAAAACTTTTACTGGAGAAAAACTTCAATATTTCAAAAGATATCTAGTAGAAATTTTGAAAGAGTCAAAATCTTTAGAAGGAAAGAAAGTACAAAATTTTGTAGGAGTGAGAGTTAAGAACTTTTGAGGGAAAGAAAGTGAAAAAATTTAATGGAAAGAGATGAAAACTTATGAGGTTCAGAAGGTTAAAACCTTTTACTTAGATAAATTGAAAAACTTTTTGAGGGACAGAAATTTGAAATTTAAAAATTTTGGAAGATACAAAGTATATGTTTTTGAAGAAAGACGTTAAAAAGTTTGAGAGTTAAGAAGTAAAAACTTTTGAGCTGGAGAGTTAAAAACTTTTTGGGGAGTTAAAAAGTTTGCGTGAGAGAGTTAAAAACTTTCGAGGGAGAAAGTTTGAGATAAAAGCATTTTAGGGGGAGAAAGTTAAAATCTTTGAAGGGAGAGAGAATGGAAAACATTTAAGGAAAAGAAATTGAAAAAGTTTTGGGACTGAAATTTAAAACTTTGGGAAGATACAAAGTATACATTTTGAAAGAGTGTTTAAAACCATTTCAAGGAGAGAGTGAATAACTTTTGAAGGAAAGAAATCGAAAAATTTAGGGAAAGGAATTTTTTTTTAAAAAAATAGGAGCATTCAAACTACAAATTTTGAAAGAGAAAAGATTAAAAAGTTCGAGAGTTAAGAAGTAACAACTTTTGAGGTAGAGTTTAAAACTTTTTAGGTAGTCGAAGTTAAAAATTTTGTAGGGGGAGAGTTTAAAACATTTGAGGGATAGAAAGCTATAACCTTGTACGGGAGAGTCTGGAAAACTTTTAAGGGAGATAGATTGAAAAATTTAGGGACAAGAATTTTAGAATTTCGGAACATGCAAGTACACGATTTGAAAGAAAATTATACATTTTGGCAAGTTAAGAAGTACAAACTTTTAAGGGAGAAAAAGTAAAAAACTTTTGAGGGACGGAACTTAAAAACTTTTGCAGGAGAGGGAGAAAATTTTGAGGGACTGAAATTTAAAATTTTCGAAAGATACAAAGTAAAAATTTTAAAAGAGAAAAGTTAATAGTTTTGACAATAAATAAGTAAAAACTTTTGAGCGAGAGAGAGTAAAAAACTTAGAACGAGAGAATGAATAATTGAAGGAATGAAAGCTAAAAAGTTTTGAGGGAGAGAAAGTTAAAACCTTTTATGGGAGAGAGAGAGAAAAACTTTTATGGGAGGGAATTTTAAAATTTTCGGAAGATACAAAGTATAAATTTTGAAAGATAGAAAATTAAAACTTCCAGAGGTTTTAGAGAAATTGTGATAGAGGGAAAGTAAAAACTTTGGAGGGAGAGAATCTTTTGAGGGAGAGTGAAAATCTTTTAAAGGCAAAAAGTAGAAATTTTAATGAAGTGCAAGTTAAAAACTTTTAAAGAAGAGAAAGTTAAAACTTTTCAAGGGAGAAAGTGAAAAACTTTTAAGGGAGAGAAACACTTTGAAGGGAGAGAAAGTGAAACTTTTAAGGGAGAATTCTAAAAACTTCGGAAGCTACAAAGTATAAATTGCTAAAGAAAGAATATTAAAAAGTTTTTAGAGAAATTGTGAGTGAAGGTTAAAAACTTGGGAGGCGGAGAAAGTTAAAATCTTCAAGAAAGAGAAGTGAATAATTTTGAGAAAGAAAAAGTTTAGAACTTGTGTCAGAGAGAAGTTACAAACTTTTGAGGTAGAGACATCTAAAACTTTCAAGAGAGAGAGAGTTAATACTTTTTAAGGGAGGAAAGGTGAAAAACTTTTACTGGAGAAAAACTTCAATATTTCAAAAGATATCTAGTAGAAATTTTGAAAGAGAGTCAAAATCTTTAGAAGGAAAGAAAGTACAAAATTTTGTAGGAGTGAGAGTTAAGAACTTTTGAGGGAAAGAAAGTGAAAAAATTTAATGGAAAGGGATGAAAACTTATGAGGTTCAGAAGGTTAAAACCTTTTACTTAGATAAATTGAAAAACTTTTTGAGGGACAGAAATTTGAAATTTAAAAATTTTGGAAGATACAAAGTATATGTTTTTGAAGAAAGACGTTAAAAAGTTTGAGAGTTAAGAAGTAAAAACTTTTGAGCTGGAGAGTTAAAAACTTTTTGGGGAGTTAAAAAGTTTGCGTGAGAGAGTTAAAACTTTCGAGGGAGAAAGTTTGAGATAAAAGCATTTTAGGGGGAGAAAGTTAAAATCTTTGAAGGGAGAGAGAATGGAAAACATTTAAGGAAAAGAAATTGAAAAAGTTTTGGGACTGAAATTTAAAACTTTGGGAAGATACAAAGTATACATTTTGAAAGAGTGTTTAAACCATTTCAAGGAGAGAGTGAATAACTTTTGAAGGAAAGAAATCGAAAAATTTAGGGAAAGGAATTTTTTTTAAAAAAATAGGAGCATTCAAACTACAAATTTTGAAAGAGAAAAGATTAAAAAGTTCGAGAGTTAAGAAGTAACAACTTTTGAGGTAGAGTTTAAAACTTTTTAGGTAGTCGAAGTTAAAAATTTTGTAGGGGGAGAGTTTAAAACATTTGAGGGATAGAAAGCTATAACCTTGTACGGGAGAGTCTGGAAAACTTTTAAGGGAGATAGATTGAAAAATTTAGGGACAAGAATTTTAGAATTTCGGAACATGCAAAGTACACGATTTGAAAGAAAATTATACATTTTGGCAAGTTAAGAAGTACAAACTTTTAAGGGAGAAAAAGTAAAAAACTTTTGAGGGACGGAACTTAAAAACTTTTGCAGGAGAGGGAGAAAATTTTGAGGGACTGAAATTTAAAATTTTCGAAAGATACAAAGTAAAAATTTTAAAAGAGAAAAAGTTAATAGTTTTGACAATAAATAAGTAAAAACTTTTGAGCGAGAGAGAGTAAAAAAAACTTTAGAACGAGAGAATGAATAATTGAAGGAATGAAAGCTAAAAAGTTTTGAGGGAGAGAAAGTTAAAACCTTTTATGGGAGAGAGAGAAAAACTTTTATGGGAGGGAATTTTAAAATTTTCGGAAGATACAAAGTATAAATTTTGAAAGATAGAAAATTAAAACTTCCAGAGGTTTTAGAGAAATTGTGATAGAGGGAAAGTAAAAAACTTTGGAGGGAGAGAATCTTTTGAGGGAGAGTGAAAATCTTTTAAAGGCAAAAAGTAGAAATTTTAATGAAGTGCAAGTTAAAAACTTTTAAAGAAGAGAAAGTTAAAACTTTTCAAGGGAGAAAGTGAAAAACTTTTAAGGGAGAGAAAGCGAAACTTTTAAGGGAGAATTCTAAAAACTTCGGAAGCTACAAAGTATAAATTGCTAAAGAGAGAATATTAAAAAGTTTTTAGAGAAATTGTGAGTGAAGGTTAAAAACTTGGGAGGCGGAGAAAGTTAAAATCTTCAAGAAAGAGAAGTGAATAATTTTGAGAAAGAAAAGTTTAGAACTTGTGTCAGAGAGAAGTTACAAACTTTTGAGGTAGAGACATCTAAAACTTTCAAGAGAGAGAGAGTTAATACTTTTTAAGGGAGGAAAGGTGGAAAAACTTTTACTGGAGAAAAACTTCAATATTTCAAAAGATATCTAGTAGAAATTTTGAAAGAGAGTCAAAATCTTTAGAAGGAAAGAAAGTACAAAATTTTGTAGGAGTGAGAGTTAAGAACTTTTGAGGGAAAGAAAGTGAAAAAATTTAATGGAAAGAGATGAAAACTTATGAGGTTCAGAAGGTTAAAACCTTTTACTTAGATAAATTGAAAAACTTTTTGAGGGACAGAAATTTGAAATTTAAAAATTTTGGAAGATACAAAGTATATGTTTTTGAAGAAAGACGTTAAAAAGTTTGAGTTAAGAAGTAAAAACTTTTGAGCTGGAGAGTTAAAACTTTTTGGGGAGTTAAAAAGTTTGCGTGAGAGAGTTAAAAACTTTCGAGGGAGAAAGTTTGAGATAAAAGCATTTTAGGGGGAGAAAGTTAAAATCTTTGAAGGGAGAGAGAATGGAAAACATTTAAGGAAAAGAAATTGAAAAAGTTTTGGGACTGAAATTTAAAACTTTGGGAAGATACAAAGTATACATTTTGAAAGAGTGTTTAAACCATTTCAAGGAGAGAGTGAATAACTTTTGAAGGAAAGAAATCGAAAAATTTAGGGAAAGGAATTTTTTTTTAAAAAAATAGGAGCATTCAAACTACAAATTTTGAAAGAGAAAAGATTAAAAAGTTCGAGAGTTAAGAAGTAACAACTTTTGAGGTAGAGTTTAAAACTTTTTAGGTAGTCGAAGTTAAAAATTTTGTAGGGGGAGAGTTTAAAACATTTGAGGGATAGAAAGCTATAACCTTGTACGGGAGAGTCTGGAAAACTTTTAAGGGAGATAGATTGAAAAATTTAGGGACAAGAATTTTAGAATTTCGGAACATGCAAAGTACACGATTTGAAAGAAAATTATACATTTTGGCAAGTTAAGAAGTACAAACTTTTAAGGGAGAAAAAGTAAAAAACTTTTGAGGGACGGAACTTAAAAACTTTTGCAGGAGAGGGAGAAAATTTTGAGGGACTGAAATTTAAAATTTTCGAAAGATACAAAGTAAAAATTTTAAAAGAGAAAAAGTTAATAGTTTTGACAATAAATAAGTAAAAACTTTTGAGCGAGAGAGAGTAAAAAACTTTAGAACGAGAGAATGAATAATTGAAGGAATGAAAGCTAAAAAGTTTTGAGGGAGAGAAAGTTAAAACCTTTTATGGGAGAGAGAGAGAAAAACTTTTATGGGAGGGAATTTTAAAATTTTCGGAAGATACAAAGTATAAATTTTGAAAGATAGAAAATTAAAACTTCCAGAGGTTTTAGAGAAATTGTGATAGAGGGAAAGTAAAAACTTTGGAGGGAGAGAATCTTTTGAGGGAGAGTGAAAATCTTTTAAAGGCAAAAAGTAGAAATTTTAATGAAGTGCAAGTTAAAAACTTTTAAAGAAGAGAAAGTTAAAACTTTTCAAGGGAGAAAGTGAAAAACTTTTAAGGGAGAGAAACACTTGAAGGGAGAGAAAGTGAAACTTTTAAGGGAGAATTCTAAAAACTTCGGAAGCTACAAAGTATAAATTGCTAAAGAGAGAATATTAAAAAGTTTTTAGAGAAATTGTGAGTGAAGGTTAAAAACTTGGGAGGCGGAGAAAGTTAAAATCTTCAAGAAAGAGAAGTGAATAATTTTGAGAAAGAAAAAGTTTAGAACTTGTGTCAGAGAGAAGTTACAAACTTTGAGGTAGAGACATCTAAAACTTTCAAGAGAGAGAGAGTTAATACTTTTTAAGGGAGGAAAGGTGAAAAACTTTTACTGGAGAAAAACTTCAATATTTCAAAAGATATCTAGTAGAAATTTTGAAAGAGAGTCAAAATCTTTAGAAGGAAAGAAAGTACAAAATTTTGTAGGAGTGAGAGTTAAGAACTTTTGAGGGAAAGAAAGTGAAAAAATTTAATGGAAAGAGATGAAAACTTATGAGGTTCAGAAGGTTAAAACCTTTTACTTAGATAAATTGAAAAACTTTTTGAGGGACAGAAATTTGAAATTTAAAAATTTTGGAAGATACAAAGTATATGTTTTTGAAGAAAGACGTTAAAAAGTTTGAGAGTTAAGAAGTAAAAACTTTTGAGCTGGAGAGTTAAAAACTTTTTGGGGAGTTAAAAAGTTTGCGTGAGAGAGTTAAAAACTTTCGAGGGAGAAAGTTTGAGATAAAAGCATTTTAGGGGGAGAAAGTTAAAATCTTTGAAGGGAGAGAGAATGGAAAACATTTAAGGAAAAGAAATTGAAAAAGTTTTGGGACTGAAATTTAAAACTTTGGGAAGATACAAAGTATACATTTTGAAAGAGTGTTTAAACCATTTCAAGGAGAGAGTGAATAACTTTTGAAGGAAAGAAATCGAAAAATTTAGGGAAAGGAATTTTTTTTTAAAAAAATAGGAGCATTCAAACTACAAATTTTGAAAGAGAAAAGATTAAAAAGTTCGAGAGTTAAGAAGTAACAACTTTTGAGGTAGAGTTTAAAACTTTTTAGGTAGTCGAAGTTAAAAATTTTGTAGGGGGAGAGTTTAAAACATTTGAGGGATAGAAAGCTATAACCTTGTACGGGAGAGTCTGGAAAACTTTTAAGGGAGATAGATTGAAAAATTTAGGGACAAGAATTTTAGAATTTCGGAACATGCAAAGTACACGATTTGAAAGAAAATTATACATTTTGGCAAGTTAAGAAGTACAAACTTTTAAGGGAGAAAAAGTAAAAAACTTTTGAGGGACGGAACTTAAAAACTTTTGCAGGAGAGGGAGAAAATTTTGAGGGACTGAAATTTAAAATTTTCGAAAGATACAAAGTAAAAATTTTAAAAGAGAAAAAGTTAATAGTTTTGACAATAAATAAGTAAAAACTTTTGAGCGAGAGAGAGTAAAAAACTTTAGAACGAGAGAATGAATAATTGAAGGAATGAAAGCTAAAAAGTTTTGAGGGAGAGAAAGTTAAAACCTTTTATGGGAGAGAGAGAAAAACTTTTATGGGAGGGAATTTTAAAATTTTCGGAAGATACAAAGTATAAATTTTGAAAGATAGAAAATTAAAACTTCCAGAGGTTTTAGAGAAATTGTGATAGAGGGAAAGTAAAAAACTTTGGAGGGAGAGAATCTTTTGAGGGAGAGTGAAAATCTTTTAAAGGCAAAAAGTAGAAATTTTAATGAAGTGCAAGTTAAAAACTTTTAAAGAAGAGAAAGTTAAAACTTTTCAAGGGAGAAAGTGAAAAACTTTTAAGGGAGAGAAACACTTTGAAGGGAGAGAAAGTGAAACTTTTAAGGGAGAATTCTAAAAACTTCGGAAGCTACAAAGTATAAATTGCTAAAGAGAGAATATTAAAAAGTTTTTAGAGAAATTGTGAGTGAAGGTTAAAAACTTGGGAGGCGGAGAAAGTTAAAATCTTCAAGAAAGAGAAGTGAATAATTTTGAGAAAGAAAAAGTTTAGAACTTGTGTCAGAGAGAAGTTACAAACTTTTGAGGTAGAGACATCTAAAACTTTCAAGAGAGAGAGAGTTAATACTTTTTAAGGGAGGAAAGGTGAAAAACTTTTACTGGAGAAAAACTTCAATATTTCAAAAGATATCTAGTAGAAATTTTGAAAGAGAGTCAAAATCTTTAGAAGGAAAGAAAGTACAAAATTTTGTAGGAGTGAGAGTTAAGAACTTTTGAGGGAAAGAAAGTGAAAAAATTTAATGGAAAGGGATGAAAACTTATGAGGTTCAGAAGGTTAAAACCTTTTACTTAGATAAATTGAAAAACTTTTTGAGGGACAGAAATTTGAAATTTAAAAATTTTGGAAGATACAAAGTATATGTTTTTGAAGAAAGACGTTAAAAAGTTTGAGAGTTAAGAAGTAAAAACTTTTGAGCTGGAGAGTTAAAACTTTTTGGGGAGTTAAAAAGTTTGCGTGAGAGAGTTAAAAACTTTCGAGGGAGAAAGTTTGAGATAAAAGCATTTTAGGGGGAGAAAGTTAAAATCTTTGAAGGGAGAGAGAATGGAAAACATTTAAGGAAAAGAAATTGAAAAAGTTTTGGGACTGAAATTTAAAACTTTGGGAAGATACAAAGTATACATTTTGAAAGAGTGTTTAAACCATTTCAAGGAGAGAGTGAATAACTTTTGAAGGAAAGAAATCGAAAAATTTAGGGAAAGGAATTTTTTTTAAAAAAAATAGGAGCATTCAAACTACAAATTTTGAAAGAGAAAAGATTAAAAAGTTCGAGAGTTAAGAAGTAACAACTTTTGAGGTAGAGTTTAAAACTTTTTAGGTAGTCGAAGTTAAAAATTTTGTAGGGGGAGAGTTTAAAACATTTGAGGGATAGAAAGCTATAACCTTGTACGGGAGAGTCTGGAAAACTTTTAAGGGAGATAGATTGAAAAATTTAGGGACAAGAATTTTAGAATTTCGGAACATGCAAAGTACACGATTTGAAAGAAAATTATACATTTGGCAAGTTAAGAAGTACAAACTTTTAAGGGAGAAAAAGTAAAAAACTTTTGAGGGACGGAACTTAAAAACTTTTGCAGGAGAGGGAGAAAATTTTGAGGGACTGAAATTTAAAATTTTCGAAAGATACAAAGTAAAAATTTTAAAAGAGAAAAAGTTAATAGTTTTGACAATAAATAAGTAAAAACTTTTGAGCGAGAGAGAGTAAAAAACTTTAGAACGAGAGAATGAATAATTGAAGGAATGAAAGCTAAAAAGTTTTGAGGGAGAGAAAGTTAAAACCTTTTATGGGAGAGAGAGAGAAAAACTTTTATGGGAGGGAATTTTAAAATTTTCGGAAGATACAAAGTATAAATTTTGAAAGATAGAAAATTAAAACTTCCAGAGGTTTTAGAGAAATTGTGATAGAGGGAAAGTAAAAAACTTTGGAGGGAGAGAATCTTTTGAGGGAGAGTGAAAATCTTTTAAAGGCAAAAAGTAGAAATTTTAATGAAGTGCAAGTTAAAACTTTTAAAGAAGAGAAAGTTAAAACTTTTCAAGGAGAAAGTGAAAAACTTTTAAGGGAGAGAAACACTTTGAAGGGAGAGAAAGTGAAACTTTTAAGGGAGAATTCTAAAAACTTCGGAAGCTACAAAGTATAAATTGCTAAAGAGAGAATATTAAAAAGTTTTTAGAGAAATTGTGAGTGAAGGTTAAAAACTTGGGAGGCGGAGAAAGTTAAAATCTTCAAGAAAGAGAAGTGAATAATTTTGAGAAAGAAAAAGTTTAGAACTTGTGTCAGAGAGAAGTTACAAACTTTTGAGGTAGAGACATCTAAAACTTTCAAGAGAGAGAGAGTTAATACTTTTTAAGGGAGGAAAGGTGAAAAACTTTTACTGGAGAAAAACTTCAATATTTCAAAAGATATCTAGTAGAAATTTTGAAAGAGAGTCAAAATCTTTAGAAGGAAAGAAAGTACAAAATTTTGTAGGAGTGAGAGTTAAGAACTTTTGAGGGAAAGAAAGTGAAAAAATTTAATGGAAAGGGATGAAAACTTATGATGTTCAGAAGGTTAAAACCTTTTACTTAGATAAATTGAAAAACTTTTTGAGGGACAGAAATTTGAAATTTAAAAATTTTGGAAGATACAAAGTATATGTTTTTGAAGAAAGACGTTAAAAAGTTTGAGAGTTAAGAAGTAAAAACTTTTGAGCTGGAGAGTTAAAAACTTTTGGGGAGTTAAAAAGTTTGCGTGAGAGAGTTAAAAACTTTCGAGGGAGAAAGTTTGAGATAAAAGCATTTTAGGGGGAGAAAGTTAAAATCTTTGAAGGGAGAGAGAATGGAAACATTTAAGGAAAAGAAATTGAAAAAGTTTTGGGACTGAAATTTAAAACTTTGGGAAGATACAAAGTATACATTTTGAAAGAGTGTTTAAACCATTTCAAGGAGAGAGTGAATAACTTTTGAAGGAAAGAAATCGAAAAATTTAGGGAAAGGAATTTTTTTTAAAAAAAATAGGAGCATTCAAACTACAAATTTGAAAGAGAAAAGATTAAAAGTTCGAGAGTTAAGAAGTAACAACTTTTGAGGTAGAGTTTAAAACTTTTTAGGTAGTCGAAGTTAAAAATTTTGTAGGGGGAGAGTTTAAAACATTTGAGGGATAGAAAGCTATAACCTTGTACGGGAGAGTCTGGAAAACTTTTAAGGGAGATAGATTGAAAAATTTAGGGACAAGAATTTTAGAATTTCGGAACATGCAAAGTACACGATTTGAAAGAAAATTATACATTTTGGCAAGTTAAGAAGTACAAACTTTTAAGGGAGAAAAAGTAAAAACTTTTGAGGGACGGAACTTAAAAACTTTTGCAGGAGAGGGAGAAAATTTTGAGGGACTGAAATTTAAAATTTTCGAAAGATACAAAGTAAAAATTTTAAAAGAGAAAAGTTAATAGTTTTGACAATAAATAAGTAAAAACTTTTGAGCGAGAGAGAGTAAAAAACTTTAGAAACGAGAGAATGAATAATTGAAGGAATGAAAGCTAAAAAGTTTTGAGGGAGAGAAAGTTAAAACTTTTATGGGAGAGAGAGAGAAAAAACTTTTATGGGAGGGAATTTTAAAATTTTCGGAAGATACAAAGTATAAATTGTGAAAGATAGAAAATAAAAACTTCCAGAGGTTTTAGAGAAATTGTGATAGAGGGAAAGTAAAAAACTTTGGAGGGAGAGAATCTTTTGAGGGAGAGTGAAAATCTTTAAAGGCAAAAAGTAGAAATTTTAAATGAAGTGCAAGTTAAAAACTTTAAAGAAGAGAAAGTTAAAACTTTCAAGGGAGAAAGTGAAAACTTTTAAAGGGAGAGAAACACTTTGAAGGGAGAGAAAGTGAAACTTTTAAGGGAGAATTCTAAAAACTTCGGAAGCTACAAAGTATAAATTGCTAAAGAGAGAATATTAAAAAGTTTTTAGAGAAATTGTGAGTGAAGGTTAAAAACTTGGGAGGCGGAGAAAGTTAAAATCTTCAAGAAGAGAGAAGTGAATAATTTTGAGAAAGAAAAAGTTTAGAACTTGTGTCAGAGAGAAGTTACAAACTTTTGAGGTAGAGACATCTAAAACTTTCAAGAGAGAGAGAGTTAATACTTTTAAGGGAGGAAAGGTGAAAAACTTTTACTGGAGAAAAACTTCAATATTTCAAAAGATATCTAGGTAGAAATTTTGAAAGAGAGTCAAAATCTTTAGAAGGAAAGAAAGTACAAAATTTTGTAGGAGTGAGAGTTAAGAACTTTTGAGGGAAAGAAAGTGAAAAAATTTAATGGAAAGGATGAAAACTTATGAGGTTCAGAAGGTTAAAACCTTTTACTTAGATAAATTGAAAAACTTTTTGAGGGACAGGAAATTTGAAATTTAAAAATTTTGGAAGATACAAAGTATATATTTTTGAAGAAAGACGTTAAAAAGTTTGAGAGTTAAGAAGTAAAACTTTTGAGCTGGAGAGTTTAAAAACTTTTTGGGGAGTTAAAAAGTTTGCGTGAGAGAGTTAAAAACTTTCGAGGGAGAAAGTTTGAGATAAAAGCATTTTAGGGGGAGAAAGTTAAAATCTTTGAAGGGAGAGAGAATGGAAAACATTTAAGGAAAAGAAATTGAAAAAGTTTTGGGACTGAAATTTAAAACTTTGGGAAGATACAAAGTATACATTTTGAAAGAGTGTTTAAAACCATTTCAAGGAGAGAGTGAATACTTTTGAAGGAAAGAAATCGAAAAATTTAGGGAAAGGAATTTTTTTTTAAAAAAATAGGAGCATTCAAACTACAAATTTTGAAAGAGAAAAGATTAAAAAGTTCGAGAGTTAAGAAGTAACAACTTTTGAGGTAGAGTTTAAAACTTTTTAGGTAGTCGAAGTTAAAAATTTTGTAGGGGGAGAGTTTAAAACATTTGAGGGATAGAAAGCTATAACCTTGTACGGGAGAGTCTGGAAAACTTTTAAGGGAGATAGATTGAAAAATTTAGGGACAAGAATTTTAGAATTTCGGAACATGCAAGTACACGATTTGAAAGAAAATTATACATTTTGGCAAGTTAAGAAGTACAAACTTTTAAGGGAGAAAAAGTAAAAACTTTTGAGGGACGGAACTTAAAAACTTTTGCAGGAGAGGGAGAAAATTTTGAGGGACTGAAATTTAAAATTTTCGAAAGATACAAAGTAAAAATTTTAAAAGAGAAAAAGTTAATAGTTTTGACAATAAATAAGTAAAAACTTTTGAGCGAGAGAGAGTAAAAAACTTTAGAACGAGAGAATGAATAATTGAAGGAATGAAAGCTAAAAAGTTTTGAGGGAGAGAAAGTTAAAACCTTTTATGGGAGAGAGAGAGAAAAACTTTTATGGGAGGGAATTTTAAAATTTTCGGAAGATACAAAAGTATAAATTTTGAAAGATAGAAAATTAAAACTTCCAGAGGTTTTAGAGAAATTGTGATAGAGGGAAAGTAAAAAACTTTGGAGGGAGAGAATCTTTGAGGGAGAGTGAAAATCTTTTAAAGGCAAAAAGTAGAAATTTTAATGAAGTGCAAGTTAAAAACTTTTAAAGAAGAGAAAGTTAAAACTTTTCAAGGGAGAAAGTGAAAAACTTTTAAGGGAGAGAAAGCTTGAGAAAACTTTTAAGGGAGAATTCTAAAAACTTCGGAAGCTACAAAGTATAAATTGCTAAAGAGAGAATATTAAAAAGTTTTTAGAGAAATTGTGAGTGAAGGTTAAAAACTTGGGAGGCGGAGAAAGTTAAAATCTTCAAGAAGAGAAGTGAATAATTTTGAGAAAGAAAAGTTTAGAACTTGTGTCAGAGAGAAGTTACAAACTTTTGAGGTAGAGACATCTAAAACTTTCAAGAGAGAGAGAGTTAATACTTTTTAAGGGAGGAAAGGTGAAAAACTTTACTGGAGAAAAACTTCAATATTTCAAAAGATATCTAGTAGAAATTTTGAAAGAGAGTCAAAATCTTTAGAAGGAAAGAAAGTACAAAATTTTGTAGGAGTGAGAGTTAAGAACTTTTGAGGGAAAGAAGTGAAAAAATTTAATGGAAAGAGATGAAAACTTATGAGGTTCAGAAGGTTAAAACCTTTTACTTAGATAAATTGAAAAACTTTTGAGGGACAGAAATTTGAAATTTAAAAATTTTGGAAGATACAAAGTATATGTTTTTGAAGAAAGACGTTAAAAAGTTTGAGGTTAAGAAGTAAAAACTTTTGAGCTGGAGAGTTAAAAACTTTTGGGGAGTTAAAAAGTTTGCGTGAGAGAGTTAAAAACTTTCGAGGGAGAAAGTTTGAGATAAAAGCATTTTAGGGGGAGAAAGTTAAAATCTTTGAAGGGAGAGAGAATGGAAAACATTTAAGGAAAAGAAATTGAAAAAGTTTTGGGACTGAAATTTAAAACTTTGGGAAGATACAAAGTATACATTTTGAAAGAGTGTTTAAACCATTTCAAGGAGAGAGTGAATAACTTTTGAAGGAAAGAAATCGAAAAATTTAGGGAAAGGAATTTTTTTTTAAAAAAATAGGAGCATTCAAACTACAAATTTTGAAAGAGAAAAGATTAAAAAGTTCGAGAGTTAAGAAGTAACAACTTTTGAGGTAGAGTTTAAAACTTTTTAGGTAGTCGAAGTTAAAAATTTTGTAGGGGGAGAGTTTAAAACATTTGAGGGATAGAAAGCTATAACCTTGTACGGGAGAGTCTGGAAAACTTTTAAGGGAGATAGATTGAAAAATTTAGGGACAAGAATTTTAGAATTTCGGAACATGCAAAGTACACGATTTGAAAGAAAATTATACATTTTGGCAAGTTAAGAAGTACAACTTTTAAGGGAGAAAAAGTAAAAAACTTTTGAGGGACGGAACTTAAAAACTTTTGCAGGAGAGGGAGAAAATTTTGAGGGACTGAAATTTAAAATTTTCGAAAGATACAAAGTAAAAATTTTAAAAGAGAAAAAGTTAATAGTTTTGACAATAAATAAGTAAAAACTTTTGAGCGAGAGAGAGTAAAAAACTTTAGAACGAGAGAATGAATAATTGAAGGAATGAAAGCTAAAAAGTTTTGAGGGAGAGAAAGTTAAACCTTTTATGGGAGAGAGAGAGAAAAACTTTATGGGAGGGAATTTTAAAATTTTCGGAAGATACAAAGTATAAATTTTGAAAGATAGAAAATTAAAACTTCCAGAGGTTTAGAGAAATTGTGATAGAGGGAAAGTAAAAAACTTTGGAGGGAGAGAATCTTTTGAGGGAGAGTGAAAATCTTTTAAAGGCAAAAAGTAGAAATTTTAATGAAGTGCAAGGTTAAAAACTTTTAAAGAAGAGAAAGTTAAAACTTTTCAAGGGAGAAAGTGAAAAACTTTTAAGGGAGAGAAACACTTTGAAGGGAGAGAAAGTGAAACTTTTAAGGGAGAATTCTAAAAAACTTCGGAAGCTACAAAGTATAAATTGCTAAAGAGAGAATATTAAAAAGTTTTTAGAGAAATTGTGAGTGAAGGTTAAAAACTTGGGAGGCGGAGAAAGTTAAAATCTTCAAGAAAGAGAAGTGAATAATTTTGAGAAAGAAAAAGTTTAGAACTTGTGTCAGAGAGAAGTTACAAACTTTTGAGGTAGAGACATCTAAAACTTTCAAGAGAGAGAGAGTTAATACTTTTTAAGGGAGGAAAGGTGAAAAACTTTTACTGGAGAAAAACTTCAATATTTCAAAAGATATCTAGTAGAAATTTTGAAAGAGAGTCAAAATCTTTAGAAGGAAAGAAAGTACAAAATTTTGTAGGAGTGAGAGTTAAGAACTTTGAGGGAAAGAAAGTGAAAAAATTTAATGGAAAGGGATGAAAACTTATGAGGTTCAGAAGGTTAAAACCTTTTACTTAGATAAATTGAAAAACTTTTTGAGGGACAGAAATTTGAAATTTAAAAATTTTGGAAGATACAAAGTATATGTTTTTGAAGAAAGACGTTAAAAAGTTTGAGAGTTAAGAAGTAAAAACTTTTGAGCTGGAGAGTTAAAAACTTTTTGGGGAGTTAAAAAGTTTGCGTGAGAGAGTTAAAAACTTTCGAGGGAGAAAGTTTGAGATAAAAGCATTTTAGGGGGAGAAAGTTAAAATCTTTGAAGGGAGAGAGAATGGAAAACATTTAAGGAAAAGAAATTGAAAAAGTTTTGGGACTGAAATTTAAAACTTTGGGAAGATACAAAGTATACATTTTGAAAGAGTGTTTAAACCATTTCAAGGAGAGAGTGAATAACTTTTGAAGGAAAGAAATCGAAAAATTTAGGGAAAGGAATTTTTTTTAAAAAAAATAGGAGCATTCAAACTACAAATTTTGAAAGAGAAAAGATTAAAAAGTTCGAGAGTTAAGAAGTAACAACTTTTGAGGTAGAGTTTAAAACTTTTAGGTAGTCGAAGTTAAAAATTTTGTAGGGGGAGAGTTTAAAACATTTGAGGGATAGAAAGCTATAACCTTGTACGGGAGAGTCTGGAAAACTTTTAAGGGAGATAGATTGAAAAATTTAGGGACAAGAATTTTAGAATTTCGGAACATGCAAAGTACACGATTTGAAAGAAAATTATACATTTTGGCAAGTTAAGAAGTACAAACTTTTAAGGGAGAAAAAGTAAAAAACTTTTGAGGGACGGAACTTAAAAACTTTTGCAGGAGAGGGAGAAAATTTTGAGGGACTGAAATTTAAAATTTTCGAAAGATACAAAGTAAAAATTTTAAAAGAGAAAAAGTTAATAGTTTTGACAATAAATAAGTAAAAACTTTTGAGCGAGAGAGAGTAAAAAACTTTAGAACGAGAGAATGAATAATTGAAGGAATGAAAGCTAAAAAGTTTTGAGGGAGAGAAAGTTAAAACCTTTTATGGGAGAGAGAGAGAAAAACTTTTATGGGAGGGAATTTTAAAATTTTCGGAAGATACAAAGTATAAATTTTGAAAGATAGAAAATTAAAACTTCCAGAGGTTTTAGAGAAATTGTGATAGAGGGAAAGTAAAAAACTTTGGAGGGAGAGAATCTTTTGAGGGAGAGTGAAAATCTTTTAAAGGCAAAAAGTAGAAATTTTAATGAAGTGCAAGTTAAAAACTTTTAAAGAAGAGAAAGTTAAAACTTTTCAAGGGAGAAAGTGAAAAACTTTTAAGGGAGAGAAACACTTTGAAGGGAGAGAAAGTGAAACTTTTAAGGGAGAATTCTAAAAACTTCGGAAGCTACAAAGTATAAATTGCTAAAGAGAGAATATTAAAAAGTTTTTAGAGAAATTGTGAGTGAAGGTTAAAAACTTGGGAGGCGGAGAAAGTTAAAATCTTCAAGAAAGAGAAGTGAATAATTTTGAGAAAGAAAAAGTTTAGAACTTGTGTCAGAGAGAAGTTACAAACTTTTGAGGTAGAGACATCTAAAACTTTCAAGAGAGAGAGAGTTAATACTTTTTAAGGGAGGAAAGGTGAAAAACTTTTACTGGAGAAAAACTTCAATATTTCAAAAGATATCTAGTAGAAATTTTGAAAGAGAGTCAAAATCTTTAGAAGGAAAGAAAGTACAAAATTTTGTAGGAGTGAGAGTTAAGAACTTTTGAGGGAAAGAAAGTGAAAAAATTTAATGGAAAGGGATGAAAACTTATGAGGTTCAGAAGGTTAAAACCTTTTACTTAGATAAATTGAAAAACTTTTTGAGGGACAGAAATTTGAAATTTAAAAATTTTGGAAGATACAAAGTATATGTTTTTGAAGAAAGACGTTAAAAAGTTTGAGAGTTAAGAAGTAAAAACTTTTGAGCTGGAGAGTTAAAAACTTTTTGGGGAGTTAAAAAGTTTGCGTGAGAGAGTTAAAAACTTTCGAGGGAGAAAGTTTGAGATAAAAGCATTTTAGGGGGAGAAAGTTAAAATCTTTGAAGGGAGAGAGAATGGAAAACATTTAAGGAAAAGAAATTGAAAAAGTTTTGGGACTGAAATTTAAAACTTTGGGAAGATACAAAGTATACATTTTGAAAGAGTGTTTAAACCATTTCAAGGAGAGAGTGAATAACTTTTGAAGGAAAGAAATCGAAAAATTTAGGGAAAGGAATTTTTTTTAAAAAAAATAGGAGCATTCAAACTACAAATTTTGAAAGAGAAAAGATTAAAAAGTTCGAGAGTTAAGAAGTAACAACTTTTGAGGTAGAGTTTAAAACTTTTTAGGTAGTCGAAGTTAAAAATTTTGTAGGGGGAGAGTTTAAAACATTTGAGGGATAGAAAGCTATAACCTTGTACGGGAGAGTCTGGAAAACTTTTAAGGGAGATAGATTGAAAAATTTAGGGACAAGAATTTTAGAATTTCGGAACATGCAAAGTACACGATTTGAAAGAAAATTATACATTTTGGCAAGTTAAGAAGTACAAACTTTTAAGGGAGAAAAAGTAAAAAACTTTTGAGGGACGGAACTTAAAAACTTTTGCAGGAGAGGGAGAAAATTTTGAGGGACTGAAATTTAAAATTTTCGAAAGATACAAAGTAAAAATTTTAAAAGAGAAAAAGTTAATAGTTTTGACAATAAATAAGTAAAAACTTTTGAGCGAGAGAGAGTAAAAAACTTTAGAACGAGAGAATGAATAATTGAAGGAATGAAAGCTAAAAAGTTTTGAGGGAGAGAAAGTTAAAACCTTTTATGGGAGAGAGAGAGAAAAACTTTTATGGGAGGGAATTTTAAAATTTTCGGAAGATACAAAGTATAAATTTTGAAAGATAGAAAATTAAAACTTCCAGAGGTTTTAGAGAAATTGTGATAGAGGGAAAGTAAAAAACTTTGGAGGGAGAGAATCTTTTGAGGGAGAGTGAAAATCTTTTAAAGGCAAAAAGTAGAAATTTTAATGAAGTGCAAGTTAAAAACTTTTAAAGAAGAGAAAGTTAAAACTTTTCAAGGGAGAAAGTGAAAAACTTTTAAGGGAGAGAAACACTTTGAAGGGAGAGAAAGTGAAACTTTTAAGGGAGAATTCTAAAAACTTCGGAAGCTACAAAGTATAAATTGCTAAAGAGAGAATATTAAAAAGTTTTTAGAGAAATTGTGAGTGAAGGTTAAAAACTTGGGAGGCGGAGAAAGTTAAAATCTTCAAGAAAGAGAAGTGAATAATTTTGAGAAAGAAAAAGTTTAGAACTTGTGTCAGAGAGAAGTTACAAACTTTTGAGGTAGAGACATCTAAAACTTTCAAGAGAGAGAGAGTTAATACTTTTTAAGGGAGGAAAGGTGAAAAACTTTTACTGGAGAAAAACTTCAATATTTCAAAAGATATCTAGTAGAAATTTTGAAAGAGAGTCAAAATCTTTAGAAGGAAAGAAAGTACAAAATTTTGTAGGAGTGAGAGTTAAGAACTTTTGAGGGAAAGAAAGTGAAAAAATTTAATGGAAAGGGATGAAAACTTATGATGTTCAGAAGGTTAAAACCTTTTACTTAGATAAATTGAAAAACTTTTTGAGGGACAGAAATTTGAAATTTAAAAATTTTGGAAGATACAAAGTATATGTTTTTGAAGAAAGACGTTAAAAAGTTTGAGAGTTAAGAAGTAAAAACTTTTGAGCTGGAGAGTTAAAAACTTTTTGGGGAGTTAAAAAGTTTGCGTGAGAGAGTTAAAAACTTTCGAGGGAGAAAGTTTGAGATAAAAGCATTTTAGGGGGAGAAAGTTAAAATCTTTGAAGGGAGAGAGAATGGAAAACATTTAAGGAAAAGAAATTGAAAAAGTTTTGGGACTGAAATTTAAAACTTTGGGAAGATACAAAGTATACATTTTGAAAGAGTGTTTAAACCATTTCAAGGAGAGAGTGAATAACTTTTGAAGGAAAGAAATCGAAAAATTTAGGGAAAGGAATTTTTTTTTAAAAAAATAGGAGCATTCAAACTACAAATTTTGAAAGAGAAAAGATTAAAAAGTTCGAGAGTTAAGAAGTAACAACTTTTGAGGTAGAGTTTAAAACTTTTTAGGTAGTCGAAGTTAAAAATTTTGTAGGGGGAGAGTTTAAAACATTTGAGGGATAGAAAGCTATAACCTTGTACGGGAGAGTCTGGAAAACTTTTAAGGGAGATAGATTGAAAAATTTAGGGACAAGAATTTTAGAATTTCGGAACATGCAAAGTACACGATTTGAAAGAAAATTATACATTTTGGCAAGTTAAGAAGTACAAACTTTTAAGGGAGAAAAAGTAAAAAACTTTTGAGGGACGGAACTTAAAAACTTTTGCAGGAGAGGGAGAAAATTTTGAGGGACTGAAATTTAAAATTTTCGAAAGATACAAAGTAAAAATTTTAAAAGAGAAAAAGTTAATAGTTTTGACAATAAATAAGTAAAAACTTTTGAGCGAGAGAGAGTAAAAAACTTTAGAACGAGAGAATGAATAATTGAAGGAATGAAAGCTAAAAAGTTTTGAGGGAGAGAAAGTTAAAACCTTTTATGGGAGAGAGAGAGAAAAACTTTTATGGGAGGGAATTTTAAAATTTTCGGAAGATACAAAGTATAAATTTTGAAAGATAGAAAATTAAAACTTCCAGAGGTTTTAGAGAAATTGTGATAGAGGGAAAGTAAAAAACTTTGGAGGGAGAGAATCTTTTGAGGGAGAGTGAAAATCTTTTAAAGGCAAAAAGTAGAAATTTTAATGAAGTGCAAGTTAAAAACTTTTAAAGAAGAGAAAGTTAAAACTTTTCAAGGGAGAAAGTGAAAAACTTTTAAGGGAGAGAAACACTTTGAAGGGAGAGAAAGTGAAACTTTTAAGGGAGAATTCTAAAAACTTCGGAAGCTACAAAGTATAAATTGCTAAAGAGAGAATATTAAAAAGTTTTTAGAGAAATTGTGAGTGAAGGTTAAAAACTTGGGAGGCGGAGAAAGTTAAAATCTTCAAGAAAGAGAAGTGAATAATTTTGAGAAAGAAAAAGTTTAGAACTTGTGTCAGAGAGAAGTTACAAACTTTTGAGGTAGAGACATCTAAAACTTTCAAGAGAGAGAGAGTTAATACTTTTTAAGGGAGGAAAGGTGAAAAACTTTTACTGGAGAAAAACTTCAATATTTCAAAAGATATCTAGTAGAAATTTTGAAAGAGAGTCAAAATCTTTAGAAGGAAAGAAAGTACAAAATTTTGTAGGAGTGAGAGTTAAGAACTTTTGAGGGAAAGAAAGTGAAAAAATTTAATGGAAAGGGATGAAAACTTATGAGGTTCAGAAGGTTAAAACCTTTTACTTAGATAAATTGAAAAACTTTTTGAGGGACAGAAATTTGAAATTTAAAAATTTTGGAAGATACAAAGTATATGTTTTTGAAGAAAGACGTTAAAAAGTTTGAGAGTTAAGAAGTAAAAACTTTTGAGCTGGAGAGTTAAAAACTTTTTGGGGAGTTAAAAAGTTTGCGTGAGAGAGTTAAAAACTTTCGAGGGAGAAAGTTTGAGATAAAAGCATTTTAGGGGGAGAAAGTTAAAATCTTTGAAGGGAGAGAGAATGGAAAACATTTAAGGAAAAGAAATTGAAAAAGTTTTGGGACTGAAATTTAAAACTTTGGGAAGATACAAAGTATACATTTTGAAAGAGTGTTTAAACCATTTCAAGGAGAGAGTGAATAACTTTTGAAGGAAAGAAATCGAAAAATTTAGGGAAAGGAATTTTTTTTTAAAAAAAATAGGAGCATTCAAACTACAAATTTTGAAAGAGAAAAGATTAAAAAGTTCGAGAGTTAAGAAGTAACAACTTTTGAGGTAGAGTTTAAAACTTTTTAGGTAGTCGAAGTTAAAAATTTTGTAGGGGGAGAGTTTAAAACATTTGAGGGATAGAAAGCTATAACCTTGTACGGGAGAGTCTGGAAAACTTTTAAGGGAGATAGATTGAAAAATTTAGGGACAAGAATTTTAGAATTTCGGAACATGCAAAGTACACGATTTGAAAGAAAATTATACATTTTGGCAAGTTAAGAAGTACAAACTTTTAAGGGAGAAAAAGTAAAAAACTTTTGAGGGACGGAACTTAAAAACTTTTGCAGGAGAGGGAGAAAATTTTGAGGGACTGAAATTTAAAATTTTCGAAAGATACAAAGTAAAAATTTTAAAAGAGAAAAAGTTAATAGTTTTGACAATAAATAAGTAAAAACTTTTGAGCGAGAGAGAGTAAAAAACTTTAGAACGAGAGAATGAATAATTGAAGGAATGAAAGCTAAAAAGTTTTGAGGGAGAGAAAGTTAAAACCTTTTATGGGAGAGAGAGAGAAAAACTTTTATGGGAGGGAATTTTAAAATTTTCGGAAGATACAAAGTATAAATTTTGAAAGATAGAAAATTAAAACTTCCAGAGGTTTTAGAGAAATTGTGATAGAGGGAAAGTAAAAAACTTTGGAGGGAGAGAATCTTTTGAGGGAGAGTGAAAATCTTTTAAAGGCAAAAAGTAGAAATTTTAATGAAGTGCAAGTTAAAAACTTTTAAAGAAGAGAAAGTTAAAACTTTTCAAGGGAGAAAGTGAAAAACTTTTAAGGGAGAGAAAGCGAAACTTTTAAGGGAGAATTCTAAAAACTTCGGAAGCTACAAAGTATAAATTGCTAAAGAGAGAATATTAAAAAGTTTTTAGAGAAATTGTGAGTGAAGGTTAAAAACTTGGGAGGCGGAGAAAGTTAAAATCTTCAAGAAAGAGAAGTGAATAATTTTGAGAAAGAAAAAGTTTAGAACTTGTGTCAGAGAGAAGTTACAAACTTCTGAGGTAGAGACATCTAAAACTTTCAAGAGAGAGAGAGTTAATACTTTTTAAGGGAGGAAAGGTGAAAAACTTTTACTGGAGAAAAACTTCAATATTTCAAAAGATATCTAGTAGAAATTTTGAAAGAGAGTCAAAATCTTTAGAAGGAAAGAAAGTACAAAATTTTGTAGGAGTGAGAGTTAAGAACTTTTGAGGGAAAGAAAGTGAAAAAATTTAATGGAAAGAGATGAAAACTTATGAGGTTCAGAAGGTTAAAACCTTTTACTTAGATAAATTGAAAAACTTTTTGAGGGACAGAAATTTGAAATTTAAAAATTTTGGAAGATACAAAGTATATGTTTTGAAGAAAGACGTTAAAAAGTTTGAGAGTTAAGAAGTAAAAACTTTTGAGCTGGAGAGTTAAAAACTTTTTGGGGAGTTAAAAAGTTTGCGTGAGAGAGTTAAAAACTTTCGAGGGAGAAAGTTTGAGATAAAAGCATTTTAGGGGGAGAAAGTTAAAATCTTTGAAGGGAGAGAGAATGGAAAACATTTAAGGAAAAGAAATTGAAAAAGTTTTGGGACTGAAATTTAAAACTTTGGGAAGATACAAAGTATACATTTTGAAAGAGTGTTTAAACCATTTCAAGGAGAGAGTGAATAACTTTTGAAGGAAAGAAATCGAAAAATTTAGGGAAAGGAATTTTTTTTAAAAAAAATAGGAGCATTCAAACTACAAATTTTGAAAGAGAAAAGATTAAAAAGTTCGAGAGTTAAGAAGTAACAACTTTTGAGGTAGAGTTTAAAACTTTTTAGGTAGTCGAAGTTAAAATTTTGTAGGGGGAGAGTTTAAAACATTTGAGGGATAGAAAGCTATAACCTTGTACGGGAGAGTCTGGAAAACTTTTAAGGGAGATAGATTGAAAAATTTAGGGACAAGAATTTTAGAATTTCGGAACATGCAAAGTACACGATTTGAAAGAAAATTATACATTTTGGCAAGTTAAGAAGTACAAACTTTTAAGGGAGAAAAAGTAAAAAACTTTTGAGGGACGGAACTTAAAAACTTTTGCAGGAGAGGGAGAAAATTTTGAGGGACTGAAATTTAAAATTTTCGAAAGATACAAAGTAAAAATTTTAAAAGAGAAAAAGTTAATAGTTTTGACAATAAATAAGTAAAAACTTTTGAGCGAGAGAGAGTAAAAAACTTTAGAACGAGAGAATGAATAATTGAAGGAATGAAAGCTAAAAAGTTTTGAGGGAGAGAAAGTTAAAACCTTTTATGGGAGAGAGAGAGAAAAACTTTTATGGGAGGGAATTTTAAAATTTTCGGAAGATACAAAGTATAAATTTTGAAAGATAGAAAATTAAAACTTCCAGAGGTTTTAGAGAAATTGTGATAGAGGGAAAGTAAAAAACTTTGGAGGGAGAGAATCTTTTGAGGGAGAGTGAAAATCTTTTAAAGGCAAAAAGTAGAAATTTTAATGAAGTGCAGGTTAAAAACTTTTAAAGAAGAGAAAGTTAAAACTTTTCAAGGGAGAAAGTGAAAAACTTTTAAGGGAGAGAAACACTTTGAAGGGAGAGAAAGTGAAACTTTTAAGGGAGAATTCTAAAAACTTCGGAAGCTACAAAGTATAAATTGCTAAAGAAAGAATATTAAAAAGTTTTTAGAGAAATTGTGAGTGAAGGTTAAAAACTTGGGAGGCGGAGAAAGTTAAAATCTTCAAGAAAGAGAAGTGAATAATTTTGAGAAAGAAAAAGTTTAGAACTTGTGTCAGAGAGAAGTTACAAACTTTTGAGGTAGAGACATCTAAAACTTTCAAGAGAGAGAGAGTTAATACTTTTTAAGGGAGGAAAGGTGAAAAACTTTTACTGGAGAAAAACTTCAATATTTCAAAAGATATCTAGTAGAAATTTTGAAAGAGAGTCAAAATCTTTAGAAGGAAAGAAAGTACAAAATTTTGTAGGAGTGAGAGTTAAGAACTTTTGAGGGAAAGAAAGTGAAAAAATTTAATGGAAAGGGATGAAAACTTATGAGGTTCAGAAGGTTAAAACCTTTTACTTAGATAAATTGAAAAACTTTTTGAGGGACAGAAATTTGAAATTTAAAAATTTTGGAAGATACAAAGTATATGTTTTTGAAGAAAGACGTTAAAAAGTTTGAGAGTTAAGAAGTAAAAACTTTTGAGCTGGAGAGTTGAAAACTTTTTGGGGAGTTAAAAAGTTTGCGTGAGAGAGTTAAAAACTTTCGAGGGAGAAAGTTTGAGATAAAAGCATTTTAGGGGGAGAAAGTTAAAATCTTTGAAGGGAGAGAGAATGGAAAACATTTAAGGAAAAGAAATTGAAAAAGTTTTGGGACTGAAATTTAAAACTTTGGGAAGATACAAAGTATACATTTTGAAAGAGTGTTTAAACCATTTCAAGGAGAGAGTGAATAACTTTTGAAGGAAAGAAATCGAAAAATTTAGGGAAAGGAATTTTTTTAAAAAAAATAGGAGCATTCAAACTACAAATTTTGAAAGAGAAAAGATTAAAAAGTTCGAGAGTTAAGAAGTAACAACTTTTGAGGTAGAGTTTAAAACTTTTTAGGTAGTCGAAGTTAAAAATTTTGTAGGGGGAGAGTTTAAAACATTTGAGGGATAGAAAGCTATAACCTTGTACGGGAGAGTCTGGAAAACTTTTAAGGGAGATAGATTGAAAAATTTAGGGACAAGAATTTTAGAATTTCGGAACATGCAAAGTACACGATTTGAAAGAAAATTATACATTTTGGCAAGTTAAGAAGTACAAACTTTTAAGGGAGAAAAAGTAAAAAACTTTTGAGGGACGGAACTTAAAAACTTTTGCAGGAGAGGGAGAAAATTTTGAGGGACTGAAATTTAAAATTTTCGAAAGATACAAAGTAAAAATTTTAAAAGAGAAAAAGTTAATAGTTTTGACAATAAATAAGTAAAAACTTTTGAGCGAGAGAGAGTAAAAAACTTTAGAACGAGAGAATGAATAATTGAAGGAATGAAAGCTAAAAAGTTTTGAGGGAGAGAAAGTTAAAACCTTTTATGGGAGAGAGAGAGAAAAACTTTTATGGGAGGGAATTTTAAAATTTTCGGAAGATACAAAGTATAAATTTTGAAAGATAGAAAATTAAAACTTCCAGAGGTTTTAGAGAAATTGTGATAGAGGGAAAGTAAAAAACTTTGGAGGGAGAGAATCTTTTGAGGGAGAGTGAAAATCTTTTAAAGGCAAAAAGTAGAAATTTTAATGAAGTGCAAGTTAAAAACTTTTAAAGAAGAGAAAGTTAAAACTTTTCAAGGGAGAAAGTGAAAAACTTTTAAGGGAGAGAAACACTTTGAAGGGAGAGAAAGTGAAACTTTTAAGGGAGAATTCTAAAAACTTCGGAAGCTACAAAGTATAAATTGCTAAAGAGAGAATATTAAAAAGTTTTTAGAGAAATTGTGAGTGAAGGTTAAAAACTTGGGAGGCGGAGAAAGTTAAAATCTTCAAGAAAGAGAAGTGAATAATTTTGAGAAAGAAAAAGTTTAGAACTTGTGTCAGAGAGAAGTTACAAACTTTTGAGGTAGAGACATCTAAAACTTTCAAGAGAGAGAGAGTTAATACTTTTTAAGGGAGGAAAGGTGAAAAACTTTTACTGGAGAAAAACTTCAATATTTCAAAAGATATCTAGTAGAAATTTTGAAAGAGAGTCAAAATCTTTAGAAGGAAAGAAAGTACAAAATTTTGTAGGAGTGAGAGTTAAGAACTTTTGAGGGAAAGAAAGTGAAAAAATTTAATGGAAAGGGATGAAAACTTATGAGGTTCAGAAGGTTAAAACCTTTTACTTAGATAAATTGAAAAACTTTTTGAGGGACAGAAATTTGAAATTTAAAAATTTTGGAAGATACAAAGTATATGTTTTTGAAGAAAGACGTTAAAAAGTTTGAGAGTTAAGAAGTAAAAACTTTTGAGCTGGAGAGTTAAAAACTTTTTGGGGAGTTAAAAAGTTTGCGTGAGAGAGTTAAAAACTTTCGAGGGAGAAAGTTTGAGATAAAAGCATTTTAGGGGGAGAAAGTTAAAATCTTTGAAGGGAGAGAGAATGGAAAACATTTAAGGAAAAGAAATTGAAAAAGTTTTGGGACTGAAATTTAAAACTTTGGGAAGATACAAAGTATACATTTTGAAAGAGTGTTTAAACCATTTCAAGGAGAGAGTGAATAACTTTTGAAGGAAAGAAATCGAAAAATTTAGGGAAAGGAATTTTTTTTAAAAAAATAGGAGCATTCAAACTACAAATTTTGAAAGAGAAAAGATTAAAAAGTTCGAGAGTTAAGAAGTAACAACTTTTGAGGTAGAGTTTAAAACTTTTTAGGTAGTCGAAGTTAAAAATTTTGTAGGGGGAGAGTTTAAAACATTTGAGGGATAGAAAGCTATAACCTTGTACGGGAGAGTCTGGAAAACTTTTAAGGGAGATAGATTGAAAAATTTAGGGACAAGAATTTTAGAATTTCGGAACATGCAAAGTACACGATTTGAAAGAAAATTATACATTTTGGCAAGTTAAGAAGTACAAACTTTTAAGGGAGAAAAAGTAAAAAACTTTTGAGGGACGGAACTTAAAAACTTTTGCAGGAGAGGGAGAAAATTTTGAGGGACTGAAATTTAAAATTTTCGAAAGATACAAAGTAAAAATTTTAAAAGAGAAAAAGTTAATAGTTTTGACAATAAATAAGTAAAAACTTTTGAGCGAGAGAGAGTAAAAAACTTTAGAACGAGAGAATGAATAATTGAAGGAATGAAAGCTAAAAAGTTTTGAGGGAGAGAAAGTTAAAACCTTTTATGGGAGAGAGAGAGAAAAACTTTTATGGGAGGGAATTTTAAAATTTTCGGAAGATACAAAGTATAAATTTTGAAAGATAGAAAATTAAAACTTCCAGAGGTTTTAGAGAAATTGTGATAGAGGGAAAGTAAAAAACTTTGGAGGGAGAGAATCTTTTGAGGGAGAGTGAAAATCTTTTAAAGGCAAAAAGTAGAAATTTTAATGAAGTGCAAGTTAAAAACTTTTAAAGAAGAGAAAGTTAAAACTTTTCAAGGGAGAAAGTGAAAAACTTTTAAGGGAGAGAAACACTTTGAAGGGAGAGAAAGTGAAACTTTTAAGGGAGAATTCTAAAAACTTCGGAAGCTACAAAGTATAAATTGCTAAAGAGAGAATATTAAAAAGTTTTTAGAGAAATTGTGAGTGAAGGTTAAAAACTTGGGAGGCGGAGAAAGTTAAAATCTTCAAGAAAGAGAAGTGAATAATTTTGAGAAAGAAAAAGTTTAGAACTTGTGTCAGAGAGAAGTTACAAACTTTTGAGGTAGAGACATCTAAAACTTTCAAGAGAGAGAGAGTTAATACTTTTTAAGGGAGGAAAGGTGAAAAACTTTTACTGGAGAAAAACTTCAATATTTCAAAAGATATCTAGTAGAAATTTTGAAAGAGAGTCAAAATCTTTAGAAGGAAAGAAAGTACAAAATTTTGTAGGAGTGAGAGTTAAGAACTTTTGAGGGAAAGAAAGTGAAAAAATTTAATGGAAAGGGATGAAAACTTATGAGGTTCAGAAGGTTAAAACCTTTTACTTAGATAAATTGAAAAACTTTTTGAGGGACAGAAATTTGAAATTTAAAAATTTTGGAAGATACAAAGTATATGTTTTTGAAGAAAGACGTTAAAAAGTTTGAGAGTTAAGAAGTAAAAACTTTTGAGCTGGAGAGTTAAAAACTTTTTGGGGAGTTAAAAAGTTTGCGTGAGAGAGTTAAAAACTTTCGAGGGAGAAAGTTTGAGATAAAAGCATTTTAGGGGGAGAAAGTTAAAATCTTTGAAGGGAGAGAGAATGGAAAACATTTAAGGAAAAGAAATTGAAAAAGTTTTGGGACTGAAATTTAAAACTTTGGGAAGATACAAAGTATACATTTTGAAAGAGTGTTTAAACCATTTCAAGGAGAGAGTGAATAACTTTTGAAGGAAAGAAATCGAAAAATTTAGGGAAAGGAATTTTTTTTAAAAAAATAGGAGCATTCAAACTACAAATTTTGAAAGAGAAAAGATTAAAAAGTTCGAGAGTTAAGAAGTAACAACTTTTGAGGTAGAGTTTAAAACTTTTTAGGTAGTCGAAGTTAAAAATTTTGTAGGGGGAGAGTTTAAAACATTTGAGGGATAGAAAGCTATAACCTTGTACGGGAGAGTCTGGAAAACTTTTAAGGGAGATAGATTGAAAAATTTAGGGACAAGAATTTTAGAATTTCGGAACATGCAAAGTACACGATTTGAAAGAAAATTATACATTTTGGCAAGTTAAGAAGTACAAACTTTTAAGGGAGAAAAAGTAAAAAACTTTTGAGGGACGGAACTTAAAAACTTTTGCAGGAGAGGGAGAAAATTTTGAGGGACTGAAATTTAAAATTTTCGAAAGATACAAAGTAAAAATTTTAAAAGAGAAAAAGTTAATAGTTTTGACAATAAATAAGTAAAAACTTTTGAGCGAGAGAGAGTAAAAAACTTTAGAACGAGAGAATGAATAATTGAAGGAATGAAAGCTAAAAAGTTTTGAGGGAGAGAAAGTTAAAACCTTTTATGGGAGAGAGAGAGAAAAAACTTTTATGGCAGGGAATTTTAAAATTTTCGGAAGATACAAAGTATAAATTTTGAAAGATAGAAAATTAAAACTTCCAGAGGTTTTAGAGAAATTGTGATAGAGGGAAAGTAAAAAACTTTGGAGGGAGAGAATCTTTTGAGGGAGAGTGAAAATCTTTTAAAGGCAAAAAGTAGAAATTTTAATGAAGTGCAAGTTAAAAACTTTTAAAGAAGAGAAAGTTAAAACTTTTCAAGGGAGAAAGTGAAAAACTTTTAAGGGAGAGAAACACTTTGAAGGGAGAGAAAGTGAAACTTTTAAGGGAGAATTCTAAAAACTTCGGAAGCTACAAAGTATAAATTGCTAAAGAGAGAATATTAAAAAGTTTTTAGAGAAATTGTGAGTGAAGGTTAAAAACTTGGGAGGCGGAGAAAGTTAAAATCTTCAAGAAAGAGAAGTGAATAATTTTGAGAAAGAAAAAGTTTAGAACTTGTGTCAGAGAGAAGTTACAAACTTTTGAGGTAGAGACATCTAAAACTTTCAAGAGAGAGAGAGTTAATACTTTTTAAGGGAGGAAAGGTGAAAAACTTTTACTGGAGAAAAACTTCAATATTTCAAAAGATATCTAGTAGAAATTTTGAAAGAGAGTCAAAATCTTTAGAAGGAAAGAAAGTACAAAATTTTGTAGGAGTGAGAGTTAAGAACTTTTGAGGGAAAGAAAGTGAAAAAATTTAATGGAAAGGGATGAAAACTTATGATGTTCAGAAGGTTAAAACCTTTTACTTAGATAAATTGAAAAACTTTTTGAGGGACAGAAATTTGAAATTTAAAAATTTTGGAAGATACAAAGTATATGTTTTTGAAGAAAGACGTTAAAAAGTTTGAGAGTTAAGAAGTAAAAACTTTTGAGCTGGAGAGTTAAAAACTTTTTGGGGAGTTAAAAAGTTTGCGTGAGAGAGTTAAAAACTTTCGAGGGAGAAAGTTTGAGATAAAAGCATTTTAGGGGGAGAAAGTTAAAATCTTTGAAGGGAGAGAGAATGGAAAACATTTAAGGAAAAGAAATTGAAAAAGTTTTGGGACTGAAATTTAAAACTTTGGGAAGATACAAAGTATACATTTTGAAAGAGTGTTTAAACCATTTCAAGGAGAGAGTGAATAACTTTTGAAGGAAAGAAATCGAAAAATTTAGGGAAAGGAATTTTTTTTAAAAAAATAGGAGCATTCAAACTACAAATTTTGAAAGAGAAAAGATTAAAAAGTTCGAGAGTTAAGAAGTAACAACTTTTGAGGTAGAGTTTAAAACTTTTTAGGTAGTCGAAGTTAAAAATTTTGTAGGGGGAGAGTTTAAAACATTTGAGGGATAGAAAGCTATAACCTTGTACGGGAGAGTCTGGAAAACTTTTAAGGGAGATAGATTGAAAAATTTAGGGACAAGAATTTTAGAATTTCGGAACATGCAAAGTACACGATTTGAAAGAAAATTATACATTTTGGCAAGTTAAGAAGTACAAACTTTTAAGGGAGAAAAAGTAAAAAACTTTTGAGGGACGGAACTTAAAAACTTTTGCAGGAGAGGGAGAAAATTTTGAGGGACTGAAATTTAAAATTTTCGAAAGATACAAAGTAAAAATTTTAAAAGAGAAAAAGTTAATAGTTTTGACAATAAATAAGTAAAAACTTTTGAGCGAGAGAGAGTAAAAAACTTTAGAACGAGAGAATGAATAATTGAAGGAATGAAAGCTAAAAAGTTTTGAGGGAGAGAAAGTTAAAACCTTTTATGGGAGAGAGAGAGAAAAACTTTTATGGGAGGGAATTTTAAAATTTTCGGAAGATACAAAGTATAAATTTTGAAAGATAGAAAATTAAAACTTCCAGAGGTTTTAGAGAAATTGTGATAGAGGGAAAGTAAAAAACTTTGGAGGGAGAGAATCTTTTGAGGGAGAGTGAAAATCTTTTAAAGGCAAAAAGTAGAAATTTTAATGAAGTGCAAGTTAAAAACTTTTAAAGAAGAGAAAGTTAAAACTTTTCAAGGGAGAAAGTGAAAAACTTTTAAGGGAGAGAAAGCGAAACTTTTAAGGGAGAATTCTAAAAACTTCGGAAGCTACAAAGTATAAATTGCTAAAGAGAGAATATTAAAAAGTTTTTAGAGAAATTGTGAGTGAAGGTTAAAAACTTGGGAGGCGGAGAAAGTTAAAATCTTCAAGAAAGAGAAGTGAATAATTTTGAGAAAGAAAAAGTTTAGAACTTGTGTCAGAGAGAAGTTACAAACTTCTGAGGTAGAGACATCTAAAACTTTCAAGAGAGAGAGAGTTAATACTTTTTAAGGGAGGAAAGGTGAAAAACTTTTACTGGAGAAAAACTTCAATATTTCAAAAGATATCTAGTAGAAATTTTGAAAGAGAGTCAAAATCTTTAGAAGGAAAGAAAGTACAAAATTTTGTAGGAGTGAGAGTTAAGAACTTTTGAGGGAAAGAAAGTGAAAAAATTTAATGGAAAGAGATGAAAACTTATGAGGTTCAGAAGGTTAAAACCTTTTACTTAGATAAATTGAAAAACTTTTTGAGGGACAGAAATTTGAAATTTAAAAATTTTGGAAGATACAAAGTATATGTTTTTGAAGAAAGACGTTAAAAAGTTTGAGTGTTAAGAAGTAAAAACTTTTGAGCTGGAGAGTTAAAAACTTTTTGGGGAGTTAAAAAGTTTGCGTGAGAGAGTTAAAAACTTTCGAGGGAGAAAGTTTGAGATAAAAGCATTTTAGGGGGAGAAAGTTAAAATCTTTGAAGGGAGAGAGAATGGAAAACATTTAAGGAAAAGAAATTGAAAAAGTTTTGGGACTGAAATTTAAAACTTTGGGAAGATACAAAGTATACATTTTGAAAGAGTGTTTAAACCATTTCAAGGAGAGAGTGAATAACTTTTGAAGGAAAGAAATCGAAAAATTTAGGGAAAGGAATTTTTTTTAAAAAAAATAGGAGCATTCAAACTACAAATTTTGAAAGAGAAAAGATTAAAAAGTTCGAGAGTTAAGAAGTAACAACTTTTGAGGTAGAGTTTAAAACTTTTTAGGTAGTCGAAGTTAAAAATTTTGTAGGGGGAGAGTTTAAAACATTTGAGGGATAGAAAGCTATAACCTTGTACGGGAGAGTCTGGAAAACTTTTAAGGGAGATAGATTGAAAAATTTAGGGACAAGAATTTTAGAATTTCGGAACATGCAAAGTACACGATTTGAAAGAAAATTATACATTTTGGCAAGTTAAGAAGTACAAACTTTTAAGGGAGAAAAAGTAAAAAACTTTTGAGGGACGGAACTTAAAAACTTTTGCAGGAGAGGGAGAAAATTTTGAGGGACTGAAATTTAAAATTTTCGAAAGATACAAAGTAAAAATTTTAAAAGAGAAAAAGTTAATAGTTTTGACAATAAATAAGTAAAAACTTTTGAGCGAGAGAGAGTAAAAAACTTTAGAACGAGAGAATGAATAATTGAAGGAATGAAAGCTAAAAAGTTTTGAGGGAGAGAAAGTTAAAACCTTTTATGGGAGAGAGAGAGAAAAACTTTTATGGGAGGGAATTTTAAAATTTTCGGAAGATACAAAGTATAAATTTTGAAAGATAGAAAATTAAAACTTCCAGAGGTTTTAGAGAAATTGTGATAGAGGGAAAGTAAAAAACTTTGGAGGGAGAGAATCTTTTGAGGGAGAGTGAAAATCTTTTAAAGGCAAAAAGTAGAAATTTTAATGAAGTGCAGGTTAAAAACTTTTAAAGAAGAGAAAGTTAAAACTTTTCAAGGGAGAAAGTGAAAAACTTTTAAGGGAGAGAAACACTTTGAAGGGAGAGAAAGTGAAACTTTTAAGGGAGAATTCTAAAAACTTCGGAAGCTACAAAGTATAAATTGCTAAAGAAAGAATATTAAAAAGTTTTTAGAGAAATTGTGAGTGAAGGTTAAAAACTTGGGAGGCGGAGAAAGTTAAAATCTTCAAGAAAGAGAAGTGAATAATTTTGAGAAAGAAAAAGTTTAGAACTTGTGTCAGAGAGAAGTTACAAACTTTTGAGGTAGAGACATCTAAAACTTTCAAGAGAGAGAGAGTTAATACTTTTTAAGGGAGGAAAGGTGAAAAACTTTTACTGGAGAAAAACTTCAATATTTCAAAAGATATCTAGTAGAAATTTTGAAAGAGAGTCAAAATCTTTAGAAGGAAAGAAAGTACAAAATTTTGTAGGAGTGAGAGTTAAGAACTTTTGAGGGAAAGAAAGTGAAAAAATTTAATGGAAAGGGATGAAAACTTATGAGGTTCAGAAGGTTAAAACCTTTTACTTAGATAAATTGAAAAACTTTTTGAGGGACAGAAATTTGAAATTTAAAAATTTTGGAAGATACAAAGTATATGTTTTTGAAGAAAGACGTTAAAAAGTTTGAGAGTTAAGAAGTAAAAACTTTTGAGCTGGAGAGTTGAAAACTTTTTGGGGAGTTAAAAAGTTTGCGTGAGAGAGTTAAAAACTTTCGAGGGAGAAAGTTTGAGATAAAAGCATTTTAGGGGGAGAAAGTTAAAATCTTTGAAGGGAGAGAGAATGGAAAACATTTAAGGAAAAGAAATTGAAAAAGTTTTGGGACTGAAATTTAAAACTTTGGGAAGATACAAAGTATACATTTTGAAAGAGTGTTTAAACCATTTCAAGGAGAGAGTGAATAACTTTTGAAGGAAAGAAATCGAAAAATTTAGGGAAAGGAATTTTTTTTAAAAAAAATAGGAGCATTCAAACTACAAATTTTGAAAGAGAAAAGATTAAAAAGTTCGAGAGTTAAGAAGTAACAACTTTTGAGGTAGAGTTTAAAACTTTTTAGGTAGTCGAAGTTAAAAATTTTGTAGGGGGAGAGTTTAAAACATTTGAGGGATAGAAAGCTATAACCTTGTACGGGAGAGTCTGGAAAACTTTTAAGGGAGATAGATTGAAAAATTTAGGGACAAGAATTTTAGAATTTCGGAACATGCAAAGTACACGATTTGAAAGAAAATTATACATTTTGGCAAGTTAAGAAGTACAAACTTTTAAGGGAGAAAAAGTAAAAAACTTTTGAGGGACGGAACTTAAAAACTTTTGCAGGAGAGGGAGAAAATTTTGAGGGACTGAAATTTAAAATTTTCGAAAGATACAAAGTAAAAATTTTAAAAGAGAAAAAGTTAATAGTTTTGACAATAAATAAGTAAAAACTTTTGAGCGAGAGAGAGTAAAAAACTTTAGAACGAGAGAATGAATAATTGAAGGAATGAAAGCTAAAAAGTTTTGAGGGAGAGAAAGTTAAAACCTTTTATGGGAGAGAGAGAGAAAAACTTTTATGGGAGGGAATTTTAAAATTTTCGGAAGATACAAAGTATAAATTTTGAAAGATAGAAAATTAAAACTTCCAGAGGTTTTAGAGAAATTGTGATAGAGGGAAAGTAAAAAACTTTGGAGGGAGAGAATCTTTTGAGGGAGAGTGAAAATCTTTTAAAGGCAAAAAGTAGAAATTTTAATGAAGTGCAAGTTAAAAACTTTTAAAGAAGAGAAAGTTAAAACTTTTCAAGGGAGAAAGTGAAAAACTTTTAAGGGAGAGAAACACTTTGAAGGGAGAGAAAGTGAAACTTTTAAGGGAGAATTCTAAAAACTTCGGAAGCTACAAAGTATAAATTGCTAAAGAGAGAATATTAAAAAGTTTTTAGAGAAATTGTGAGTGAAGGTTAAAAACTTGGGAGGCGGAGAAAGTTAAAATCTTCAAGAAAGAGAAGTGAATAATTTTGAGAAAGAAAAAGTTTAGAACTTGTGTCAGAGAGAAGTTACAAACTTTTGAGGTAGAGACATCTAAAACTTTCAAGAGAGAGAGAGTTAATACTTTTTAAGGGAGGAAAGGTGAAAAACTTTTACTGGAGAAAAACTTCAATATTTCAAAAGATATCTAGTAGAAATTTTGAAAGAGAGTCAAAATCTTTAGAAGGAAAGAAAGTACAAAATTTTGTAGGAGTGAGAGTTAAGAACTTTTGAGGGAAAGAAAGTGAAAAAATTTAATGGAAAGGGATGAAAACTTATGAGGTTCAGAAGGTTAAAACCTTTTACTTAGATAAATTGAAAAACTTTTTGAGGGACAGAAATTTGAAATTTAAAAATTTTGGAAGATACAAAGTATATGTTTTTGAAGAAAGACGTTAAAAAGTTTGAGAGTTAAGAAGTAAAAACTTTTGAGCTGGAGAGTTAAAAACTTTTTGGGGAGTTAAAAAGTTTGCGTGAGAGAGTTAAAAACTTTCGAGGGAGAAAGTTTGAGATAAAAGCATTTTAGGGGGAGAAAGTTAAAATCTTTGAAGGGAGAGAGAATGGAAAACATTTAAGGAAAAGAAATTGAAAAAGTTTTGGGACTGAAATTTAAAACTTTGGGAAGATACAAAGTATACATTTTGAAAGAGTGTTTAAACCATTTCAAGGAGAGAGTGAATAACTTTTGAAGGAAAGAAATCGAAAAATTTAGGGAAAGGAATTTTTTTTAAAAAAAATAGGAGCATTCAAACTACAAATTTTGAAAGAGAAAAGATTAAAAAGTTCGAGAGTTAAGAAGTAACAACTTTTGAGGTAGAGTTTAAAACTTTTTAGGTAGTCGAAGTTAAAAATTTTGTAGGGGGAGAGTTTAAAACATTTGAGGGATAGAAAGCTATAACCTTGTACGGGAGAGTCTGGAAAACTTTTAAGGGAGATAGATTGAAAAATTTAGGGACAAGAATTTTAGAATTTCGGAACATGCAAAGTACACGATTTGAAAGAAAATTATACATTTTGGCAAGTTAAGAAGTACAAACTTTTAAGGGAGAAAAAGTAAAAAACTTTTGAGGGACGGAACTTAAAAACTTTTGCAGGAGAGGGAGAAAATTTTGAGGGACTGAAATTTAAAATTTTCGAAAGATACAAAGTAAAAATTTTAAAAGAGAAAAAGTTAATAGTTTTGACAATAAATAAGTAAAAACTTTTGAGCGAGAGAGAGTAAAAAACTTTAGAACGAGAGAATGAATAATTGAAGGAATGAAAGCTAAAAAGTTTTGAGGGAGAGAAAGTTAAAACCTTTTATGGGAGAGAGAGAGAAAAACTTTTATGGGAGGGAATTTTAAAATTTTCGGAAGATACAAAGTATAAATTTTGAAAGATAGAAAATTAAAACTTCCAGAGGTTTTAGAGAAATTGTGATAGAGGGAAAGTAAAAAACTTTGGAGGGAGAGAATCTTTTGAGGGAGAGTGAAAATCTTTTAAAGGCAAAAAGTAGAAATTTTAATGAAGTGCAAGGTTAAAAACTTTTAAAGAAGAGAAAGTTAAAACTTTTCAAGGGAGAAAGTGAAAAACTTTTAAGGGAGAGAAACACTTTGAAGGGAGAGAAAGTGAAACTTTTAAGGGAGAATTCTAAAAACTTCGGAAGCTACAAAGTATAAATTGCTAAAGAGAGAATATTAAAAAGTTTTTAGAGAAATTGTGAGTGAAGGTTAAAAACTTGGGAGGCGGAGAAAGTTAAAATCTTCAAGAAAGAGAAGTGAATAATTTTGAGAAAGAAAAAGTTTAGAACTTGTGTCAGAGAGAAGTTACAAACTTTTGAGGTAGAGACATCTAAAACTTTCAAGAGAGAGAGAGTTAATACTTTTTAAGGGAGGAAAGGTGAAAAACTTTTACTGGAGAAAAACTTCAATATTTCAAAAGATATCTAGTAGAAATTTTGAAAGAGAGTCAAAATCTTTAGAAGGAAAGAAAGTACAAAATTTTGTAGGAGTGAGAGTTAAGAACTTTTGAGGGAAAGAAAGTGAAAAAATTTAATGGAAAGGGATGAAAACTTATGAGGTTCAGAAGGTTAAAACCTTTTACTTAGATAAATTGAAAAACTTTTTGAGGGACAGAAATTTGAAATTTAAAAATTTTGGAAGATACAAAGTATATGTTTTTGAAGAAAGACGTTAAAAAGTTTGAGAGTTAAGAAGTAAAAACTTTTGAGCTGGAGAGTTAAAACTTTTTGGGGAGTTAAAAAGTTTGCGTGAGAGAGTTAAAAACTTTCGAGGGAGAAAGTTTGAGATAAAAGCATTTTAGGGGGAGAAAGTTAAAATCTTTGAAGGGAGAGAGAATGGAAAACATTTAAGGAAAAGAAATTGAAAAAGTTTTGGGACTGAAATTTAAAACTTTGGGAAGATACAAAGTATACATTTTGAAAGAGTGTTTAAACCATTTCAAGGAGAGAGTGAATAACTTTTGAAGGAAAGAAATCGAAAAATTTAGGGAAAGGAATTTTTTTTAAAAAAAATAGGAGCATTCAAACTACAAATTTTGAAAGAGAAAAGATTAAAAAGTTCGAGAGTTAAGAAGTAACAACTTTTGAGGTAGAGTTTAAAACTTTTTAGGTAGTCGAAGTTAAAAATTTTGTAGGGGGAGAGTTTAAAACATTTGAGGGATAGAAAGCTATAACCTTGTACGGGAGAGTCTGGAAAACTTTTAAGGGAGATAGATTGAAAAATTTAGGGACAAGAATTTTAGAATTTCGGAACATGCAAAGTACACGATTTGAAAGAAAATTATACATTTTGGCAAGTTAAGAAGTACAAACTTTTAAGGGAGAAAAAGTAAAAAACTTTTGAGGGACGGAACTTAAAAACTTTTGCAGGAGAGGGAGAAAATTTTGAGGGACTGAAATTTAAAATTTTCGAAAGATACAAAGTAAAAATTTTAAAAGAGAAAAAGTTAATAGTTTTGACAATAAATAAGTAAAAACTTTTGAGCGAGAGAGAGTAAAAAACTTTAGAACGAGAGAATGAATAATTGAAGGAATGAAAGCTAAAAAGTTTTGAGGGAGAGAAAGTTAAAACCTTTTATGGGAGAGAGAGAGAGAAAACTTTTATGGGAGGGAATTTTAAAATTTTCGGAAGATACAAAGTATAAATTTTGAAAGATAGAAAATTAAAACTTCCAGAGGTTTTAGAGAAATTGTGATAGAGGGAAAGTAAAAAACTTTGGAGGGAGAGAATCTTTGAGGGAGAGTGAAAATCTTTTAAAGGCAAAAAGTAGAAATTTTAATGAAGTGCAAGTTAAAAACTTTTAAAGAAGAGAAAGTTAAAACTTTTCAAGGGAGAAAGTGAAAAACTTTTAAGGGAGAGAAACACTTTGAAGGGAGAGAAAGTGAAACTTTTAAGGGAGAATTCTAAAAACTTCGGAAGCTACAAAGTATAAATTGCTAAAGAGAGAATATTAAAAAGTTTTTAGAGAAATTGTGAGTGAAGGTTAAAAACTTGGGAGGCGGAGAAAGTTAAAATCTTCAAGAAAGAGAAGTGAATAATTTTGAGAAAGAAAAAGTTTAGAACTTGTGTCAGAGAGAAGTTACAAACTTCTGAGGTAGAGACATCTAAAACTTTCAAGAGAGAGAGAGTTAATACTTTTTAAGGGAGGAAAGGTGAAAAACTTTTACTGGAGAAAAACTTCAATATTTCAAAAGATATCTAGTAGAAATTTTGAAAGAGAGTCAAAATCTTTAGAAGGAAAGAAAGTACAAAATTTTGTAGGAGTGAGAGTTAAGAACTTTTGAGGGAAAGAAAGTGAAAAAATTTAATGGAAAGGGATGAAAACTTATGAGGTTCAGAAGGTTAAAACCTTTTACTTAGATAAATTGAAAAACTTTTTGAGGGACAGAAATTTGAAATTTAAAAATTTTGGAAGATACAAAGTATATGTTTTTGAAGAAAGACGTTAAAAAGTTTGAGAGTTAAGAAGTAAAAACTTTTGAGCTGGAGAGTTAAAAACTTTTTGGGGAGTTAAAAAGTTTGCGTGAGAGAGTTAAAAACTTTCGAGGGAGAAAGTTTGAGATAAAAGCATTTTAGGGGGAGAAAGTTAAAATCTTTGAAGGGAGAGAGAATGGAAAACATTTAAGGAAAAGAAATTGAAAAAGTTTTGGGACTGAAATTTAAAACTTTGGGAAGATACAAAGTATACATTTTGAAAGAGTGTTTAAACCATTTCAAGGAGAGAGTGAATAACTTTTGAAGGAAAGAAATCGAAAAATTTAGGGAAAGGAATTTTTTTTAAAAAAATAGGAGCATTCAAACTACAAATTTTGAAAGAGAAAAGATTAAAAAGTTCGAGAGTTAAGAAGTAACAACTTTTGAGGTAGAGTTTAAAACTTTTTAGGTAGTCGAAGTTAAAAATTTTGTAGGGGGAGAGTTTAAAACATTTGAGGGATAGAAAGCTATAACCTTGTACGGGAGAGTCTGGAAAACTTTTAAGGGAGATAGATTGAAAAATTTAGGGACAAGAATTTTAGAATTTCGGAACATGCAAAGTACACGATTTGAAAGAAAATTATACATTTTGGCAAGTTAAGAAGTACAAACTTTTAAGGGAGAAAAAGTAAAAAACTTTTGAGGGACGGAACTTAAAAACTTTTGCAGGAGAGGGAGAAAATTTTGAGGGACTGAAATTTAAAATTTTCGAAAGATACAAAGTAAAAATTTTAAAAGAGAAAAAGTTAATAGTTTTGACAATAAATAAGTAAAAACTTTTGAGCGAGAGAGAGTAAAAAACTTTAGAACGAGAGAATGAATAATTGAAGGAATGAAAGCTAAAAAGTTTTGAGGGAGAGAAAGTTAAAACCTTTTATGGGAGAGAGAGAGAAAAACTTTTATGGGAGGGAATTTTAAAATTTTCGGAAGATACAAAGTATAAATTTTGAAAGATAGAAAATTAAAACTTCCAGAGGTTTTAGAGAAATTGTGATAGAGGGAAAGTAAAAAACTTTGGAGGGAGAGAATCTTTTGAGGGAGAGTGAAAATCTTTTAAAGGCAAAAAGTAGAAATTTTAATGAAGTGCAAGTTAAAAACTTTTAAAGAAGAGAAAGTTAAAACTTTTCAAGGGAGAAAGTGAAAAACTTTTAAGGGAGAGAAAGCGAAACTTTTAAGGGAGAATTCTAAAAACTTCGGAAGCTACAAAGTATAAATTGCTAAAGAGAGAATATTAAAAAGTTTTTAGAGAAATTGTGAGTGAAGGTTAAAAACTTGGGAGGCGGAGAAAGTTAAAATCTTCAAGAAAGAGAAGTGAATAATTTTGAGAAAGAAAAAGTTTAGAACTTGTGTCAGAGAGAAGTTACAAACTTCTGAGGTAGAGACATCTAAAACTTTCAAGAGAGAGAGAGTTAATACTTTTTAAGGGAGGAAAGGTGAAAAACTTTTACTGGAGAAAAACTTCAATATTTCAAAAGATATCTAGTAGAAATTTTGAAAGAGAGTCAAAATCTTTAGAAGGAAAGAAAGTACAAAATTTTGTAGGAGTGAGAGTTAAGAACTTTTGAGGGAAAGAAAGTGAAAAAATTTAATGGAAAGAGATGAAAACTTATGAGGTTCAGAAGGTTAAAACCTTTTACTTAGATAAATTGAAAAACTTTTTGAGGGACAGAAATTTGAAATTTAAAAATTTTGGAAGATACAAAGTATATGTTTTTGAAGAAAGACGTTAAAAAGTTTGAGAGTTAAGAAGTAAAAACTTTTGAGCTGGAGAGTTAAAAACTTTTTGGGGAGTTAAAAAGTTTGCGTGAGAGAGTTAAAAACTTTCGAGGGAGAAAGTTTGAGATAAAAGCATTTTAGGGGGAGAAAGTTAAAATCTTTGAAGGGAGAGAGAATGGAAAACATTTAAGGAAAAGAAATTGAAAAAGTTTTGGGACTGAAATTTAAAACTTTGGGAAGATACAAAGTATACATTTTGAAAGAGTGTTTAAACCATTTCAAGGAGAGAGTGAATAACTTTTGAAGGAAAGAAATCGAAAAATTTAGGGAAAGGAATTTTTTTAAAAAAAATAGGAGCATTCAAACTACAAATTTTGAAAGAGAAAAGATTAAAAAGTTCGAGAGTTAAGAAGTAACAACTTTTGAGGTAGAGTTTAAAACTTTTTAGGTAGTCGAAGTTAAAAATTTTGTAGGGGGAGAGTTTAAAACATTTGAGGGATAGAAAGCTATAACCTTGTACGGGAGAGTCTGGAAAACTTTTAAGGGAGATAGATTGAAAAATTTAGGGACAAGAATTTTAGAATTTCGGAACATGCAAAGTACACGATTTGAAAGAAAATTATACATTTTGGCAAGTTAAGAAGTACAAACTTTTAAGGGAGAAAAAGTAAAAAACTTTTGAGGGACGGAACTTAAAAACTTTTGCAGGAGAGGGAGAAAATTTTGAGGGACTGAAATTTAAAATTTTCGAAAGATACAAAGTAAAAATTTTAAAAGAGAAAAAGTTAATAGTTTTGACAATAAATAAGTAAAAACTTTGAGCGAGAGAGAGTAAAAAACTTTAGAACGAGAGAATGAATAATTGAAGGAATGAAAGCTAAAAAGTTTGAGGGAGAGAGAAAGTTAAAACCTTTTATGGGAGAGAGAGAGAAAAACTTTTATGGAGGGAATTTTAAAATTTTCGGAAGATACAAAGTATAAATTTTGAAAGATAGAAAATTAAAACTTCCAGAGGTTTTAGAGAAATTGTGATAGAGGGAAAGTAAAAAACTTTGGAGGGAGAGAATCTTTTGAGGGAGAGTGAAAATCTTTTAAAGGCAAAAAAGTAGAAATTTTAATGAAGTGCAAGTTAAAAACTTTTAAAGAAGAGAAAGTTAAAACTTTTCAAGGGAGAAAGTGAAAAACTTTTAAGGGAGAGAAACACTTTGAAGGGAGAGAAGTGAAACTTTTAAGGGAGAATTCTAAAAACTTCGGAAGCTACAAAGTATAAATTGCTAAAGAGAGAATATTAAAAAGTTTTTAGAGAAATTGTGAGTGAAGGTTAAAAACTTGGGAGGCGGAGAAAGTTAAAATCTTCAAGAAAGAGAAGTGAATAATTTTGAGAAAGAAAAAGTTTAGAACTTGTGTCAGAGAGAAGTTACAAACTTTTGAGGTAGAGACATCTAAAACTTTCAAGAGAGAGAGAGTTAATACTTTTTAAGGGAGGAAAGGTGAAAAACTTTTACTGGAGAAAAACTTCAATATTTCAAAAGATATCTAGTAGAAATTTTGAAAGAGAGTCAAAATCTTTAGAAGGAAAGAAAGTACAAAATTTTGTAGGAGTGAGAGTTAAGAACTTTTGAGGGAAAGAAAGTGAAAAAATTTAATGGAAAGGAGATGAAAACTTATGAGGTTCAGAAGGTTAAAACCTTTTACTTAGATAAATTGAAAAACTTTTTGAGGGACAGAAATTTGAAATTTAAAAATTTTGGAAGATACAAAGTATATGTTTTTGAAGAAAGACGTTAAAAAGTTTGAGAGTTAAGAAGTAAAAACTTTTGAGCTGGAGAGTTAAAAACTTTTTGGGGAGTTAAAAAGTTTGCGTGAGAGAGTTAAAAACTTTCGAGGGAGAAAGTTTGAGATAAAAGCATTTTAGGGGGAGAAAGTTAAAATCTTTGAAGGGAGAGAGAATGGAAAACATTTAAGGAAAAGAAATTGAAAAAGTTTTGGGACTGAAATTTAAAACTTTGGGAAGATACAAAGTATACATTTTGAAAGAGTGTTTAAACCATTTCAAGGAGAGAGTGAATAACTTTTGAAGGAAAGAAATCGAAAAATTTAGGGAAAGGAATTTTTTTTAAAAAAATAGGAGCATTCAAACTACAAATTTTGAAAGAGAAAAGATTAAAAAGTTCGAGAGTTAAGAAGTAACAACTTTTGAGGTAGAGTTTAAAACTTTTTAGGTAGTCGAAGTTAAAAATTTTGTAGGGGGAGAGTTTAAAACATTTGAGGGATAGAAAGCTATAACCTTGTACGGGAGAGTCTGGAAAACTTTTAAGGGAGATAGATTGAAAAATTTAGGGACAAGAATTTTAGAATTTCGGAACATGCAAAGTACACGATTTGAAAGAAAATTATACATTTTGGCAAGTTAAGAAGTACAAACTTTTAAGGGAGAAAAAGTAAAAAACTTTTGAGGGACGGAACTTAAAAACTTTTGCAGGAGAGGGAGAAAATTTTGAGGGACTGAAATTTAAAATTTTCGAAAGATACAAAGTAAAAATTTTAAAAGAGAAAAAGTTAATAGTTTTGACAATAAATAAGTAAAAACTTTTGAGCGAGAGAGAGTAAAAAACTTTAGAACGAGAGAATGAATAATTGAAGGAATGAAAGCTAAAAAGTTTTGAGGGAGAGAAAGTTAAAACCTTTTATGGGAGAGAGAGAGAGAAAAACTTTTATGGGAGGGAATTTTAAAATTTTCGGAAGATACAAAGTATAAATTTTGAAAGATAGAAAATTAAAACTTCCAGAGGTTTTAGAGAAATTGTGATAGAGGGAAAGTAAAAAACTTTGGAGGGAGAGAATCTTTTGAGGGAGAGTGAAAATCTTTTAAAGGCAAAAAGTAGAAATTTTAATGAAGTGCAAGTTAAAAACTTTTAAAGAAGAGAAAGTTAAAACTTTTCAAGGGAGAAAGTGAAAAACTTTTAAGGGAGAGAAAGCGAAACTTTTAAGGGAGAATTCTAAAAACTTCGGAAGCTACAAAGTATAAATTGCTAAAGAGAGAATATTAAAAAGTTTTTAGAGAAATTGTGAGTGAAGGTTAAAAACTTGGGAGGCGGAGAAAGTTAAAATCTTCAAGAAAGAGAAGTGAATAATTTTGAGAAAGAAAAAGTTTAGAACTTGTGTCAGAGAGAAGTTACAAACTTCTGAGGTAGAGACATCTAAAACTTTCAAGAGAGAGAGAGTTAATACTTTTTAAGGGAGGAAAGGTGAAAAACTTTTACTGGAGAAAAACTTCAATATTTCAAAAGATATCTAGTAGAAATTTTGAAAGAGAGTCAAAATCTTTAGAAGGAAAGAAAGTACAAAATTTTGTAGGAGTGAGAGTTAAGAACTTTTGAGGGAAAGAAAGTGAAAAAATTTAATGGAAAGAGATGAAAACTTATGAGGTTCAGAAGGTTAAAACCTTTTACTTAGATAAATTGAAAAACTTTTTGAGGGACAGAAATTTGAAATTTAAAAATTTTGGAAGATACAAAGTATATGTTTTGAAGAAAGACGTTAAAAAGTTTGAGTGTTAAGAAGTAAAAACTTTTGAGCTGGAGAGTTAAAAACTTTTTGGGGAGTTAAAAAGTTTGCGTGAGAGAGTTAAAAACTTTCGAGGGAGAAAGTTTGAGATAAAAGCATTTTAGGGGGAGAAAGTTAAAATCTTTGAAGGGAGAGAGAATGGAAAACATTTAAGGAAAAGAAATTGAAAAAGTTTTGGGACTGAAATTTAAAACTTTGGGAAGATACAAAGTATACATTTTGAAAGAGTGTTTAAACCATTTCAAGGAGAGAGTGAATAACTTTTGAAGGAAAGAAATCGAAAAATTTAGGGAAAGGAATTTTTTTTAAAAAAATAGGAGCATTCAAACTACAAATTTTGAAAGAGAAAAGATTAAAAAGTTCGAGAGTTAAGAAGTAACAACTTTTGAGGTAGAGTTTAAAACTTTTTAGGTAGTCGAAGTTAAAAATTTTGTAGGGGGAGAGTTTAAAACATTTGAGGGATAGAAAGCTATAACCTTGTACGGGAGAGTCTGGAAAACTTTTAAGGGAGATAGATTGAAAAATTTAGGGACAAGAATTTTAGAATTTCGGAACATGCAAAGTACACGATTTGAAAGAAAATTATACATTTTGGCAAGTTAAGAAGTACAAACTTTTAAGGGAGAAAAAGTAAAAAACTTTTGAGGGACGGAACTTAAAACTTTTGCAGGAGAGGGAGAAAATTTTGAGGGACTGAAATTTAAAATTTTCGAAAGATACAAAGTAAAAATTTTAAAAGAGAAAAGTTAATAGTTTTGACAATAAATAAGTAAAAACTTTTGAGCGAGAGAGAGTAAAAAACTTTAGAACGAGAGAATGAATAATTGAAGGAATGAAAGCTAAAAAGTTTTGAGGGAGAGAAAGTTAAAACCTTTTATGGGAGAGAGAGAAAAACTTTTATGGGAGGGAATTTTAAAATTTTCGGAAGATACAAAGTATAAATTTTGAAAGATAGAAAATTAAAACTTCCAGAGGTTTTAGAGAAATTGTGATAGAGGGAAAGTAAAAAACTTTGGAGGGAGAGAATCTTTTGAGGGAGAGTGAAAATCTTTTAAAGGCAAAAAGTAGAAATTTTAATGAAGTGCAGGTTAAAAACTTTTAAAGAAGAGAAAGTTAAAACTTTTCAAGGGAGAAAGTGAAAAACTTTTAAGGGAGAGAAACACTTTGAAGGGAGAGAAAGTGAAACTTTTAAGGGAGAATTCTAAAAACTTCGGAAGCTACAAAGTATAAATTGCTAAAGAAGAATATTAAAAAGTTTTTAGAGAAATTGTGAGTGAAGGTTAAAAACTTGGGAGGCGGAGAAAGTTAAAATCTTCAAGAAAGAGAAGTGAATAATTTTGAGAAAGAAAAAGTTTAGAACTTGTGTCAGAGAGAAGTTACAAACTTTTGAGGTAGAGACATCTAAAACTTTCAAGAGAGAGAGAGTTAATACTTTTTAAGGGAGGAAAGGTGAAAAACTTTTACTGGAGAAAAACTTCAATATTTCAAAAGATATCTAGTAGAAATTTTGAAAGAGAGTCAAAATCTTTAGAAGGAAAGAAAGTACAAAATTTTGTAGGAGTGAGAGTTAAGAACTTTTGAGGGAAAGAAAGTGAAAAAATTTAATGGAAAGGGATGAAAACTTATGAGGTTCAGAAGGTTAAAACCTTTTACTTAGATAAATTGAAAAACTTTTTGAGGGACAGAAATTTGAAATTTAAAAATTTTGGAAGATACAAAGTATATGTTTTTGAAGAAAGACGTTAAAAAGTTTGAGAGTTAAGAAGTAAAAACTTTTGAGCTGGAGAGTTGAAAACTTTTTGGGGAGTTAAAAAGTTTGCGTGAGAGAGTTAAAAACTTTCGAGGGAGAAAGTTTGAGATAAAAGCATTTTAGGGGGAGAAAGTTAAAATCTTTGAAGGGAGAGAGAATGGAAAACATTTAAGGAAAAGAAATTGAAAAAGTTTTGGGACTGAAATTTAAAACTTTGGGAAGATACAAAGTATACATTTTGAAAGAGTGTTTAAACCATTTCAAGGAGAGAGTGAATAACTTTTGAAGGAAAGAAATCGAAAAATTTAGGGAAAGGAATTTTTTATAAAAAAAATAGGAGCATTCAAACTACAAATTTTGAAAGAGAAAAGATTAAAAAGTTCGAGAGTTAAGAAGTAACAACTTTTGAGGTAGAGTTTAAAACTTTTTAGGTAGTCGAAGTTAAAAATTTTGTAGGGGGAGAGTTTAAAACATTTGAGGGATAGAAAGCTATAACCTTGTACGGGAGATTCTGGAAAACTTTTAAGGGAGATAGATTGAAAAATTTAGGGACAAGAATTTTAGAATTTCGGAACATGCAAAGTACACGATTTGAAAGAAAATTATACATTTTGGCAAGTTAAGAAGTACAAACTTTTAAGGGAGAAAAAGTAAAAAACTTTTGAGGGACGGAACTTAAAAACTTTTGCAGGAGAGGGAGAAAATTTTGAGGGACTGAAATTTAAAATTTTCGAAAGATACAAAGTAAAAATTTTAAAAGAGAAAAAGTTAATAGTTTTGACAATAAATAAGTAAAAACTTTTGAGCGAGAGAGAGTAAAAAACTTTAGAACGAGAGAATGAATAATTGAAGGAATGAAAGCTAAAAAGTTTTGAGGGAGAGAAAGTTAAAACCTTTTATGGGAGAGAGAGAGAGAAAACTTTTATGGGAGGGAATTTTAAAATTTTCGGAAGATACAAAGTATAAATTTTGAAAGATAGAAAATTAAAACTTCCAGAGGTTTTAGAGAAATTGTGATAGAGGGAAAGTAAAAAACTTTGGAGGGAGAGAATCTTTTGAGGGAGAGTGAAAATCTTTTAAAGGCAAAAAGTAGAAATTCTAATGAAGTGCAAGTTAAAAACTTTTAAAGAAGAGAAAGTTAAAACTTTTCAAGGGAGAAAGTGAAAAACTTTTAAGGGAGAGAAACACTTTGAAGGGAGAGAAAGCGAAACTTTTAAGGGAGAATTCTAAAAACTTCGGAAGCTACAAAGTATAAATTGCTAAAGAGAGAATATTAAAAAGTTTTTAGAGAAATTGTGAGTGAAGGTTAAAAACTTGGGAGGCGGAGAAAGTTAAAATCTTCAAGAAAGAGAAGTGAATAATTTTGAGAAAGAAAAAGTTTAGAACTTGTGTCAGAGAGAAGTTACAAACTTCTGAGGTAGAGACATCTAAAACTTTCAAGAGAGAGAGAGTTAATACTTTTTAAGGGAGGAAAGGTGAAAAACTTTTACTGGAGAAAAACTTCAATATTTCAAAAGATATCTAGTAGAAATTTTGAAAGAGTCAAAATCTTTAGAAGGAAAGAAAGTACAAAATTTTGTAGGAGTGAGAGTTAAGAACTTTTGAGGGAAAGAAAGTGAAAAAATTTAATGGAAAGGGATGAAAACTTATGATGTTCAGAAGGTTAAAACCTTTTACTTAGATAAATTGAAAAACTTTTTGAGGGACAGAAATTTGAAATTTAAAAATTTTGGAAGATACAAAGTATATGTTTTTGAAGAAAGACGTTAAAAAGTTTGAGAGTTAAGAAGTAAAAACTTTTGAGCTGGAGAGTTAAAAACTTTTTGGGGAGTTAAAAAGTTTGCGTGAGAGAGTTAAAAACTTTCGAGGGAGAAAGTTTGAGATAAAAGCATTTTAGGGGGAGAAAGTTAAAATCTTTGAAGGGAGAGAGAATGGAAAACATTTAAGGAAAAGAAATTGAAAAAGTTTTGGGACTGAAATTTAAAACTTTGGGAAGATACAAAGTATACATTTTGAAAGAGTGTTTAAACCATTTCAAGGAGAGAGTGAATAACTTTTGAAGGAAAGAAATCGAAAAATTTAGGGAAAGGAATTTTTTTTTAAAAAAATAGGAGCATTCAAACTACAAATTTTGAAAGAGAAAAGATTAAAAAGTTCGAGAGTTAAGAAGTAACAACTTTTGAGGTAGAGTTTAAAACTTTTTAGGTAGTCGAAGTTAAAAATTTTGTAGGGGGAGAGTTTAAAACATTTGAGGGATAGAAAGCTATAACCTTGTACGGGAGAGTCTGGAAAACTTTTAAGGGAGATAGATTGAAAAATTTAGGGACAAGAATTTTAGAATTTCGGAACATGCAAAGTACACGATTTGAAAGAAAATTATACATTTTGGCAAGTTAAGAAGTACAAACTTTTAAGGGAGAAAAAGTAAAAAACTTTTGAGGGACGGAACTTAAAAACTTTTGCAGGAGAGGGAGAAAATTTTGAGGGACTGAAATTTAAAATTTTCGAAAGATACAAAGTAAAAATTTTAAAAGAGAAAAGTTAATAGTTTTGACAATAAATAAGTAAAAACTTTTGAGCGAGAGAGAGTAAAAAACTTTAGAACGAGAGAATGAATAATTGAAGGAATGAAAGCTAAAAAGTTTTGAGGGAGAGAAAGTTAAAACCTTTTATGGGAGAGAGAGAGAAAAACTTTTATGGGAGGGAATTTTAAAATTTTCGGAAGATACAAAGTATAAATTTTGAAAGATAGAAAATTAAAACTTCCAGAGGTTTTAGAGAAATTGTGATAGAGGGAAAGTAAAAAACTTTGGAGGGAGAGAATCTTTTGAGGGAGAGTGAAAATCTTTTAAAGGCAAAAAGTAGAAATTTTAATGAAGTGCAAGTTAAAAACTTTTAAAGAAGAGAAAGTTAAAACTTTTCAAGGGAGAAAGTGAAAAACTTTTAAGGGAGAGAAAGCGAAACTTTTACGGGAGAATTCTAAAAACTTCGGAAGCTACAAAGTATAAATTGCTAAAGAGAGAATATTAAAAAGTTTTTAGAGAAATTGTGAGTGAAGGTTAAAAACTTGGGAGGCGGAGAAAGTTAAAATCTTCAAGAAAGAGAAGTGAATAATTTTGAGAAAGAAAAAGTTTAGAACTTGTGTCAGAGAGAAGTTACAAACTTCTGAGGTAGAGACATCTAAAACTTTCAAGAGAGAGAGAGTTAATACTTTTTAAGGGAGGAAAGGTGAAAAACTTTTACTGGAGAAAAACTTCAATATTTCAAAAGATATCTAGTAGAAATTTTGAAAGAGAGTCAAAATCTTTAGAAGGAAAGAAAGTACAAAATTTTGTAGGAGTGAGTTAAGAACTTTTGAGGGAAAGAAAGTGAAAAAATTTAATGAAAAGAGATGAAAACTTATGAGGTTCAGAAAGTTAAAACCTTTTACTTAGATAAATTGAAAAACTTTTTGAGGGACAGAAATTTGAAATTTAAAAATTTTGGAAGATACAAAGTATACGTTTTTGAAGAAAGACGTTAAAAAGTTTGAGAGTTAAGAAGTAAAAACTTTTGAGCTGGAGAGTTAAAAACTTTTTGGGGAGTTAAAAAGTTTGAGTGAGAGAGTTAAAAACTTTCGAGGGAGAAAGTTTGAGATAAAAGCATTTTAGGGGGAGAAAGTTAAAATCTTTGAAGGGAGAGAGAATGGAAAACATTTAAGGAAAAGAAATTGAAAAAGTTTTGGGACTGAAATTTAAAACTTTGGGAAGATACAAAGTATACATTTTGAAAGAGTGTTTAAACCATTTCAAGGAGAGAGTGAATAACTTTTGAAGGAAAGAAATCGAAAAATTTAGGGAAAGGAATTTTTTTTAAAAAAAATAGGAGCATTCAAACTACAAATTTTGAAAGAGAAAAGATTAAAAAGTTCGAGAGTTAAGAAGTAACAACTTTTGAGGTAGAGCTTAAAACTTTTTAGGTAGTCGAAGTTAAAAATTTTGTAGGGGGAGAGTTTAAAACATTTGAGGGATAGAAAGCTATAACCTTGTACGGGAGAGTCTGGAAAACTTTTAAGGGAGATAGATTGAAAAATTTAGGGACAAGGATTTTAGAATTTCGGAACATGCAAAGTAAACGATTTGAAAGAAAATTATACATTTTGGCAAGTTAAGAAGTACAAACTTTTAAGGGAGAAAAAGTAAAAAACTTTTGAGGGACGGAACTTAAAAACTTTTGCAGGAGAGGGAGAAAATTTTGAGGGATTGAAATTTAAAATTTTCGAAAGATACAAAGTAAAAATTTTAAAAGAGAAAAAGTTAATAGTTTTGTCAATAAATAAGTAAAAACTTTTGAGCGAGAGAGAGTAAAAAACTTTAGAACGAGAGAATGAATAATTGAAGGAATGAAAGCTAAAAAGTTTTGACGATGGGAGGGAATTTTAAAATTTTCGGAAGATACAAAGTATACATTTTGAAAGATAGAAAAATTAAAACTTCTAGAGGTTTTAGAGAAATTGTGATAGAGGGAAAGTAAAAAACTTTGGAGGGAGAGAATCTTTTGAGGGAGAGTGAAAATCTTTTAAAGGCAAAAAGTAGAAATTTTAATGAAGTGCAAGTTAAAAACTTTTAAAGTAGAGAAAGTTATAACTTTTCAAGGGAGAAAGTGAAAAACTTTTAAGGGAGAGAAACACTTTGAAGGGAGAGAGAGTGAAACTTTTAAGGGAGAATTCTAAAAACTTCGGAAGCTACAAAGTATAAATTGCTAAAGAGAGAATATTAAAAAGTTTTTAGAGAAATTGTGAGTGAAGGTTAAAATCTTGGGAGGCGGAGAAAGTTAAAATCTTCAAGAAAGAGAAGTGAATAATTTTGAGAAAGAAAAAGTTTAGAACTTGTGTCAGAGAGAAGTTACAAACTTTTGAGGTAGAGACATCTAAAACTTTCAAGAGAGAGAGAGTTAATACTTTTTAAGGGAGGGAAGGTGAAAAACTTTTACTGGAGAAAAACTTCAATATTTCAAAAGATATCAGGTAGAAATTTTGAAAGTCAAAATCTTTAGAAGGAAAGAAAGTACAAAATTTTGTGGGAGTGAGAGTTAAGAACTTTTGAGGGAAAGAAAGTGAAAAAATTTAATTGAAGGAGTTAAAAACTTATGAGGTTCAGAAGGTTAAAACATTTTATTTAGATAAATTGAAAAACTTTTTGAGGGACAGAAATTTGAAATTTAAAAATTTTGGAAGATACAAAGTATATATTTTTGAAGAAAGACGTTAAAAGGTTTGATAGTTAAGAAGTAAAAACTTTTGAGCTGGAGAGTTAAAAACTTTTTGGGGAGTTAAAAAGTCTGCGTGAGAGAGTTAAAAACTTTCGAGGGAGAGAGATAAAAGCATTTTAGGGGGAGAAAATTAGAATCTTTGAAGGGAGAGAGAATGGAAAACATTTAAGGAAAAGAAATTGAAAAAGTTTTGGGACTGAAATTTAAAACATTCGGAAGTCACAAAGTATACATTTTGAAAGAGAGTTTAAAATTTTAAGAGTTTAAAATTCAGAGTTAAGAAATGAAAATTTTTATGAAGTAAAAGTTAAAAACTTTTCAAGGTGAGAAAGATAAAAACATTTAAGGGAGTGGAAGTTAAAACCATTTCAAGGAGAGAGTGAACAACTTTTGAGGGAAAGAAATCGAAAAATTTAGGGATAGAAATTTTAAAAAAATAGGAGCATACAAACTATAAATTTTGAAAGAGAGAGAAGATTAAAAAGTTCGAGAGTTAAGAAGTAACAACTTTTGAGGTAGAGTTTAAAACTTAATAGGTAGTCGAAGTTAAAAACTTTGTAGGGGGAGAGTTTAAAACATTTGAGGGATAGAAAGCTATAATCTTGTACGGGAGTCTGGAAAACTTTTAAGGGAGATAGATTGAAAAATTTAGAGACAAAAATTTTAGAATTTCGGATCATACAAAGTACACAATTTGAAAGAAAATTATAAATTTTGGCAAATTAAGAAGTAAAAACTTTTAAGGGAGAAAAAGTTAAAAACTTTTGAGGGACGGAACTTAAAAACTTTTGTAGGATAGTGAAAATTTTGACGGTCTGAAATTTAAAATTTTCGAAAGATACAAAGTAAAAATTTTAAAAGAGAGAAAGTTAATAGTTTTGACAATAAATAAGTAAAAACTTTTGAGCGAGAGAAAGTAAAAAACTTTTGAGCGAGAGAATGAATAATTGAGGGAATGAAAGCTAAAAACTTTTGAGGGAGTTAAAACCTTTTATGGGAGAGAAAGAGACAAACTTTTAAGGGAGGGAATTTTAAAATTTTCGGAAAATACAAAGAATAAATTTTGAAAGATAGAAAATTAAAAGTTTCAAAGTTTTTAGAGAAATTGTGACAAAGGGAATGTTAAAAACTTTGGAGGGAGAGAATCTTTTGAGGGAGACTGAAAATCTTTTGAAGGCAAAAAGTGGAAATTTTAATGAAGTGCAAGATAAAACCTTTTAAAGAGAAAGTTAAAACCTTTCAAGGGAGAGAAAGTGAAAACCTTTTAAGGGAGAGAAACACTTTTAAGTGAGAGAAAGTGAAAATTTTTTAAGGGAGAATTCTAAAAATTTCGGAAGCTACAAAGTATATATTGTTAAAGAGAATATTAAAAAGTTTTTAGAGAAATTGTGAGTGAAGGTTAAAAACTTGGGAGGCGGAGAAAGTTAAAATCTTCAAGGAGAGGGTGAATAATTTTGAGAGAGAAAAAGTATAGAACTTGTGTCAGAGAGAAGTTACAAACTTTTGAGGTAGAGACATCTAAAACTTTCAAGAGAGAAAGTTAATACTTTTCAAGGGAGGGAAGGTGAAAAACTTTTACTAAAGAAAAACTTCTACATCACTAAGTAGAAATTTTGAAAGAGAGAGTCAAAATCTTTAGAAGGAAAAAAAGTACAAAATTTTGTGGGAGTGAAGAGTTAAGAACTTTTGAGGGAAAGAATGTGAAAAATTTTAATGGAAAGAGTTAAAAACTTCTGAGGTTCAGAAGGTTAAAACCTTTTACTTAGATAAATTGAAAAACTTTTTAAGGGACATAAATTTGAAATTTAAAAATTTTGGAAGATACAAAGTATATATTTTTGAAGAAAGACATTAAAAAATTTGAGAGTTAAGAAGTAAAACTTTTGAGCTGGAGAGTTAAAAACTTTTTGGGGAGTTAAAAAGTTTGCGTGAGAGTTAAAAACTTTCGAGAGAGAGAGATAAAAACATTTTAGGGGGAGAAAGTTAAAATCTTTGAAGGAAGAGAGAATGGAAAACATTTAAGGAAAATATTTTGAAAAAGTTTTAGGACTGAAACTTGGAACTTTCAGAAGATACAAAGTATACATTTTGAAAGAGAGTTTAAAATTTTGAGAGTAACGAAGTAAAAACTTTTGAGAGAGATAAAGTTTCAAACTTTGGAGGGAAAGAATGTCAAAACTTTTGAAGTAGAGAATGTGAAAAAAATTGAGGGAGTGAGAAAAATTTTCGAGTGATAGAAAGTTAAAACCTTTTAAGGGAGAAAGTGTGGAAAACTTTTAAAGGAGTAAAATTGAAAATTTTAGGGACTGAAATTTAGAAATTTCGAAAGATGCAAAGTATAAATTTTGAAAGAAAGAATATTATAAATTTGAGTTATGAAGTAAAAACTTTTGCAAGACAGAGTTAAATATTTTGTGTTGAGAAATAAAAACTTTTTAGGGGAGAGAAGTTTAAAAATATTTAGGAAGTGAAAGTTTAAAAAATTAGGAAGTAAACGTTCAAAACATTTTAGAGAGAGAAAGATAAAAACATTTGAGGGAATGGAAGTTAAAACCTTTTAACAGAGAGAGTGAAAAAACTTTTAAGGGAGACAAATCGAAAAATCTATAGACGGAAATTTCAAAATTTCGAAACATACAAAGTACAACTTTTGAAAGAGAGAAAATTAAAAAGTTTAAGAGTAAGAAGTAAAAACTTTTGATGTAGAGAGTTAAAAACTTTTTAGGGAGTCAAAACTAAAAACTTTTGAGGGAGAGAGTTAAAAACATTTGAGGGATAGAAAGTTAAAATCTTTTACGGGAGAGAGAGAGGGAAAAAAAATTTAATGTAGATAGATTTAAAAATTCCAGAATGTACAAAGTACACCTTTTTAGAGTTGAGAATTAAAAACTTTTGAGGGAGAAAAAGTTAACAACTTTGGAAAGAAAATAAATTCTTTTTAAGGAGAGAAAGTGAAAAAAAAAATTAGGAGATAATGTTAAAAACTTTTTAGGGAGTGAAAGTTAAAAACTTTTGAGGGGGAGAAACATAAAAACAATTGAGGCAGACGAAGTTAAAACTTTTAAGGGAGAGAAAATGGAGAACTTTTGGGGGAGAGAAATTAAAAAATCTGGGGACTTAAATTTAAAATTTTTGAAACAAACAAAGCAAAAAATTTGAAAGAGAGAAAGGTAATATTTTGAGAATAAAGAAGTAAAATCATTTGAGAGTAAAAAACTTTTGAACGAGAGAAAAATTTTGAGGGAATAAAAGTTAAAAACTTTTGAGGGAGAGAAAGTTAAACACTTTGAGGGAGAGTGACAAACTTTTAAGGGAGAGAATTTTAAAAAATTTGGAAGAAACAAAGTATAAATTTTTAAATAGATAAAATTAAAAAAATTGAGAGTCAAAGTAAAAAACATTTGACGTAGAGAGTTAAAAACTTTCTAGGGAGTGATAGCTAAAAACTTCCGAGGGAGAGCTAAAAACTTTTGAGAGAAAGAAAGTTAAAACCTTTTAAGGGAGGTAGAGTGAAAAAAAATTAGGGACATAAATTTAAAATTTTCGGAAGATACAAAGTATAAATTTTGAAAGAGAAAATTATAAATTATGAGAGTATAGAATTAAAAAAATTTAAAGGAGAAAAAAGTTAACTTTTGAGGGACACAAATTAAAAACTTTTGAAGGAGAGTGAAATATTTTGACGGGGAGAAAGTTCAAAACTTTTTAGGGAGTGAAAGTTAAAAACTTTAAAGGGGGGAGAGAGAGAGAGAGAAACATTTGAGAGAGGAAGTTAAAACCTTTTAAGGTAAAAACTTTTAAGAGAGAAGTTTGAAATTTTGAGGGATAGGAGGTAAAAACTTTTGAGGAAGGAAAAGTGAAAATTTTAGAGACTAAACTTTAAGAAATTCGATAGACAAAAGTTCAAAATTTATTCATATAAGAAGTAAAAACTTTTTGATAGAGAGGATTTTCTATAATGAGTCCTAAAGTCGGGCCACCAATTGGAGGCACAATCATATAAAAAATTTATTTCAAATGCAACACACCACAATTACTGGAATACAATATTCAATACATGATTGAAAAAAATATCAGAAATGTAGATTTCAATGTGGTGCACAAAAAATAAAGCACATAATGTCCTACTTCCATTCCAAAATATAAGATAACTTGCATTTCGTGAATTCACTAATGGAAAGTGATCTTATATTTTGGAACAGAGGGAGTATATTGCATCAAAAATCAAGAGAGAGCGAGAGAGAAATATTTCTTACCTTCATATCCCAACTTTAGCATTTATCTTTGCCTTCATTCCGAACACCATCTGTGACTAGAGCCATAGGCCTCTAATCTATTACTTCACCAATGAACCCAAATTCCTTTGCCTCTTTGGGGTCATAAAATTATCCCGATCCATGTTCTTCTGAATTCCAATCTACAGACTGTCTGCCATGCTTTGAATACAGTGCACACAGTGTATCCCAAACACGAATAATATGCTTGGCATCAGTGGTCATATCTTTAGCCTGTCCACTCTACCTACTCAAAGGCTGATTAGCCACAATTGTTACATTAGTAAGAGACCGCCACTCACCCTTTGCACCAAGAGCTATGAGGAGAGAACCCATTGATGCAGCTTGATCCATGCATGTTGTATTGATCGGAGATTGAATGTACTGCATCATATCATATATAGCAAGACCTGTATAAAAGAGTACAAATCATAAGTCATGGAAAAAACTGTTGTACTGTTATATCCCAAATCCTAATTAGCATGCATCATGGTCCTCATCAAAGTTCAGAAGCAACAATAAAAGGAAAGCATGTGTATACATTATTTGTTTCAATTCATAATATGCGCAAAGGACATCATCACTACATTGGAAAACCTGAATATAATAATATGACCATTTTAGACTAGTTGCAACAATAAACAATGAAATTTTCCCTTATCTATTGTGACTTTCATCAAGTCTTATTATGTACATGATACATTTAGAAATTGTTAAGGATGTGAGAAAGCCCAATAAAGGTATATACAGGAAGTGCCCTCAGTAGTGTTTAAATAGAAAATTGACTCTAGTTGATAGTCTAATACAAAAACAAAAGTTCATATAACTTGTTGACTCAAAATTAAATTAGTTTTCCACTTTTCAAGGTAGCCTCCTAACCCTAATTTAAGGCACTACCGCACTAGTGAGTGGAAGCAATATACTAAAAACACTTCAGACTGGAGTTGATTGTACTCAAATTGCATCTTACCAATTTTCTATATATGCCGAGTGACAAAAGCCACGTATCTAATAGTCTTGACATATAACCACTTTAAGATTATATTCAATTCACCACCTACACTCGTTACATCTCCAAGAAATCTTCAAAAAAGAGACTTGAGTACTTCTTTTATTAGTTCTTATTTTACCTCTCTTTTTTTACAAGAACAAGTTTCTTTCTATCGTTACCATATAAATGCAGGAATTTGAAATTTTATGGAGAACCACTTACTTAAAGCTACATCTAGAATTCAAATTTAGCTAACGTACAACATTCCTTCATGCATTTCCCGAAATGTGATAGGCAAATTTGTAACACTTGGAACTTGGGGCTAAGTAATTGTTTCTTTAAAATATATATATAAAAAAAAGACCCTTAGCTACACAAAAAGTGTCTCATTTGCCACCTTTTTTCCTCCACAAAAAGAATCCTCTTCTATTGATAATAGTATAAAATTGCACAGTATCCTCAAAGTTGGTATCGTAATTAATTATCATGCCACCACTACTCAACTAACAACTTAATATTCTTTTAGGTCTAAACATGGAACAAAAAATATAACCTTCATATTTATAAATTTTGTAAATGGTGGTGAAACGCAGGGTGTATTACAATCTCATGTGTGCAGTAGATAAAATGAATATAGGTTGGACAAAACAAACAAAATCAGGCATTCGTACGAAGGACCATTATAATGATTTATCAGAACAAGTGATGCAAAACATTATGCAAATTAGAAGTAGGATGGAAAAGCAGAAAACTACTCCAACGGTGACTAAGACCACAATACTAGAAAACTACTTGTCTGCCAACCTGAAAAACTACCTAACTAATGTATCAAATCTAATTTTCTTAGAAAACAAATGCATCATGCCTAATACTCATGATTTGAAATTGACAATTGTCCTCTGTCAAAATAGTTTTGACAACACAACTTACCAAGAAAAAGAAAAACAGAGGCCCTATAAACAAACAAATTTAACCCATTCTAAGTGGTTTAGTCTATTGGAAAACGAAAGTATGATGGTCATACTCACACGCCAAACCAGGAACAGTAACGCATTTCAGGAGAAGGGATTGACATTACCATATTATCCATCTTTCTCTAAGCTTTTGAAAGGAGGAAGAATCACTTTTCTATGTCGACAGAAAGTGATTCAAGAAAAATTATTTTAAAAAACAATTCTAACATTTCACTTTTACACACTTCAAAATTTTACGAATAACAAGGAGATTCTTTTTATCTTCTCATTCCCAGCAAACTCAAGCATCAAAAGGGTAAAAATACTTGTCTGCCAACCTGAAAAACTACCGAACTACTGTATCAAATCTAATTTTCTTTGAAAACAAATGCATCATGCCTAATGTTCATGATTTGAAATTGACAATTGTCCTGTGTCAAAACAGTTTTGACAACACAACTTACCAAGAAAAAGAAAAACAGAGGCCCTATAAACAGACAAATTTAACCCATTCTAAGTGGTTTAGTCTATTGGAAAACGAAATTAGGATAGTCATATTCACAAGTCCAACCAGGAACAGTAACGAACTTCATGAGAGGGAATTGACATTACCATATTATCTATCTTTCTCTAACCTTTTGAAAGAAGGAAGAATCACTTTTCTATGTCGACAGAAAGTGATTCAAGAAAAAACAATTTAAAAAACAATTCTAACATTACACTTTTACACACTTCAAAATTTTACGAATAACAAGGAGATTCTTTTTATCTTCTCGTTCCCAACAAACTCAAGCATCAAAAGGGCAAATTATGGGTAATGAATAAGATATATGCTTAATCAGTAGAGAATGCATAATCCAACCATAAGCCAATAAAACTGTATGCGGATAAACCAAAAAAAGTCGCACAAAAGATGGGTTTGTAAATCTGACCTGGAAAGAGAGGAGGAGATTGGCGTCATCGGCATCAGAGACTGAATCACTACTTGTGCCGCCGGTGATCCTCTCTTCGTACGACGACATCGTATTCCGGTGACTCTGTTTAGTAAGATTAATGTAGCCTAGCCCTAATCAAAATCTCCAACGTGTAGAAGATTAATGTACCCTATGCCTAATCGATCTCTCGAAAGTTTAGAAAGATTAATGTACCCTAACCCTAAATTGATGATCGTTTCTGAGTATTCAAGGAGGAAGAACCGTTGTGCGGAATCCGACTTTGAATGGGAAAGATGAGAGAGAGAAGGTTCAAGGAAATACTGTACCGTTTGGCTTGGGTTTAACGCAATTAGAAAGATTTAGTTTAGAAAGATTAATGTACACTAACCCTAAATTGATGATCGTTTCTGAGTATTGCAGGAGAAAGAACCGTTGGGCGGAATCCGACTTTGAATGTGAAAGATTACAGAGATAGAGGTAGAGAGAGAGAGGACGAGGGTTCAAGGAAATGAGCCCGTACGGAATGACTTATAAGTTGGTCCGACTCATTTGTTACTATTCAGCTCATCCCGAATAACTAATTTTTTTACTTAGTTGAGTTTTCAAGTTAAACAAAAAAAAGTATTTGTAAGTTATTTTAAAATGTATAAATCATTTTAAAATAAGTTAGTTTGATTAAATATAATGTCTATTTTGTCCCTCTTCTATTTTATACCTTTTTTTATTAATGTTTTATTAATATTTATATTTATTTTAAGTTATAAGTAATTATGAGTCGAATACCTTCGTAACTTATTTTAACTTACAAATCAAATTGATGCTGAACGTTTTTACTTATAAGTCATTTAAAACAAGTCATTCCCGAACAGACCCTATAATTGTATGAAATCTAAAAGATATTCTAAATCTCTTTAAAGTCTACCATCTTTAATAAGAGGAATTAATATTTCTATAAGAAAAAAATTTAATATCTTTACGAGTTTTCTGTCACGTGAGTGCATATGAGCCTATTCGGGAGCTACTTATAAGTTAGTCAAACCAACTTATAAGTAGCTTTTTACTGTTTGAGTGTTCGAAAATGACTTATTTTTTGACTTATAAGTCAACAAAATTAAGTAACAATTTGTAGCTTAAAATAAAAATATTACTTATAAGTCATTCTTAATAAGTTATTTTGACCAAATGTAATGATTATTTTGCCCCTCCTCTGTCTTGACAAATTACATCTGTACCCTCCAACCTAAAAAGCATTTGTTTCTTCTAACGTAAACATCTGTACCCTCCAACTTGAGTTTGTTTTTGTCATGATATGTTTAATGTAGTGATATGGAGTATAAATAAATATATATAATTTGATTGTAGAGATATGACTGGAAGCTTTTCTTATGCAGTTAGCTGTTGATTTTTCAACCTTGTTTTAAATTCCAGTTATAAATGCCTTTGCTTGTTAGATTTGATTTTACAATCCTATACCCACTGTACTCAAATTACAACACTTAGGTACTTACTACTCATTCGTCATTCATAAGCAGTGTTCACGGTTTACACCATATTATGATGTTTACCAATAATTTATTTTAAATAATAAGTTATTTACTAATAAGCTAGTTAAATAAGTTGTTTACCAATAAGCTGATTAAATAATAAGTTGATTATCAATAATAAGTTGTTTACCAATAATAAGTTGTTTAAATAATAAGATGTTTACTAGTAATAAGTCGTTTACCAATAATAAGTTGTGTACCAATAAGCTGTGTAAATAAGTTGTTTACCAATAAACTTTTTAAATAAGTTGTTTACCAATAAGTTATTTAAATAATAAGTTGTTTAGCAATAATAAGCCGTTTACCAATAATAAGTTGGTTATCAATAAACTGTTTAAATAAGTTGTTAACCAATAAACTGTTTAAATAATAAGTTATTTAGCAATAACAAGCTGTTTAAATAATAAGTTAGTTACCAATAAGTTGTTTATCAATAAGCTGTTTAAATAATAAGTTGTTTAGCAATAATAAGCCGTTTATCAATAATAAGTTGTTTACCAATAAGCTATTTAAATAAGTTGGTTACCAATAAACTGTTTAAATAATAAGTTAGTTACCAATAAGCTATTTAAACAATAAGTTATTTATCAATAAGCTATTTAAATAAGTTATTTACCTATAATAAGTTATTTACCAATAATAAGTTATTTACCAATAAGCTCTTGAAATAAGTTATTTACCAATAATAACATTCGATATAATATTGAATCAATGTATCTTTTTATAATGTCATTTTTAGTAATCTTTACATTTTATTTTAACTTATAAGTCATTATCAGTCAAACACCTTCATAATTTTTTTTAACTTAATTTATGACTTATAAGTCATTATCAGCCGAACACTTTTACTTATAAGTCACAACTTAAAACAACTTATAAGTCCACTTATATTTTAACTTATAAGTCATTTTAAAATAAGTCAGTCCCGAGCAGGCCTCTAGGTAGGCTAATAGGCTTATGATTATCTAAATTTTGCTTAAAAATTTAATGTCGATATTAATTTAGAAATTATGCAATGGTAATGTTTTATGACAAAAATATAATTGGTGATAGCGGCCGGCTACCGGAAAAGTTCTATTGTTTATGGTAGAAGTCACACGTTATGCCTCATACCTCGATAATAAAATATATTTCTAATTTTCTAGTATAATAAAATGGTAATAATAATATAAGTTTTTCAAATATTATAAGGAAATATGATATGCACATGGGCAAATTTCATGGCCAAGTCAGAATGAGAATCTATATCTATACAATAAGTATAGGGTTTGTTATACGGTCTGTATAAACTCTGTTTTTTGTATATATTTAAGTTACACTTAAAACACTGTTTTTTTATAAAAATTTCAGTTGAAATAGATACTATACATTTTTTGGAGTTACTAAAATAAAAAAAATATCGTTAAAATGTCACTACAACAATGTCGCTGTAGAAGGACTCATATATCTATCTATCTATATAATATATAATATATAAAGGTAGTACTGAAAGACTTTTTTATACCAATAAAAGGTAAATAAATTTAATAAATATATGTTCTTTTTTTTATATAGAGTTCAAGTCTTTTTACAGTAAATATAATAAATATATGTTCTTTTTTTAAATTTCTTATCAAACTAAATCAATCCCATTTTTTTTAATTATAATAAAATAATTTATATCTATATAATATATAAATGTAATAAATAGAGCACTCTCATAGACTCCATTTTTTTAAACTTCTTCTACCAATAAAAAAAATAATCTAATAAATATATGTTCCTTATACTACTAACAAATTACAACATCAATATCAAACCACCAATCAATATCCATATTTTACCAATAAAAAATTAATATAATAAATATATTGGTTTTTTAAAACTTCTTCTCAAATTAAATCTCCTTTTTTTAATTAAAATTAAACAATATACTAACAAATTACAACATCACTATCAATCCACCGATCAATATTCATATTTTCACAAAATAAAGCATTCTCATAATCTCCAATATTTTTAAACTTCTTAACTAAAATAATAATTAAAGTCCACCAATAACATAAAAACAATAAATATGTATATGCATAGCTCTACTAACAAATATAAAACAATAAAATTCAACTTAATGTATATTAATAATATGATAAAAATACAACAATATAATGGATGGACGGGGAATATTAAAACTCCATTATTATACTAATAATATCATAATATTTTTGTTATGATTTAAAAATATACCAAACTTTTATTTAATCGTTATTACTTTTATTTTCTATTTTAATAAATATTAACTCATTTCATAAACTCCAATATTTTAAACTTCTTCTACTAATTAATATAAATAATAATAATAAAATATTCTTATATCTAATAAACTTCTTCCTTCATATTATATTTCCATCTTATGTAGAGTACAAAATCATTAAAAAACAAAATCTACCACCTATAAATTAGAGCAATATAATATTTGTAACCATTAATATTATGAACCTAGATCATAATATTTTTTAATCTATTCTCTGTTACTCTTTATTTTATTAAATACTAACTCCTTTAATAAACTCTAATATTTTTAAACTTTGTCTATTAATTAATATTACTCGCAATATAGAACACTCTCATATTCTCTAATAATTGTAAACTTTTTTCTACCAATAAAAAAGTAAATTTAATAAATATATGTTCTGTTTTTAAACTTATTCTCAAACTAAATCTCCTCTTTTTATAATTATAATTAAAAAAACATATCAAACAAATTCCAATGTGATAATTCATTAGCCAAAAAAATTGTATGCTATCGTCACAATTGGCATGTGCGTCATGATGTAATATTTTTTCTCTTTCCAACAAATTATTCTTTTTCATCTTAATTAATTAATTTTTTCCCCTGATTTACAAACTTGACTTTGATTGTTGATTCTTGTTATTAATCTCATATATCTACCTTTTAATTTTGGGGCTTAGTATTTAGGATCTGAATTGATATTTATGACAGAAATTAATTTGTTTGTGTTTTAATTATAATGTCAATTAGTTGTGATAGTATGACATTATTTATCTAACCTAAAATATTCGATCAGTAATGTTAAAAACATATGAACAACTTCACACATCTATTATACACCACGAAAAACCTTAAACCCACACTAACCAATAATCATAAAATCAAAGTAGGTACAACAATATTCTCAACTAACACAAAATTATTAATTATAAGTAAATTTATTGTAATATTGTCTCAAAACCATTAATTATAGTAAATTATAAATTACAAAAATCAATGAATACCACAAAATAAATTTATTTCAATACAACGTATATTAATTTTGTATTTTAGTATAAATAATTGAGATATGTATACGCAACATAAATGAAACTATATTATACCTTAATATAAGCAATATATCAATATTTATACAAACGAAACCAATAAACTTTTAATACTAACTCGTATGGTTATAACATACGCATATTATTATGATTTTAATAATAATAAATGTAAACAAAATGATGTATATATATTGGTAAATTTATACGATATACAATATTTAATATGAATAATAACAACAACAATAACAATAATAATAAAAAAAAAAAAAAAAAATTTAATAAACTTTTTTCTTTTCATTTTTATCTTCAAAGTCATTAATAACATAATATTAATGAATTTAGATCATAATATTAAAATTCGAAAAAAATATTTGAATATTAATATCTTTACAAATATATTAATTAATCTAATATGAAAAATAAATTTAAATTCATCTATCTTTCTATATATATATATATATTAATATTACGAGTCTAAATCATAATATCAAAATGCAGAATAACACGAGAATACTAATTGAGGAGACGAACGAACCTGCCGCTACATCATAATTAACAAGTTGTTTACACATGCATGCATGCATGTATGTTGCCTATAAATATCGATCGGCTAGGTAGCTAGAAGTTTTTATCAAACTTGATATTAGCTATGAGCCATGGTAATATAATCAACAGTTACGAAATGAAGCAGAACAAAACTTTTTATATATAGATCGAAGAGCTGGAGTGACATATAATCAACAGTTATCAATTAATGAAGCAGAACAAAACTTTAAAAGTAAATAATGCTAACAAAGAGATACGAGTATAACAATCAAAATATTAGCATATGTAGTTGTGGCAACCAGATGACTTTGGCAAAATATTAATATAAGGGTAGTTTTACCGATTCACTAATTTCGTTAAAAGACATTCTATCATTTCACCGTTTACGTCGTGCTTGCGTGGTTATGGGCTGCCACAATTTTCCTATATATAAAGAAGATATATCTATATATATATATATATATGAGAATAATGGTCATACACAGTTGCGTATGTTTAATTTATGCACAGTTTGTCAAAACTACGTCGTTTTGATAGATTTATTTTTTATTTCTGATTTGGGAGTAGAGAAGTATGATACAAATCTGTCAAAACGACATAGTTTTGACATATTGTACACAAATAAAATATACACACTGTGTATGACAATATATATATATATATAGAGGTAATGCGATGAGATCAAATGTGGTATCAACACAATGTTGTGATTGCAGATCACAAGCTAAGATAAAATGGACGTATTGCGGACGACACTTATTTAAAAACAACGTCGTTCTTAATTGATCAACCATGCTAAGCGTCCGTAGTTTAATATTGTTAAAGGAAAATATATAAACGAGGGACATTTTTAATACTGCTAAAGGGAAATATATAAACGAGGGACATTTTAGACATTTGTCAAGTCTGCAGTAGTTTAATACGGCTGACGAGGAATATATAAAGAAGGAACATTTTGGATATTTATCTAGTCCGCAGTATTAAGCTGCGGAATACTGGAAACTGTAGACGAGAGTAATATTAGTCATTCGATATTCGGATGGACAATCGAGATTTGATGAACGATCAAGATTTATGGCAAGACTAGACTTTTTTTTTACAACATTAACTATGAAGCATCACCATATATATATATATATATATATATATATATATGTATAGACATAATTATATTACTATAAAAGACTACAACTATATATTAACAGAACGTGTAACGTGTGAAGTGTTCAAGTGACTATTGACATTTTGTTTAGCATGAATTCCAGAAAGTGTGCAATTATAGTGGAAACAACATATGTAACATATATTTATTTACACATGGACCAGAAACGAAGAAGATATAATCATATATTCACATAAATAAAAAGGGGTGTAATAAAAACGGGCAAATATCATGAAAACCTTACCCAAGCCTTATCCCACAATAATGTTGTCACTTGATTACAGGCAGATAAACAGCCACATACAAAACCCAAATCCATCCACAGGGTCTGGTCCGTCTGTTTTACAATTTTGGAGCCATTATTCCGCAAGACCTCCACAGCCACAAGCTCGCTTAACTACCTATTCACTCTATTCACACAATGCTAACACCTCCTAACTGTTGGAATTTCCATATCCTTTTAAAAATCTAATCAGCTAGCTGGCTTCAAGAAACTGACTTGCAAATTCTTGGAGGTAAATTTTTTTTCTCCTGAATTTGGGTTTTACATCCCGATTCTGAATTCGTAATATCTACCCGTATTTGGGTCCTCACAATTTCAATCGGAGGGATAATTGTTAATTGCTAATTCAGTATCATTTTCTGTTTATGTTCCATGTGTTTGTTGGTTAAACTGCAGCTTAGTGTTCAGTGTTAATTTATAATTTGAATACCTATAGGCTTCAGCATTGAACTTTAGGTTTTTGAGTTGCTGTTTCTTGGGCTGAAGCTGATGGTGGAGGATATTTAAGTGTAATTATGGCTAGTGTGGCTTCCTTAGTGAGTTTGGGGAGTACTTGTACATGCTGTTCTGGGCAATTTGAAGTGTCCCTTTCATTGGTTAGAGGAGTTTCTCTTTCTAAAAATTTTAGTAGTTTTCGCAAAGTGTGGATTGGGAAGAGATGGCGGAATATGTCCATATGTAAATATTCGGTTAGCACCAATTACATTGCTGATCAAGGGACTTTGATATCACTTGATTCCACAGATAGAAGTATCAAAGAGGATGAGGCTGATCTCATTCTTAAGCCAGCTCCCAGGCCTGTAATAAAATCTGGGCCTAAGTTTGACCCCCTTTTAGGGATGAATTCTGTAACATGGGACCCATCAAAACTTAGTAATGATTCGGAGGATGAAAAGTTGAATGTTGATGAAGAAGAGAGAAATAAGGTGATTGAGTCACTGGGAGAGGTATTGGAGAAGGCAGAGAAACTAGAACCTAGTATGAAGGCGACTGCATCAGTTAGAAAGCCGCCACCAACCAAATCAAGGGTTGATCAAAGAAGTGCTAGAACACTTAATTCCACTGCAGTTGGGAAGTCTAAGACTTTGAAGAGTGTATGGCGTAAGGGAAGTCCGGTTGCCACTGTTCAGAAAATAGTTAAAGAATTACCGAAGAATGAAAAGGTTGAGGAAAAGGAACCAGATACAGAGGTCTTGGTGAAGATTGATTCCCCGCCTGTTACTCCTCTAAGACCCCCTCAGCCGCCTCAAAGAGTTCAACCTAAGTTACAGATGAAACCCTCTGTAACCCCTCTGCCTGTGATCAAGAAACCTGTTATCTTGAAGGATGTGGGGGCAGCTACAAAGTCACTGGTTTGTGATGGAACTGATTCAGCTGCGCAGACGAAAGAACGCAAACCAATATTGATTGACAAGTTTGCATCTAAAAAAGCTGTGGTTGATCCTTTGATTATTCAGTCTGTGTTGGCACCTCCCAAACCTGGGAAGGCCTCTGCACCTGGAAGACTCAAGGATGATTTCCGTAAAAAAAGTGGTCCATTGGGGGGATCACGCAGACGTCCTAAGGATGTTGATATTCCTGATGAGGAGGCATCAGAACTTGATATTTCTATTCCTGGTGCTGTTTCGGCACGGAAAGGAAGGAAATGGAGTAAGGCGAGTAGGAAAGCAGCTAGACTTCAGGCAGCTAGAGAGGCTGAACCTGTTAAAGCTGAAATTCTGGAGGTTGATGAAGTTGGTATGTTGACCGAGGAATTAGCCTACAACTTGGCCACCAATGAAGGTGAAATTCTTGGGTTTCTATACGCGAAGGGGATTAAGCCTGATGGGGTGCAAACACTGGACAAAGACATTGTGAAGATGGTCTGCAAAGAATATGATGTGGAAGTTATTGATGCTGCCCCTGTTAGAGTGGAGGAAATGGCAAAAAAGAAGGAATTTTTGATAAAGACGACTTGGATAAATTAGAAGATAGGCCTCCAGTTCTCACTATAATGGGACACGTCGATCATGGAAAGGTAAAGAGTCATAGCTCTATTGTTTTTCATTTTTTCACCATTTAATATTAATTCATATAATTACTATTTATTTAATTTCTAATGGCAAGATTCCACTAACATATTTTAATATTATCCACTTGGCAGACAACCCTGTTGGATCATATTCAAAAGACCAAGGTATGTGTTGAAGCTTAAGTATCTTGATGCTTTTCGTAACTGATGCCCAAATTGGAGTTTATTTCTAATGACTTCCATCTTGTGATTAGATTATAGTTTTTGTACATCACCATATTTTATAATTGAATAACTTATGAAGTGATAATAAAACATATCACATGTCGGCTAGATTTGCCGCAATTGACATTGAATTGGATATCAATGCTTGACTGCTAAGTATTATAGGTTGCGGCATCCGAAGCTGGTGGAATTACACAAGGAATTGGTGCTTATAAGGTTCAAGTACCTATTGATGGAAAGTTGCGACCATGTGTTTTTCTTGATACTCCTGGACATGAGGTAATCTCATTTTGTTCTGTTGTTTCAATTTCAGGCTCCTTTGGCAGAAATATAACTCTCTCTTCCTCACTTTTCTTGCTAGAGTTTTTTCTTTGGGTAGCTTTTGCAATCCTGTTATAGCATCTATGTACCTTTTGGTAATATGGTGTTATGGCTTCATTGTGAACAGAGCTTCTCTTTCTCCTTTCAATGATGTCTATCAAATTTGCTTCTGTAGGCATTTGGGGCGATGAGAGCTCGTGGAGCGAGGATCACAGACATTGCTATCATTGTGGTTGCTGCTGATGATGGGATTCGCCCTCAAACAAATGAGGCCATAGCTCATGCCAAAGTGGCTGGGGTGCCAATTGTGATTGCCATAAATAAGGTATCTTATTTGTATTCCACATGTCACGCGTGGCTTTCTGCTGGCTTTAGGAAATGCTTTTATTACATTCCCCCTCCCCAAACTCCAGATAGACAAGGATGGAGCTAATCCAGAGCGTGTCATGCAAGAGCTTTCTTCAATTGGTTTAATGCCAGAAGACTGGGGGGGTGATATCCCAATGGTTCAGGTCTTTGAAATGCATCATTGAAAGTGAAATTGAATGTCAGTATTTTTACCTTTCAATGACCCTGCTTTTGGTGCTAATACCCTTTGACAGATCAGTGCTCTTAAAGGAGAGAATGTAGATGAATTGTTGGAAACCATCATGCTTGTTGCAGAGGTAAGTTGAATATACTTTGTGCCCCAACTTTTTTCCTTCGATGTTTTTCTTAGGATAACAGCTCTATCATACTCCTGTAAGCTGTTTTAGATTTACTCGAAACAGTTGTTTCTTATTAAATATACAACTCATTAGTTCCAAAATATTAGTGAACATGTCGTTGTTTGTTTGTTTACTTAATTATTTGTCCTATTTTTTTTGAAGAGACCAATGCCTTACATAATTGCTTGTAGTGATGCCAGATTTATAAGCATTTTATTATGGCTTCACTATATGCTATATTGCCCTGAATTTGGTAGGCCCCCAAGCTGCAGGTGTCTTCACTGTTCACTATTTCACATGTAGATTGTTTGATCCTAACTGATTTTCCTTTAGTTTTATGAAGTGGCTTTGCGCAGTCAGTACTTGTGATATCGAGTTGACATTAGTACGCAGTGATGAATTGTTTCATTAATATTTTCAAGGTTATGATTTAGTTAGTCTACTGAATACACTCACTTTCCTTCTGGACATCCAAGTAAATTCCTGGGCGTATGATTGTCTTTTAATTTTCTGGTGCTTAACAATTATACGCAAATAACTTAATTGTTCTTAAATGCCTATTCCTTTGTCATCCTTAGCATGCATGATCCAAATATTCTAAATTACATTTCGTTCTTCCTTTAAGTTGCAAGAGTTGAAGGCTAATCCTCACAGAAATGCAAAGGGCACAGTCATCGAGGCAGGCCTTGATAAATCTAAAGGACCAGTAGCTACATTCATTGTACAGAATGGCACACTTAAAAGAGGAGATATAGTAGTTTGTGGGGAAGCCTTTGGAAAGGTTGGTGGATAAGACAAGAAACTTGTAATTTTTTATTTAAAAAAAAAATTCAAATACTTAGTTGACCTAGATTTACCTTGGGTGTAAACTGTTTATTTGGTTGATTTCATATAATGCTATCTTGAAGAGCTTTCCCATTTTGAACATGTCAGGTTCGGGCTTTATTCAATGATGGTGGAAAGCGTGTTGATGAAGCTGGACCCTCATTACCAATACAGGTTTGTAATCTGCATACTGCATTTTCTGGTTCCTCTTATTTATCAGATTTTTATCTTGTTATAATCTGGAGTAAGGGGTGTGATGGACGCATAGTTAAGAAATTAGATTTGCCCTGCTATATATTTGTGTGTATACGAAAGGAGGTCCAGGAGGGTTAGAGGTAAGAAAAAGTAAATCCCAGCCTCTCTTCTCAAGTGAGTCTATTCAGCTTCACTGAAAATTTCTAACGTTCATAGCCTTTCTTGAAAATTAGTCACCACAACTCGCTGTGCTTTCTTTTGAGTGATGGAGCTAGTATCAAAATTCAAAACTACCAATGAGGTTGTGAACTGTATCTTAATCAACTTCTTTCTCAATTCTGCAAACTCGTCTGCCAAGCTTAAAAGCTTTAACACATTAAACTTCAGATATGGATTGCTGAAATGTTCCAAAAGAAGAAATCTGATGTATGAGTTCTTTTTGGGCATAATACATCGAGGAATGGAGAAAGAATTGGTTACTCAATCAACATATATACAAAGCGATGTTCTCAACATTTGCAAGACAAATTGAAACAGAAATTTAAGGGATAGAGCACGGAAGTTAATTGAGGATAACTAGCAAAGAAATTAAAAAATAATAGAGGATTATGGTGTGTTCATATGTGATACTTAAGTGATAGTAAGATGTCAGATAAAACTAACCAGAATTAGTGGGAGTTCTGATGGTGCTATTGATATCTGCTTCTAAGTTTACAAAAAGTTAGGTACCACATATACCAAGAGGCAGTCTGTTGTAGTCATGAATAAGCGCCAAGGGTCCTACTGGAATCAACACCCTGCATTTTTTAGTCATTATTTCTTTTTGGTGGCGTACTAAATGGTCCTAAGAATTCCTTACCGTTCAATTTTTTTTTGATAAAGAGGAGTTTCCCGGCCTTGCGACCAGACTATGTCTCCCCTCCCCGAACAAGGCTTTCAATAATAGGCTTACGCCTGCGGTCCGTGGCCCCTATGCTTGATGTCAGTGGGAGTCGAACTCAAGACCTCCGGGTTCACGGTTGATCCCAAGTTCTCCCTTAAACCACTGAGCCAAGCAGCGGGGTTCTTACCGTTCATTTTGTGATGAACAATAAGTTCAAATCTTCTTATAAGCCTAATGTAAGCAATTGTTTTCAGTTTTTAAAGAGTTGGAAGCTGTTTGGAAAATATAAGAAAAGGTGAAGGGTGTATCTGAAGTTGTTTATACAAGTAGGTGTATCTTAATAAAATAATACATCACACAATCCTTTTGTGGTTTTATTTTAGGTTAGTGAAAGCCGATATATTCCTCTTGATAGAAATGTCATAATTATCAATTATCAGATCACCTTTTATTTTGAAGCATCAATTCTTCAAGTAATACGAGTGTGGCGCTACCTTTGCTGACTTCATACAGGCATGGAAAATCTCTCATGATAAAACTCTCCATTAAAAGTCATACGTGAACATCTGACTTCATATTTTATTGAAATTTCTGGAAACATGGCATCTTTGATTGATTATTTTGCACCAGCAAAAAGATAAAAAGAAACAAGAAGAAAAGAATGAAAAGGTTGCGAGTCCATCTATAGGTGCTCAGAATTTACCTTTTTAACTACCATCTAAAAGGCTATTCAAAGTGAGGATTCTTTCACAATGCACCATATGGTTTTTGAAACCTCTCTTTCTTTCTCTAGCATTTAAATATGTCAAATGTCTCTTTGTTTAATAAATGGTCTCTATACATCTTTGACATACTTCTGAAGGTCATTGGATTGAACAATGTTCCATTTGCTGGAGATGAGTTTGAGGTTGTTGGCTCCCTTGATAATGCACGTGAAAAGGCTGAGTCAAGAGGAGAGACAATTCGAAATGAACGCATTTCGGCCAAAGCTGGGGATGGAAAGGTTACACTTTCTTCTTTTGCTTCTGCCGCTTCATCAAGAACGCATGCTGGATTAGACTTGCACCAGCTGGTTATCATTATGAAGGTTGACCTTCAGGTAAGCATATCCATTATCCGTAGCGAAAAATCAAGATAATTTGATAAGGCTGAGTTAGATCACACAAAAAGAGTCTTATTTGCAAAATATAATACAAATTTGAAGAATGTATTTGTGTTCCATGTTTACCCCTAAATTTATGAAGCGTATAGTTTAGTTATGATGGTATGATAATGGAATTGTGCTGGTGAACTTGAGATATTGTGTCATTTACTACCGTAAAAAATGACTATTTTTTTGAAGCAAATAAACTGGCAAATGGATAGGGAGTAACATAATGGTTAACTACAGTTCATTCTGTCAATGATATCTTGATATTTTTTGAAAAATATCTTACCAGCTGCCCACATAGGTGGCACCTTTCTCTTTCAAAAGGCAAAAGTCACTGAAAGTTTATAGAATTTGGTTGGATTTGGCAATTTGCTGGATGGGTCAAAACTTTAAAGTGTTTGACTTTTTTATTATTATTTTTGAAACCTACACTATTACAATTCAACTCTAGGATCCATCTCATCCTTGGGCATATGGGGGAGCTTGGAGAGTGGGCTAGGAGGGGAACTAGGGGGGAACCTAGGGAAAATTTTCCTTTAATCTTCTGTAACGCCTGCTGGTAGACTCGCACCTGTGACCTTGCACAGTAAAGGGAGATGCCTTTACCACTAGGTTATCACCTTTGGTTGCTGGTTCTTGCATAATCTTTCTTCATCCTTGTTTGGACTAGTAGGTCAATATCTGACAGATCATGTGTTCAAGTCTGAAGAAAGATATTAATTGATATTAAGTCAGATCATTGTCTAGTTGGTTGAATGACATTTAGTTTTGGTGATCAGGTTTACTATTTGTTGCGCAATATATTAATTGCCTGTGCAAGCACAGTGCTCATACTAAACGAACTCTTGGTTCTTATCTCGTCTTTAGTTTTATCTGTCGTAATGAGGTTTTTCTTGGATGTAAGTTGAAATATCTTAATCTTGACTAGGGATCCATTGAAGCTATCAGACAAGCTCTACTGGTGCTCCCACAAGATAATGTCACTCTGAAGTTCCTCTTGCAAGCAACTGGAGATGTGAGCAATAGTGATGTTGATCTTGCAGTTGCTAGTAAAGCAATTATTTTTGGGTTTAATGTCAGAGCACCCGGTTCTGTCAAGAGCTATGCAGATAACAAAGGAGTTGAGATTCGACTGTACAGAGTTATTTATGAACTCATTGATGACGTGCGAACTGCAATGGAGGGACTCTTGGAGCCTGTTGAGGTATATTTAGATATATTACCATATTTATAGTCAGTTATCAATTTTCAGTTATTTTTAAAAAGCGAAATATAGAATACCAACAGTCTTTTTTTGATGAACTTGGGCATAATACAATTGGTAAAACCAATCAACCTCCATATCTTTGGATGAGGGCACACAGAGAACTTGTTGAGGTCTGAGTTTTCTACTTTATAAGCCAGGCCATATTATATTGTATAAGCCTAATATAGCTTCTGTGATGTGGGTTATTCACTTGTGAAGTATTAATGTGGGAAAAGGATTAGTTTATCTGTATATCCCAAGGAACTCCACAAGATTTAGGGTTGTGTTCTCCTATATATTTATTTGATATGCCTCTTGGGTAATGGTTCTATGATGCAATAAGATATCCCCTTTAGACTTTTTCCCTGCTACTCTGGATTTCCCTCTATTGAAAATGCCCATCTAGCATGAAAACTGTCCATTGCTACAAACTTTCTCAGGTTGGATCCTTTATGGAATTGAGAACAGGTTCTTCATATATTTGCAGTAGTGAAAGGAGCAATAATAAGCTTTCTTTCTTTGGTGGGAGGATAATGGGTAGGAAGAGAACAGACGTTGGTCTTTCACCCTGGGAGCAAAATATTATTTCCTTCTACTTTTGGGGGCAAAGGTGTAGTGAATTGGACTGACTACTCGATTTCTGATTACCTTTTTAGTTAATCTTTCCCTTTCATGTACACATAATGCATCACAACACTTTACTTTCTGCTGAACAAAACTCAAGCACAGAAGAGAGCTTTCTTTCCCTGGACATGCCTGCTATCTCCTTGTTTCCATTGATGATAGCGAATGAGCTGTTATTCTAGTTTGAGTGATCAGATTGATGCTGCGATCGAGATGTATTTGCTCCTTTTTTGAAGTTCAAATTCCTTTCTCCTCTTTTCAAAGAGGTTACCTGGAGTAAAAGATTTCATTTTTACTTACTTGTCTCTTAAATTTAGTGAAGAAATAATTTGTTCATGCCTCAGCCTTGCTTTTGTTCGTGTATGTTATGGTACCTTAATGCATAAGATTACAGTTCAAAACTAACTCTTGTATCTTGACAGGATCAAGTACCAATTGGTTCAGTAGAAGTACGAGCTGTATTCAGTAGTGGCAGTGGTCGTATAGCGGGATGCATGGTAACAGAAGGAAAAGTAGTGAAAGACTGTGGAATTCGAGTTCTTAGAAAAGGAAAAACGATCTTTGTTGGTGTTCTTGATTCTTTGAAACGGATCAAGGAGGCTGTGAAAGAGGTATGCCTCTAAAGCTCTTTCTTTCTAGCTTGTTCTTTTTTTATACCAAGTGTGTACAGTACTTCCAGAAATATGGTGTACGTATATTTGATGCGATATATATTTTGTTGGTGGATACTTTTGGACCAGTTTTGGTACAATCTGAGAACTTTTGGGCTGTTATATTGTTTGGCAACAATTCCCATATTTTTAAGTAGAAGCTCAGTTACTAATAGGGATGCTAATTCTCCTTCTTCCTCCCTTGTTGTAAAAGTTATTGGGCACTTCAACTTTATTACTGTATAGATTTTGTGCGTTTGGGTTGTTATGAAATATGAAATCTTAATTTGAAGTTTAACCTTTCAAATCCCGTTAGTGATTTAAGTAAAGACTTCACATACCGGGGACCATTTTTCTTTGAAAAAGTGAATTGGCTTCTACTTCCTCTCTCTTCATAGGTTGCAGACTCCTGCATCTCTTTTAATTTGAAAAATGATGAGTACCTCTGCCAGTTGGATGGACACATTAGTTCCTCACTTTGTTTATCCATTAAAGTGAAGAAAATCAATATTCTTATAGTTGAGTTGCATCAATAATTTAATTTATTTACAATGCACAGTCTCTTGCCCTTCTGTGTTTTAGTTTACAAAGTACCATCTCTTGCCAAATTGTACAGGTAAGTGCTGGACTAGAGTGTGGAATTGGGATTGATGACTTCAGTGATTGGGAGGTTGGAGACATTCTTGAAGCCTTCAACACAGTGCAAAAGAACCGAACACTTGAAGAGGCATCAGCCTCAATGGTAGCAGTGCTTGAAGAAGTGGGCATCAAGCGATAACAACATCAGAATACAAGATTTTACCTTGCTTACCTACTTCTTGAATTTCAAGCTGTAATTACCTTAGACGGGTAAAATTGACTCCCAGCAATTTGACGACACTCAGGCAGGCGTGATATTGATGAGCTTGCTAAATCCCACTAGTCACGTACCCTTGATACGAAATGCAAAGATCTCAGCTTTGAGGAGATTGGGTAAATTGTAGTGTGCTGGTACATTGTAAATAGTGATATATTTTAGATTTAGGCTCCATTTTGTATAGAATGACAGATGTGCCATTTACTTAATTCTGAAGTTTCAATGACAATACAAGGCTACAAGCTGTAACATAACAGTTATCTATGAAGAAAGAAAGGAAAATTATAGTGATGCTCTAAATTGGATGTATCATCTCTTATTCATTTCTCATCACTGTTACTGGAGTCGATTATGAATTGCTCAATCAAAACCATTAGCGTAAGACGGGGCATTGTGCATTTGGGAGCCACTGACATACATGGGTTTCCAGTTTGGCATTCAACACCAGCAAACGTTTGCTTGGACATAAATCTGGTACGCCTTCTACACTCTGATATATAACTTACTTCCAGTCTTCCAAATTACCCGGAATTGATTTTGGAACCCTCGACCCCCATAAACCATAAATAACGTGCCAGTTAGCTTCTCCTGGTTTCAATTTTGAGACCACCTGCTGTGACTTTTGTACTGATGCAGTAATCTTGGAACTGTGTAATGCAAGTTATTCTAGAACTCTGTTTTATGATCCGCTATTTGTCTTGCCTTGTAATTTGAGTTATGTAGTTGATTGGGAAGAAAAACAATACTTGAAAGAAAAGGAGGAATAATCTCAATGTCCCCCATATTTTTCTTAGTTATTATCCATCTCCTGCTTGTTGGCAATTTCAAGTATTCTGAGAGTGAAAAGCCATGTTGAAATAGTTTCCTGTAAACTAGTACATTCAGGACAATTCAACTCCTCGGCATACGTTATACAAATGGCGATGAATAGCACAATTCATGCAGAGCAAAGAAGGAAAAAACAAATAAAACAATTGATTAATGTTTCGAACTTCATGCACTGCTTACTATATAGCATGTGCTTATTACGGTACAAAAAAGATACTCAGAAATAACATATAGAAACAAATCTCCACCCCTCCCCCCCCCCCCCCCCGGGGGTGGAAAATTGCAGGTGAAGAAAGGGTTGAATGAAGTTTCTGATAGAATATATTTATGTAAATAAATGTAAATATAGCAATAGTCTTTAAATATAGCAATAGTATAGCAATAGTCCTTAAATATAGCAATAGTCTTTGATTAGGGAATAATTGCACAACTGGTGCCTAAGATATTTCCAAGAATCAAGCTTGTAACAACTATATATGATGCTAACTTAATGAATGGAAGACACAGGGAATTATCCTTCTTTCATGGTATCAAAGCCCTAGTGCTCCACATCTTCCGTTGTGCCCTAGTGTTCCGCCTCCTCTCACAACCTTCTTTCTCCTTCTTTCAATCAGCTATGTCTGACTCAAAAACCTCCTCCTTTCATCCCGCTTTTGCTGTCTCGAACATCAAGTCCCTCATCCCCATCACCCTTGAGATGGAGAACGTCCAATACGCGACGTGGGCGGAGCTTTTCAAAATTCATTGTAGATCACATAGGGTTATTGACCACATAATCCCACCGGAAAAAGGCAAGGAGAAGGTGCCGACAACCGATAACGAAAAGGATTTATGGCTAACCCTTGATGCAGCAGTCCTCCAGTGGATTTATTCCACGATCTCTAGTGACTTGTTGCACACAATCATGGAACCCGACTCGACAGCAATGGAGGCTTGGAATCGGTTACGTGACATATTCCAAGACAATAAAAATTCTCGTGCCGTCACTCTTGAACAAGAATTCTCAACCACTGACATGGCGGATTTTCCTAATGCATCCGCATATTGTCAACGGTTAAAACTATTGTCTGATCAACTTAAGAACGTCGGGTCGCCGGTCACCAACAACCGGCTCGTTTTACAGATGGTTGCCGGTCTCACTGATGCTTATAGTGGTGTGGCTACGCTCATCCGTCAAAAAGATCCTCTCCCACTCTTTTACCAAGCCCGTTCGATGCTCATATTAGAAGAAGCGGGTTTTGCCAAGAAAGCCGCCACTGTATCTAATTCCGCCATGATTGCTGCGTCGAATAAGGAGTTCGATGACAATTCCTCATATTCTGCAAATATGTCGCAAAACCGTGGTAAAAATCGCCAACACAAGACCAATAATGGTGGTAAAAATCGTGGTGGTGGCCGCGGCGGTGTTAAGGGTGGTGGTCGCGGCGGCGGCGGTAGGGGTGGCGGACAACAGCAGCAGTCGGCCCAGGCATGGTGGCAGCAGCAACCACCGTGGGCTGGTGGACAGCAGCAGCTGCCTTGGCAATGGCCATGGGCTATCCCACCATGTCCATATCCAACTGCACCATGGGCCAAGCCCAGTCCACAGCACAGGCAGCAGCAGCAGGCCGGCATTCTTGGGCCCCGTCCTCACCAGCAGCAGGCCTATTCAGCGACAGCAACACCAACTGACATCGAGGCCGCGATGCACACTCTCGGGCTCACTCCACCCGATGCAAACTGGTACATGGACACCGGTGCCACGTCTCATATGACATCTTCGCAAGGTAATCTCTCGTCATATTTTAATTTGAGCAATAATCGTGGTATAATTGTCGGAAATGGTCATTCCATTCCAATTCGTGGTTATGGTCATACAAAATTGTCCCCCCCGAACCCACCATTGACCTTAAAGAATGTCCTTCATGCCCCTAAATTGATTAAAAACTTAGTTTCAGTCAAACAATTTACTACTGATAACTCGGTTTCTGTTGAATTTGATCCATTTGGGTTTTCTGTGAAGGATTTTCAGACGGGGATGCCACTAATGAGATGTGATAGTCGTGGCGAGCTATACCCCATCACCAGCACCACCACAAATCGAGCCATCTCACCATCACCTTTTGCAGCTTTAGCACCTTCTTTATGGCATGCACGTTTAGGTCATGCGGGAGCACCTATTTTAGACTCCCTTAGGCTAAATAAATCTATTGAGTGTAATAGAACTCGTAGTTCTCATTTTTGTCACTCATGTCCTCTTGGAAAACATGTTAAGTTGCCTTTTGTTGCTTCTAATTCATGCACTTTTATGCCTTTTGACATTATTCATAGTGATTTATGGACATCTCCCGTTTTGAGCTCTTCGGGACATCGGTATTACCTTATATTGTTGGATGATTACTCTAATTTTTTGTGGACATTTCCGTTGTCTAAAAAGTCCCAAGTTTTTGCCACATTTCTCTCATTTCGAGCCTTCATTCGAACTCAATTTGAACGGGAAATTAAAAATATTCAATGCGATAATGGTCGAGAATTTGATAATGGGCCATTTTGGGATTTTTGCAAAGCTAATGGTTTATCTTTTCGCCTTTCTTGTCCACATACATCATCACAAAATGGAAAAGCCGAAAGAAAAATCCGCACAATTAACAACATTGTTAGAACCCTACTTGTCCATGCTTCTCTACCACCATCATTTTGGCATCATGCATTACACATGGCAACATATCTTCTCAACATACTTCCAACCAAAAATTTAGCCTATCAATCCCCTCTCAAAATTCTTTACCAAAAAGACCCATCTTATTCTCATCTTCGAGTGTTCGGGTGCTTATGTTATCCACTCTTTCCTTCTCCCACCAGAAATAAGCTTCAAGCCCGTTCTACTCCGTGTGTTTTTTTGGGATATCCATCAAATCATCGTGGTTATAAGTGTTACGATTTATCTTCGAATAAAATCATCATTAACCGCCATGTTATCTTTGATGAATCAAATTTTCCCTTTGCTAAACTGCATTCTCCCTTGCCTCATACTTATGATTTCCTTGATGCTGGCCTATCCCATTATGTGGTCCACCAGCTGACCTCAAACATTGGCCCATCTGCAGTGCAACTCACCCCGCCTACTCCTTCTCATACATCACCCACTTCACAACACAACGCCCAGCCCAGCTCACCTACCATACTAAGCAGTCCAGCCCCCACCACCGACTCAGCTCAAAGTCCACCAGTCCAGCGGCAGCATACCTCCCCTTCTATTATTCCTTCTGATGCTGGACCGCATGCATCAAGCCCAAACACGAGTCAGCCCATCGCCCCCTCTCCTGTACCACCAACCCCAATTCCAGCACACAGGCCAGTCACTCGTAGTCAGCATGCGATTTTCAAACCGAACAAGAAATATGGTCTTCACACCCATGTTACTAAATCACCCTTACCTCGTAATCCCGTGTCTGCCCTTAAAGACCCGAATTGGAAAATGGCCATGGATGATGAATATAATGCTCTTATTAAAAATAAGACTTGGGATTTGGTGCCTCGTCCTCCTGCTGTTAATGTGATTCGGTCTATGTGGATTTTTAGACATAAAGAAAAATTTGACGGTTCTTTTGAGAGGCATAAAGCCCGTCTTGTAGGTGATGGTGCAGGTCAACAGGTTGGCGTGGATTGTGGCGAGACTTTTAGTCCGGTAGTCAAACCGGCTACTATTCGTACTGTGCTAAGTTTGGCTCTTTCTAAAGCATGGCCTATTCATCAACTTGATGTTAAAAATGCTTTTCTGCATGGAGACCTAAAGGAAACAGTATACATGCATCAGCCCATGGGTTTTAAGGACCCCGTTCATCCTGATTATGTTTGTTTACTGCGGAAGTCCTTATATGGGCTTAAGCAAGCTCCTCGAGCGTGGTACAAACGTTTTGCAGATTATGTTTCCTCTATTGGTTTCTCTCACAGCAAATCTGATCACTCTCTCTTCATCTACCGTAAAGGTACTGCTATAGCTTATATTCTGTTGTATGTGGATGATATTATCTTAACTACTTCCTCTGATGTGCTTCGCAAGTCTATCATGACTCTTCTCAGCTCCGAATTTGCTATGAAAGACTTGGGGCCATTGAGTTATTTCTTGGGTATAGCTGTAACTCGTCATGCAGGTGGATTATTTTTATCACAAAGAAAATATGCAGAAGAAATCATAGATCGTGCTGGCATGTCATCTTGTAAGCCATCTCCCACACCGGTTGATACAAAACCGAAACTCAGTGCTACATCTAGCACACCGTATGATGATCCATCACATTACCGCAGCCTTGCAGGAGCTCTGCAATATCTGACATTCACGAGGCCCGACATTTCTTATGCTGTGCAGCAGATATGTTTATTCATGCATAACCCCATGGAGGAACACATGCATGCACTTAAGCGCATTGTGCGCTATATACAGGGCACTCTAGATCACGGCTTGCATCTTTATCCATCTTCGACTGCCACCCTTGTCTCTTATACAGATGCTGATTGGGGTGGATGTCCAGATACCCGACGCTCGACTTCTGGGTATTGTGTATTTCTTGGTGATAATCTAATCTCTTGGTCCTCAAAACGACAGGCTACCCTATCCAAATCCAGTGCCGAAGCCGAGTACCGAGGAGTTGCCAATGTAGTTTCTGAGTCTTGTTGGTTACGAAACCTTCTTCTGGAGCTTCATTGTCCTATGCAGAAGGCTACATTGGTTTATTGTGATAATGTTAGTGCGATCTATCTCTCCGGGAATCCAGTTCAACATCAACGCACTAAGCACATTGAGATGGATATTCACTTTGTTCGCGAAAAGGTTGCTCGTGGACAAGTTCGTGTCTTACATGTCCCATCGCGCTTTCAAATTGCAGATATCTTTACGAAAGGTCTTCCATTGGTTCTTTTTGAAGATTTTCGGGACAGTCTCAGCGTACGACAACCTCCCGCTTCAACTGCGGGGGTGTGATAGAATATATTTATGTAAATAAATGTAAATATAGCAATAGTCTTTAAATATAGCAATAGTATAGCAATAGTCCTTAAATATAGCAATAGTCTTTGATTAGGGAATAATTGCACAACTGGTGCCTAAGATATTTCCAAGAATCAAGCTTGTAACAACTATATATGATGCTAACTTAATGAATGGAAGACACAGGGAATTATCCTTCTTTCAGTTTCCTCGAGACTCCAATCCATCACTGCCTATAAAATGCAGACAGTGAAGAATTAATTAATGAAGATTCTCCTCCAAAATAAAATGATAACATTCTAGGCGCCGCTGATGACACTGAACTGTAAAACATATTTTGTTTTTATCAAAACGTAGAGACTTCACAATCTCTCTTGCGGTCTATAGATCTATTGAAAGACGTGGAGAGGCTTCCACGTACATTCTCACCTTCTTCCTCGTTAATGGTAGCCAAAATTTTTGCCAAGGGCCGCCTAATCACAGAGATGAACTGCGGTGGAGCAACTTCCATCACAAACCTTGATTTTGGTATAATTTTTGACATGGTAGCTTTCTAAGTGGAGGCAAAACGCTTTAGAGGTAAATATATAGGGAGAGAGGTCGCGATAGCCTGGTTCACACGTTGTTGCTGTGGAAATAAAACATTGAACTGTACTGCCGTCCTTTGTTTTTGTATTAAATGCATGGAATTGTCATATTAATGCAGAAAACGACTAGACTATGGCAATCATGATTCTAGTATGGTGTGGATAATGGATGCATGGTTTATAAAGAAGGGGACCATAAATCTTGATTAGATTTCTTTTTTACATACCTCTAAACTTTCACTATCGTTCTGATGTGTCATAGCAATCTTGCTTCTTCTTTTTTTTATGAGAACAACCCTATTACTTGTTTCACTTTGCAGAGAGGAAGAATTACAGGCAGAGCGGCAGAGCCTGTTTGGGTATGTACACTGTTACTGAACATTTTTGATTCTGCAATATGGTTCAAGATGTTAGAAATTTCCTAGTACTACTTTCTTAATTGGGGATTTTGACCTTGTAAAGAGAGAATTAAGGGTTACTGTTTTTGGTTGCTTGACAGCCAGAGAAGCTGAGAGTTTCCTAATTGGTAAAATACACTTGAAAGTTCAAAATTTGCTCTGTCTATAGCTATTAGCTATTAGCTTCTGGTCCCCTGGAAATGAATGCTCATCGCTTTTGACATTTTGGTGATTTCATAATCTTCAAAACTTGATTCAGTTAATCTTAGTTATTACTACTTTTTTAAATATTTTCTTTGCCCTTTCCAGTTTTTTTTTTTTTTTTTATAATCGGGAGTTTTTCAACCGCAGTCGATCAGTCTTTTCATACGGGCTTACGCCCGCGTCGCATGAGCCACCAAACTGAATGAACAGCCCAACACCCTTTGAAAAACTCATTTTAAGGACCAAAGCCAAACTTGTGGGGTGGGGCTAGTTGTATTTTACTCGTTAAAAGTGTATTCTTTGTACTTATCTTGACCATGCATGCATATGCAAACAATTAGTTCTGCATCAACAGTCCAGTCCTTTTGTTTCTCCATTGGGCATTTGATTTGATGATGACAAAAGATCTGCAAAGTTACACCCTGCAATTTCGATATTTTATCATGATAAGGGAAGGGAATTAATATTAAAAAGACAAAAAAAAAAATCAATTGTCCTTGTTATTCAACCATAAATAAAGATAATTGTTGAGGTAAAATTGTCCAATAAAAACACTTGTCATGTGCTCATAATTTTTATTAGCTCTTTTTCACTAAACCATGCCTAAGTAACAATACATTCTATTTTTTTTATATTTATAACGCGAAATAACAAAACTATCATTAATAAAAGGCAATTGATATTAACGGGATAAAAATCAACTCACTCATAACGACTCTTAACACAATCAACTAATAACTGCTATAACAATTTCTCTTTTAAATTTTTTACTCTAAACATATGAACTCCAAATAAGGTTTGCTTCAAATATATTCCAACATATTATTTTTTGAAAAATTCTTCCTCAATAATAAATAATAGTAATTACCTGTACCATACACTTAATTTATACTTTCCTCTTTTTATTTATTTTCCAGACTCTTTATCAATACAAATTTTCGGTTTACTCTCTAATATGAAAACAAATGAATGCGCAATCTTATGTATAAATAATGTATTAAGATATAGATTAGTAATATAGGGTGTGTACTACGGGTGTGCAACTGGTAAATACCGGTCCGAACTGGACCAGTACTAAATCGAACCGGTACCGAAATTAGCCAAATTCCGGTACCGATACCGGTATCGAATAAATACTGAAAATTATTATAATTATTTTATTATTATTATTATTATTATTATTATTTATTATTATAATCATTATTTTATTATTATTAATAATAAAAAAAATTGAAAAACTAATATATATCGGTACGGTTTGGTAATACCGAAATATACAAACTCGATACCGAAAAATCGATATATACCGGATTTTTTATATCAAAACCGGATCGATTATTTTTATACCAAACCGGTCGATTCAGACTGATCTAAAAAAACCTAAAAAATCGAAAATTATGTCTAGCCCTAGACCCTAGTCCTAACTAGCTTTAATATACTACTTAATATAAGAATATCAAATATGACTTTCGTATAATATACTCCCTCCGCCCTTTCAAAATTCAAAAGCCAACGGTGTCTCTAAACATAACGGCAATGAATGTTCCGTCCCGAACGAAATCAACGGCATCTCAAAGCAAACTTTCTTCTATCTCCCCAACAACTGAAAAGAGCATTCATTCCCCCTTTTTCTTTTAAAAATAGCACTGGTCTTTGATTCAAACAGTTTTGACTCTATCTTTATCAATGGAAAATGATGATCAATGGTACGACCCACTTCTTATAACTGATGTTTCTTGGCAGCAACGGAACACTCGAAATTCTCATTGTAAGCTTTTCATCTCCCCAAGGTTTAATTCAAACAAACAAGAAGCAATTTAACCCTAATTCCCCATTACGGTTCTTTATTAATTTTTTTGCTCTTCTAATTGGCAGACCCTTCGATCGCATTTCCCAGCTTGCAGACTTCGAGAATGGCAGATACGGATGAATCTTTTTCTAACAAGATTGATGGTAAGCTTGCTCATAGTCTTAATTATGTATACATTTTGTCAATCTTTCTTGAAAATTTTTAATTTTGTGAATCTAATGAGTAAAAAGGGTGATTGGTTTATGGGTTACATTTTCCATTGCGAAATAGGTGCTTGGAAGCCAGCCACTAGTGATGAATTTACTAGTGACCCAATTGCAAAAAATGTTGTTCATGTTAGGAATATGAAGAAAGTTTGGATCTTTTAATCAATTTGGTTTGACCAACATTTTCTTGTCTTAATTTTAGGTCGGTCCATGCTAGGGTTTTCTTTGACATCACCTGATTTGGTTATCTGCGCGGAATCGCCTGATGTTCCAAGGCGAGGCAATGAAAGTTCACCTGAAATTTTGAAGGGCACCTCCACTGAGGTCTCATTAGAAAATGGCATTAATGGGTCTGAAATGGAGTACAATCTTGGGACCCCAGCTGGTACAAAGATTCCTACATTATGGCAAACTTCAAAGGAAGATGTATATGCAGAATCTTCATTTGAGCTTCTTCCACAACCAGCAATTGAAGACAATCTTTTGAAAGGTGCCATTCCACTTTTGAGCATTAATTCAGGATCTGCAGATAGCAGTGTGATATCTGGTGGGGTAAAGTTTTTGGAGGACAGTTGTTTTAGTGGAGGTGATACTACAAGAACTGATGCTGCAATTGGGACTGCCCTTTATCAAACTGCACGGTTTGGGAACTTTATGTACTACTTCAAGACTCCGGACTCTGGAAATTTCATTATTGATCTGCACTTTGCTGAGATTGTTTTCACAGAAGGTCCTTCAGGGATGAGAGTGTTTGACATTTTCATACAAGAAGAGAAGGTAAAGAGGCCATGGGGCATGGATAGGAAACAACTTAGGGCTTAATGTATCAGAGTTGCCACTGGGTTATATGCTTGAAGGATCTAATCTTTATCAGTATGTTGAATTGCTTTTGTAGGTTGTTTCCTGCTTAGACATTTATGCGCGTGTTGGTGCAAATAGACCTCTGGTTATACCTGATCTGAAAACTTTTGTTAATGGTGATGAGGGTTTGACAATTAGATTTGAAGGAGTAACTGGAAGCCCTATTGTGTGTGGCATTTCTATAAGAAAAGATTCTTCTGCATGTAAGCTGGCAATAGTTTCTGATTGTTTAAATTTGACCACCGGAAAATTTAACTTACTCTGCAAGTAAAATTGAGAACTTTACCATTATGTATTGCCGGGTTATGCTAAACAAATCTTTTGATTTGCATGCCAGATTGTGGAGAAGCTGAATTGGTCAAACTAATGGGAATATCTCAACTGCCACCATGGGAGTCTCCGAAAGTAGTGCCCTTTCAGAACCTGCTCTTTGTAATAAAGTAAGCTGTATGAATTTTCAAAAACTTGATGTTTTTCCTTTTTTCTGGAATGTGTTTAGGGTAATGATGACTGTAAAGTGGAAGCAGAATTGGGGAAATTTAAAGACGAGGGTCAGGAAAATGGACTAAATGAGTGTCAGAAAAATGAGCTAATTGAAACCAAGAGGGCTTTAGAGATGCTTAGGAGGGAGAATGAACAAAAGAGCAGAGAATGTCAAGAAGCTTGGAAGTCTTTAAAGGAGCTCCAAAATGAGCTCATGCGCAAATCGATGCATGTTGGATCACTAGGTAAGACAATTGCTTTTATGTTTTGCAACCATTGAACTAACTACTAGATCAGGTAACCAACATGCTGATTTTTTCATGTCACAGCTTTTGCGGTTGAGGGACAAGTGAAAGAGAAGAGCAGATGGTTCTCATCCTTGAGAGACTTGACAAGAAAATTGAAGGTATTGAAACCTATATTCGCGGCTAACATGAATTTAAATTCAAATGAAAATATTTTAACACATTCTGAATTTTGTTTTTCCCAACAGATATTGAAAATGGAACAAATTAAGCTATCAGAAGAGGCATTGACATATAAAAAGTGCCTGGGAGATATGAATGACATGAGCTCCATTATTCAGTCAAAATGTAAATTTACATGGCTACTGATCTTAACTTTCAATTTATATCCATTTGTGTCTTGTTTCTCTTAATGCATGCTTTTTTCTTGATAGTAAATCAACAAGTTGAGTTACACGAAGATCTTAAGGTCAAATATATCAGAGGAGCCAAGGAACGGAAGGAGCTTTACAACAAGATTTTAGAGTTGAAAGGTTACTTACTGTTCTCCTCTATAGATAATAGAACAGCACACGGAACTAATTAATGCTCATAATCGTTAATTTTGGCTCTTGTAGGAAACATTAGGGTCTTTTGTCGGTGTAGGCCTTTAAACAGTGAAGAAATTGCTGCAGGAGCCTCAATGGCAATTGATTTTGGAGCTGTTAAGGATGATGAGCTTACAGTAAAATCTAACGGTGCTTTCAAGAAACTATTCAAGTTTGATGCTGTGTTTGGCCCCCAAGCAGACCAGGGTAACTAATAATGGATGAGAAGGATCAGCTTCTATTAAATTCTTAATAAGATTACTCTTTGTTTCTTACATGTATTACATCACGAGTTTTTGCTTGTTTGTAGTTGATGTTTTCGAAGACACAGCTCCGTTTGCAACTTCAGTTCTAGATGGCTACAATGTGTGCATATTTGCTTATGGACAGACGGGAACTGGGAAGACCTTCACGATGGAGGGAACAGATGAAGCTCGTGGTGTCAATTTTAGGACTCTTGAAGAGTTGTTTCGCATCATTGAGGACCGAAAGAAACAATTCCGATATGAAATTTGTGTCAGCGTGTTAGAAGTTTATAATGAGCAGATACGAGATTTGCTCGTCTCAGGATCACATTCAGGAGTAGCTGCAAAGAGGTAGGCTAGAACATACTGTGATTTGTTGCTGCAAAGAGATTCATGGATATCTTTATTTCTCCACCCTGTTGTTTGTTACGTCATCATGTATAAAGTAATATTCTTAATGACCAAAATTAAAACTGCAAGATCATGTATAAAGAAATATTCTCAATGACCAAAATTAAAACTACATGTATATATAGGTATACATAAATCTAATTGTACAAAAATTAATTGTAGGCTTGAAATAAGGCAACTAGGTGAAGGAATAAATCATGTTCCTGGGCTTGTTGAAGCAAGCGTAAAGAATATGAGTGAAGTGTGGGAAGTTCTACAGACTGGGAGTAATGCAAGGGCAGTTGGATCAACTAATGCTAATGAGCACAGTAGTCGATCCCATTGGTTAGTTTACTCTTTATTTTGCGAATTTCATTACATCTACAGAATCTGAGTGCGTGTTACTTTAAAAATGGCAGCATACATTGTGTTATGGTGAAGGGGGAGAGTTTGTTGAATGGGGAATGTACCAGAAGCAAGTTATGGCTAGTAGACCTAGCAGGGAGTGAACGAGTAGCTAAGACCGAAGTACAAGGAGAAAGACTAAAGGAAACACAAAATATTAACAGGTCCCTTTCTGCACTTGGGGATGTTATATCTGCGCTTGCAACTAAGAGTCCACACGTTCCTTTCAGGTACTACAACTGCCTGCCCTGCCTACCATTAGGCCTTTTTTTGATTTTTGAATTTCTGATGTCTTTCCTTCTGTGCAGGAATTCCAAGCTCACTCACTTGCTTCAAGACTCTCTAGGTTATCATCTTCTACTTCTAGTTTTTCAGTTTATGACGCGAAAATAACTGTTTCATTATGAATTGATATTTTTATAGGTGGAGATTCGAAGACACTAATGCTTGTACAAATTAGTCCTAATGAGAATGACTTGAATGAGACTCTTTGCTCACTCAACTTTGCAAGTAGAGTGAGAGGGATAGAGTTGGGTCCTGCAAAGAAGCAATTAGAAAGCACCGAGCTTCTAAAATACAAACAAATGGTAAACTAGCTAGATACTGAGATTCAATTCCATATTTTTTTCTAAAAAGATCCATCTCAGATTTATCCCATTCTTGTTCATGCGTCTTTGGCACATTTTGTGGCACAGTCTGTATCACATTTGTAATAAATCATTTTATCTTCTACTTAGGTTGAGAAAACCAAGCAAGATATGAAGCTGAAAGAGGTGCAAGCTAAGAAGGTGGAGGACACCGTTCACGGTTTAGACATGAAAATTAAAGAGAAAGATTTGAAGAATAAGAACTTACAAGACAAGGTATATTCCACATGAAATTTTCTTTACATGTTTTCATGTACACAATTTATATTTTTACTGCTTGATGATCCCCCAAAGGGTGGGAGAACTGACAGAGGGATCGAGTAATTAACCTCAAGCTCAGCTTGTTCCAATCCTCTACTTGGAGCCAAATTATGTATCAATATATTTCCCCCACCCCACCTCCCCTAAATACTGGTAATCAGTGGCTGAATTTTCCTTCCTGTTTGTTGCGTCTAACAGTTAAATATATGGTAACAAAATTGGGTTCATTTTGCAGATCAAAGAACTCGAATCACAACTTTTGGTAGAGAGAAAGCTAGCGCGGCAGCATGTGGATACAAAAATAGCAGAACAGCAGCAGCAGCAACATATCAGACTACAACAAGAAGAGCCAAATTCTGCACTTCCAAGGCCGCCACTTGCCACTAGGCCATTGGGAATTCAAAAGAACTTGAGTGAAGGCAAAGACCAAGTACATCTCAGCCGACCACTTACAGAGAACAACAGCTACAAATTTCCAACAGCCATAATAACCCCTTTAGATGGTTTTGGTAAGCACAATGATCTTTCAGAAAAAGAAAATAATCCTGAGATAGCAGAACAAATCCTACTGCCAAAGAGGACCGGGAGAGCTTCTATCTGCACAACAATGCAGAGGATCCCAGCAGCCTCAGCTCCACGACGCAACTCCCTTGTTCCTTTACCTACTTTACCAGGCTCAGAAAAATTCCCACAACCATTTTTACCATTGACACCAATACAAGCCAATAACGAAGAAGATCAGGATAGGATTGAGCCTAAATGCATGCCGGAACATGAAAATGGAGGTAAGAAGTTGAACAGTATATTGAGGCGAAGCTTTCAAAAGAAAACACAGATGAAGTCTCCAATGCAGCAACATTTTAGAAGAGGTGGTGTAAATGTAGGAATGGAAAAGGTCAGAGTTTCCATTGGAAGCCGAGGGAGGATGGCTCATAGAGTACTGCTTGGCAATGGTAGAAGGGTGACAAAGGACATTCAGCAGAAGCAAAGCCACAGGGAAAAGGAGAGAGGGTGGAGTACTACTGGCACTGCAGGAAGAGCTGTTATATAACATTGAGCAGAAGAGTGTTTTATTCTGTTTCTTATATTTTCTTCTTTCTCGTTTAACTAAATGGAAGCCATTTCCATTTGTGCATTGATAGATACGAAGGGTTTATTTTTATTTTTATTTTATTTGGGTGTTGATTCTTAGGGATGATGCTATCATCTGTTTGGAGATTTGTTCAACTTGTTAAACAATGTTTGATTGATTACTGTATATATTAATCCAATTGACAAATGATACAATCTTTTTTTCTTTCTGAGCTTGCTTTGTACTCACTTCTCAAACGTTTGCTAGAAATGTAGTAGTTGTAACATAATAATACTCGATCTACATCGACCTAGTATATAAAACTGACTTTGGAAATGTATCTTTAATTGTGAAACAAACTAGTAAATGTATCTATAAATTTGGAAAGGAGGCAGTACTTCAAAAGAGAGCAAGCAAGCAACAAACAGGAGGCACCACATGAATTCAGCATTCGTACAACACCCAAGTGGGTATTTATTGGCTTCAATAATCTGGTCTCCTGCAACATTCATATAGTTGGTTGGTATTGTCACATTAACAGCTTATTAGACAGTTAAACCAAGCCATAGAATATTTAAACTTTTTTTTCCAGTTAATCATACAAAACAAACTTAACTTACAAACATACCTTAATTCCAAAATATTTTAATGCTCCAAATTGATTGTTCAAATCTACCAAAGGAAGATGTACATATTACACTTTACAATGTTTCTTCCTCTATTAAAGTATGCATTTTGTATCTCCTCCAAAACAGGTTTGTTTCCCCAAACCTTGGTCTAAAGCTCTTAGATAGTCTAATTAATGTACATTGTGTATGCCTTCAAAACTTGAAACAAAAAACTACAGATGGGCTATCTCAGCTTCCTCAACCTGAAAGAGAAAAACCATTGAAACAGATAGCTTGTGTCAGCATCATTAATCAACCCCCATCTCTGGAGGTCACGATGTTAAAGATGAATCACAGATAGCAAAGAGTAGTTTTAAGTACCGGAGCTCGGCTACTGATTCCCATAGTCTTCGCCATAAACCAAGCTCTTGTGCAGAAGGTTCTAAAGGCCGCTCCTTCGTTATCCTCTCAACAGAGGGCCCCTTTTCATGGACAAATTTGATAGATTCTGATAGTCTATTGAGTAGATTTAACAGAGCAATCACTTCATTTCTATGCAACTGTAGCTGTAACACAAGTAACACAAAAATTGAGAGGAAGAGTCATAAGTTCACACATACCATATGTTTCGAATTTGTATGACCAAAATACTTGGAAACTTGGCAAGAGAATATTTTGGAAACACATAAAAAAAAAAGTAGCACATAAACTCACCGGCTGAGCTGGGTTATTCTGACCATCAACTGAGAAGAGAATGTTTAACGCAGTTCCAAGACCAAGAACCTGCAGCTTTCCCCACAGGCGACACTTCTCACATCCTACACAGTCCATCAGGGTACTACAACATGAAAAGTCATAGTTACAACTATGCTTAACATAATTAAATAAATTATCAAGATAAAAAGGAACAATTTTGAAACTTAATGCAGTTCCTATGATGACTTGAATAGTGGATAGAGTATGACAATATTATGGATCTGCTTTCACTGAATCATATATCAATTGATGTCATGTTAAGCATATCACAGCTGGCAATATAATCTTGGAGGTCCTCTAAAATCAGGATAGCAAGGTGTCTGAATTTGTCTACTGGCAAGTTAGCCCTTTTATGTGAAACATAATTTTATTTTGTTTTTCCAAGGAGAAGTTCAGGTAGAAACCTAATATTTCTAAATTGCTTTTGAATCTGCTGCTTCAGTTCAGGTCCATTTTGTCCTTGCCACAATTTGGCCTCATCAAATGGAAGTGGACATGCAGCTTGAAGTTTTGGATTGTTAAGTAGCTGCCGCATCAAGGAATGCGCTTTCAGGTCTTCTATATGGTTACCAGAGTCATACTCAGCTTGCTCCAAGTAATCTGATGCCTGTAAATTATATCAATAAAGAAAACAGACATTCTTAAGAAAATTAACCAAAAGATATATAAATGGGATTATGAAAACAAGGAAGCTAGGAAATAATACTCACTTTTGTCACAGCTCTGAGAACAAATAGGAAAGTGAAATACAGGTTTCTGACACGATCAGGGTATCTCAAAACACGATCATACATCAATTCAAGATTTTCACCCCACTGAAATTGCAGCAAAGGAGTCCTCAGAATTCTAGTCAAAATTATTAATGACGCCATTTGCTTTACGTAATCAGATTCAATTACATCATCTTGAAAAGGAACTTCATAAAATAAACTATAGACAATGAAAAAGTATTGCATTCAAAAGGCACAAACGAAAAACAAACCATATTGGTCTTTTCATCAAGAAGATAATCAGAAGCTATGTGAATTGAGATTGAGGAGTGAAGACCAGATATCAACTTGTATAACACTTTCTTCTCCTGGCAGATTTCTCCAGATGAATCTGCACACAAGATTAAATCTCAAAATTTCAATAGTTATATTATAATCCATCCAACCACACTTGGAGAGGAAGGAGGGGGGCGGGGGGCGGAGAAATCAACACCAAGATGGCTATAACACTTTGTCCAAACAACAACCAGCTCACAACGTTTGATTTGCTTTTCTTTTTAAATTTTGGGGTGAGGTGAGAAGGTTGTGGATTATAAAGACAATGGCTGCTCAAACTTTGGATGGTCTCCATATTATCATATATTAAGAATATAATTACGGAACCACTCTGGAATTATTATTATTTAAAATGGTCAACAATAGGAAGAAAGAACTCACATTTTGGACAATTTTCGGAGTATATAGCATCCCATATCCTTCTGGCGGATGGTCCAGTGTAGCCAGTATAACGTTCGGGGTTTAATTGGAGATTTACATATGTCATCTCACCTGCCGGTGGAAAATTGTCAGTCCTTTTTCTGTAATCAACAGATGATCTTTACAATGATGCCAATCAAAGGAAATTAGGCATTACCCGGAGGAATATAAAATCAGGGTTCTATTTCTATATTTTCCATTTATAACATGTTCCAGTGCAATAACTTTCAAGGATGTGCTATGATACCTAGTTGTGTTTTAAGTGAATGAAATAAATGTCAGTGATATTTGATTAGAAAGAAAAATGTGCATTTCTGATCCATACTCCACTTTTTTTAGTTGAGAATTCAGAGACCAATATAGAAACATAAAATTTTCAGGACATAACAATGAAAAGCATGTAACATGCATCACGGAATAGAACAACAATTACCATTATCAGTCTCATCATCATTTGTCCAAGGATTATCGATTTCTATCCAGCCTCTGAAAGCCTTGGCGTCTAGTGTGCGGTCAACAGTACCCTGGGGATTTCCCTCCTGACACACTAAATGATCAGATGAAAGACTATGATATGATGGCTTCTTAAATGACTCTGGAAATTCATTCTCGGGACATTCACAGACACTGCAATCACGTAATCGGCACATGCCATCATCAGGCCAGAAGGGGCAGTCACACCACAGCTTAACCTGAGGAAGGGAAAAGTATATCAGGATCATATTAATCATATACCAAAAATGGCAGAATGGCAACACCTAACAAGTTGCATCATCATTTAAATCAATAATTTGTGCAATCCTTACTGAAGGCCTAAGCAACTCACTTAAGTTCTAACAAGGAAAGAGCCTATATTGGACTTATTGTCATCTCTTATTTCATACTACTGTGTCAAAGCATATCCCATTACATTGATTAGTCATATAATTTTCATCTAAGAGGACACGTGATTTTGACTGACATTCCAAATGAAGCATTTAAACAAGTTAGCAGGTAATCTCTAAGGCTAACCTACTGATACTGCCTACAAAGAGTTAACTTCCACAAACATACTAATTAAAAATACCCCGTAAATTCCTTTTATTGATAATTGAGCATATCCAATCCAATAAAAACTAAAAGCCTAAAACTTCTCTGATAATAATCTATGACGTAAATAATGACATCGATAAATTAAAATATTGTCAAACCATTGTAGGTAAAGTTTTCTACTATTAGCAAATACTCTCTCCATCCCATAATAACTGTCGTTTTAGAAGAAATTTTTTTCCCAATTTATTTGTCGTTTACAACTTTCTAGGAGAATAAATTATTACTTTCCTATATCACCCCTACCTTTCATTGTCCCAAGAAATTCTCTCCCTTGTATTAATAGTTTTCAACTTCCCATAAAGGGGTAGTGATGGAATTTTACACAAATTTTAATTAATAAATGATAGCATTAAATGACTTTCTTAATCCATGTGCATGAAGCTAAAACGACAGTTATTATAGGATGGAGGGAGTATGAGTTTGTACCACACCTTAAAGTAACGGAAGAAAGGAGTAGTAACAAGCTCTTGCAACAAGGGATTCAACACTGCTCCATTAAGAGTGTCTACGGTCTCATAGTCACAACAACAGTCCTCAACTAGGCCTGAATATTTATGAGAATCCTGCACAAGCACAACAAAAGAAATAGCTAACAAGTCACACACAACAGCGGTGTTCTTTATATTCTTTAGCATATTCGTGAAGGAGAAATTAAAGTTAAATATTGAAGTTTAACCAAGAACTATCCAAGAAGTCCACTCCAGTGTCCACCATTAATAGAAGCTAGTAGCTAAAAGAAGATATCCAAGGAGTTTTAGTTGGTTTGTTTTTCTATTACAACAAAACTAAACGAGTACATTCTGTTTCTCATATAGCATCGTCTTATAATTCCTCTCTAACACAATTATATACCTACACAGATTTTTTCTGTTTCACATTGCAATTGGAATAGGTTCATTCTATTTCTCATAATAGCATACAAGTATATCCAATTAAAACCAAATTTCTGAGTCTTTACCATAAGTACTCAAGCTATATTAGGCAACTCAATTCCAGGCCTTGGAATTGGAATTGATGCCCAAATATTAACTAAATTTCAATTTAAGAATTGCAAATGGGCTTTCAGTTTCGATTCCTAAGCTGGATTGAGCTGCAAAAAACATAGCGTTTGTAGAATTCCGGAGTTCCAAAACAACAAACACAAGAATTGAAGACATATATAGAGAGAGAAACTGCAGAAATTGAAAGAAATAACCTCAGAACAGCTGCAGATCTTGTGATTGTTAAGAAAGGAAGAAATCTTCTGGGAATTCTTATAAGTGAGAGATGTAGCTACTAAAACCGCGATCAAAGCCCCAATTACAGCACCCCATTTCCATCCCCATTTTTTCTTATCTCCATCCCTCTTTTTCTTCTCTGCGATCTCCTTAGCTTCCACCATTGCAATTTCTCTCTCCCCCAAATTTCGCCTAAACCCTAAATTCCCAAAAATCTAGATACATTTCTGAACCAATTTTTGATAAAAGTCTTATATATTAATGCGGGGTTGTTAATATTTGCCTTAGGTCGGTTGAATTCAACGCGAAATCTACATATTATTTCGTCATTTTAGAAAGAAGAAAGAAGGTTCTAACAATAATGCAAAAGGCTACTCGCTTTAGTGAGCGATTGGAAATACGCGAAAGTATCGTGCCGGATGAGGAGAGTAGCGCGCGTGCTTAGTAGTTCTGCTTCTGCGATTACGTGAAGTTTGAGTTGAAAGACAAGGATTATATATTGTATTGCGCGCGCCGTAGTTAGACGAATGACGTTGTTGGACCAATAAGATCTCTTATTTTAGCTACGTGGACTAATTTGTTTATTAGGGGAGTAGATAACGTGAAGTTAACTTTGGCCAATTGATCAATACAGTATCGACACATAGGTCAAAAAGTGATCTGTTTTTGCGTATCAACACTGTATTAATCTATTGATCAATTTACCATAAAGGTTGTAACCGGATCCGCTTGTTAGATACTCCCCGGTTCACAAAAATATTCTGTTTTTCAAAATTTATAAATAAATATTAAGAATGTAATTTTATTTTATTCTTATTTTTTGAAATAATTTATTAATTAAGTAATGATGGTACGTACAATTATAAAATTAGAGATATTTTATCATCTAAAAGTACTGTTATCAGAAGGATACCTCTTTTTTTAAAAAAATATGATAAATAAGACTTTTTTATGGGATAAAAAGAGTATATATGGAAAAAAAATATACTAAAAATCTCACCCTATGGTATTTTTCGAAATGACAAAATTCAACCCTTTTATGTGTTATATAAATTAATTATTTTCTCCAAATTATCTATGTGAAATTTATACTTTTGTACTAGAATGGATGTATGGTGGACTACTAAGTCAATATGCAATATGTTACGTTTGAATTATATGAATGAAGGTGGGCGTGAAATAATTCATTTATATGAAATGAAAAAAATTATATTTAATTATTCTATTAGAATGGAATGAACCATTTCAATTCATGCTAATTTTGTGAATTTTATTTATTTGGCGAGGGTATGAAATGACTTGTTCAAGTTGGAATGAAATGAATAATTTCACTCTCTATTTTATTTTATTCTCTATTTTATTTATTTATTAATTTCATTCATCCAATCCAAACGTAACATTATCATGATTGAGATAATCAACATTTATATAAACATATTTTATTATAAAGGAGGTCTATTTTTATTCTCCCCAAATATTTGAAGTTTCCTATGCATATGTTTTTATCAAAACCAAAAGAGGTGTATGTGAAATTTATCAACCAAATAAAAAGTATATTTAAAAATAAGCATGCTTGTTTACTGTTTTTTAATAAGCAGGTCGTTACGTTAAGCATTTTTTTTTGGTTGCTTTATTGAAAAAAATAACTAAAACTGATTAATAGACAATAAGTTTGTTTAAGATGAATATTTTTACGTGTTTCTATATATGATGACAAAATTTTATCAATATTAAATATCGACATATGTATATATGGGAAGAGTAATGCTAGAGACATAATTTTTTCTACAACTATTTTACAATTTGCTGATGTGGCATACTCCACCTCAGCATATTGATGAACGAATTGCTTCAATGTAATCTTCAGCCCCACATAAAAACTGAGATGGAGTATGACACATCAATAAATTGTAGAATAAGTTGTGTCTCTAGCATTATTCTATAAGAGAATACATGATATATATGATGTAGAGTAAAGAAAAGATCCATCTTTTATTCTTTCCGACTACACGATAGTTAGTTGCAATTCACATTTTACATCTATCTAATAAAACACAAGTGTTTTTAAAAATTTATGTTTTTCCGCTCGCCCTAATAAGTCATCCTGACCGTCCAAACTTTCGGATAAATCTAACCCTTCAAATCTAATTTTTGTATACATGTATATATGGACCTCCCAGTTCCCGAAACCATCGCTCATCCGCCCAGTTTCAAAGCCAACGTGCTCTGTCTCTCTCCCTCCGCCATTTTCTCTCCGCCGGAATATCTAATTCCATGGAATCCAGCCGGAGTTTACACCCCAAACTTCCCCTGTGACATCCCAGATTTTTAGAATTTATAAATGAGAATTTAATAAATAAAATTCTTATTATCTGATGTTTTGAGTTTAAGTATGTGAATACGTGTCATATATGGTGAAATATGTAAATCTATGTGAAGATAATTTAAATGTTAATTTTAATATTTATTGGAGTAAATAAATATTTTAATTGAATTATTTATTGAGTTAAATAAATAATTATGTGATTATTATGGAGTAATGTAATTAAGTGTAGTATATTAATTAAATGAATATTTAGTATTTAATTTAATTGATATAATGATTTTATGTTATAGTTCTAATTTAATTGAGATAATTAAATTAGATGAGTAATGTGATGAGTGTTACATGCAATTATAATTAGCAATTAATTATAATTATGTGACAATTTTATGTACTTAATTGATGTTAGACTTTTAATTAATTAAATTAGAATGTTAAGATTTAATTAATTAAAGAGTAGCATTAAAGTATGTGTTAAAAGGATTTATTAAAATAAAGAAAAGAGTTTTTAAATGATTTTTTTTCCAAACAAGGCCCTTACTTTTGTTTTAAAACTGTTTTACCCAAACATGACCTTAACTACTAAAAATCTGTTTTTAAAATAACTTGTTTTGCCAAACAAGCCTTAGGGCTTTTAAAAAAAAATTCAAAGGTGTAACCTCTATTTTAATTGTAATTAGTATAGGATTTATTATATACATTAATATTGTAAGTTACATATTATGTATATATGTTGTATGTATATTTTGTATATACGTTGGTTAAAAGAACAAAACAAAGGTTAGTCTGTGTTAGAGAGAAAACACAGAGAAAGATGGAGTGAAAAGAGAAGAAGGGAAGAAGAAGAGAAAGAAAGGGGAAAGAGACCTTGAAAGAATTCTCGCTAAGCCATTATCTTCTTCTCCTAAGCATAATCAAAGGGTATAACTTCTAAATTTAGTTTTAATAATGTGTTTTATGTTGTGGAACTTCTCTGTAAAAACGTTTTTCATGAAAGTTATTAATTTTGTTGAATATATGTTGGAATTTTGTTAATATACTGTTTATAAATTTAATTAGATGCCATAAACAATGATTTTCAGAAATCAAATTGATTGTAGAAACATGTTTTAATAGAAAAGTTATGTTCATATGAGTTCATATGAGTTTTAGGTATTATGGTTGATTTTAGTTTGAAGAAATTGATGAAATTGATATATGTTAATATGTTTATTAAGAATTTGTTTGATGCTATTTTCAATTATGTATATAATGCATGTATATAGAGTTAAATTGATTGAGAAAGTGATTTACAGTGAATGGTTTTATAAAATATATAAGTTTTATGAAAATATCAAATTTAATTTCTAAAACTTTTGATTATTGTTGTTTAAATGTTTTTGTATTTGGAGATATGTTATATAAGTGTATTGTATCAAGTATATGCTATACATTATTCTAGTAGCTTGTTATTGTCGTTTGATGGCATGTTGGGTTTAATCGGTGAAACAAGGAGGCTGCACTGCCTGCTTCTGTCTGCGTACCTGCGCAGCTGCGCCGGGAGCACAGCCAGAAGCAGCGCAGCTGCGCCACTGAGTTTTCTCAGGCTGGTCACCTGCGCAGCTGCGTCGGTGCCAAGGCTTATGGCTGCGCAGCTGCGCCGTGTCCTAGGCAGAGGCAGTGAGTTTTATTTAGGTGTGCAGTTTATTTTTATGACTAAGTTACATTGTTGCTAGAATAATGATCATATATTTAAGTTGCAATAGCATGTTGATAACATGAATTTGACAATTTGGTAATTGTAAAAGAAAAGAGGTTTTGAAAACCTTAAAGTATTAATTGAATTATTGTTTAATGGTGAATTGGTTAATTATAATTTGTATAATTATAATCAAGAGTAAATGTTTAAATTAAATTATAATTTTTGTTAAATTATAATGAATATTAGTTGATTTATTTTAATCAATTAGATGTTAATTTAAATTATAATTTATGTAATTATAATTTAATAAGTGCATGTTTAATTATGGATTATAAATTAATAATTGCATGATTAATTATAATTTGTGTAATTATAATGCATGATATAGTTTAATTAATTATAAGTTATAATTTGTTTAATTATAACTTAATATGTGATTATAATTTGGAATAATTATAATCAAGGTAAAAGTGTAATTTAAATTATAATTTATATAATTATAATTTAATGAGGGCATGAATAAAAATTGAGTATTTATAATCTAAGTAATGGGTTAAGTTAAGTATGCTTAAATTATGATTTAATGCATGATGTAGTTGATTCATTATAAGTTATGATTGTTTAATGATTAAAGTGGATGTTCAAATCATAATTTGTTTAATTATAATTTAAAATGAGTATGTAATTATTAGTTGATTAATCATGAGAAATGTAAAATGACTATGTGATGTGATTAATTATGTGGTAATTAATTATTAACTTATGAGTTAAAGAGGAATGAGTTAACCTAAAGTGAATAACTAAATATTAGGATTAGCTATGTGATAATTAACTGATATTGTTAATTATACATAAGGTTTGACAGCGAGTGTCAAACGAGTAAATAGAAGAGAATTAGAAAGTATAAAGTATTATTTACTTAGACATTTGATAAGCATTGCTAGGTGACTAATAATTGATGCGTATGGTAATACGTTATGTAGGATCATGAAGCAGATTATATTAAGCTATTTTTCGGTAATTGGTAATCTACGAGCCAGGAAAGTCTTTCGGTTCCTATTTTCTATGTGAACTTGATGATATTATGAACTGTTTTAAATTGTATTGCAAAGAGTATGCTATGTTGTATATGTTGCAAGCATGAAATGTTAAAGTCAATTCATGACTACATTGATTGATTTAATAATGTTGATTGAGTAAGGAACTCAATCTTTATATTTGTTATGTGATTAAAGCATGTATGCCATGTTACTTTAATATTGAGCATGTTAATTATGTGCTATGTGATGCATGAAAACTGTTAGATCTTGCTGAGCTGTCGAGCTCACTCTTGCAAATAACCATTTTTGCAGGTCAAGGATGCAAGGTAAAGATACGTGTTAAGTGATTTATAGAGATCAATATTCAAGAATATTAGTTATGTTCAATTTCAAATTGTAGTTAATGTTTTGAATGAAACATGTCGCTGAGCTATAAGTAGAGTTATCCAATGTAGATGGATATTGTTTTATTATGTAAGAGTTTGTATAGTCATTTTGTTGTAATGATTCATGATATAGATTTGAATCGAAGAGATGTAATGTAAAGGTTGCGATTAAGGGCAATATAGAAAGAAAGTTTATAAAAGTTTTAAATATTCTGCATTTTTAGTGATTTTAATATCGAATAATGACGTAAAGATAGATTAAAGATGTATTGCTAATGATCGAGGATGAGAATTATATTGTATGAATTTTGGGATCGTTACAGTTGGAATCAAAGCTGTAGGTTATGCACCTTAGGTAAGAGTACCTTAGGCTATGACCTTAGAGAATGAGAAGTTAAGTTACGTATAACGAAAAGGTGATTCTAAAACTCGAAAAAAATATTGAACTATATGAACGAAGTTAGAAATTCTTAAAGGAAGAGTTGTTTAATAAACAAAAAGATTCAAAGAAGAATCTTGGAAAGATATGTAGATGAGAATCATGAGTTGCCTAACTCCAATAATAAATATGACGAATAACGATGAATAGACGAGGTCTATAAGATTGAAAGCATAATGAAATTATGATATGTCATGATGACAGGTAGAGATAAGAAGTTTTAAAATAAAACGATAATGAGATAAGAAAGAATCATAAGGGAGATGATTATAGAATAAGATCACAACGTGATCTTTTGAAGTTGTAAAAGACAGATGGTATGTAATGATTGACTAGTTATAGTTTGATGCTATAACGAGAATGTACTATGATATAGTACGAGATTAACTCACGAGGAGTTATAAATGATGGGATACAGGAAGTCTGTATCGAGTATAGAACGAGATGTTATAAGTAAGATAGAGTTAAGTGGGATTTCAATTGAGGACTCATGTGGTGGCTGAGTTGTACAAACTTCTGTATGGGCAGGGTTTTGTGCTTACACTTGGTTTATCATACTGATAATCGTTGGAAGGTTGGTGTCGCGCTATCGATATATATATGATGAGAAGGTGATTCTTTTCTCATATTACATTTGATAGTTAGAGTCAATAGAGATTAGATTAGATGATATTAAGATTACATTAGATGATCTTAAGGTTAGGCGAGTTCTTAAAACTCATACTTATGGTAAGATCGTGACTCATAATCGTATGTATGTTTTGAACCCCTAAGCATATGGACAGTCTCTGATCAGTTCTTTGACTACGTATTGCTAGGACAAGTTCTTAAACTCATATTATTGTGGCAAGTTCCTGAACTTCCAAAGTGTGGTAAGTTCGATGAACTATATTGGGTATAGAAAGTTTATAATATAGAAAGCATTGATGTTGTTAAGGTTGATAGAATGATTAAGTAATGATGGAGTAAAGAGTTATATTGATAGAGAAAGTTTTATATTCTAAATCTCCTAGCTTTGCTAGATTTTCAAAATTTATTGACTTCGTGCTGATGTTGCACTTCTGTTTTCTTGAAAAACATTGGATCAAAGATGGAATCAATGAATTTTTAAAATAGTGCTATTATTCACATGTTTATGCTAGTTGCTTCAGCCAGACAAAATGATTTTAAATCTTCAAAATGTATTTCATATGCATCATTTGATATGGTGTAAAAACAATCGAGGAAGTTATCAATGCAGTTAAACCTAGTGTTGGATGTGATCGTATGATCGTCAGCCCACTATGGTATGATGTAGTATGACGACGTCATGTAATGACGAAATCCTCAACGTATCATTACTACTGTACGGTATCAGGATATTATGAAAAGATTTACTTATTATTTTACTTTCCTTAAAAAAAAGAAAGATTTATTTATTTTAGTTTCCTTAAACGGAAAAAAAATATATATATATATATATATTATTTTATTGAGTTGGTTAAAAATATATATATATATATATATATATATATATTTCGATTGATGTCCGAATTTTTGCTAGAAGTCTATGCTACTTGATTCAGCTAGACGAATGTTGAAAGATGTTTATGAAATTCGAGCGTTCTTGGTCAAACTATGCCAAACCAAATTATTTTGGTGCGGATTCAAATGTTAAGAAGCTGAGTTGAACAACCCTATAAAAGGGGACATGTTATCGGAGACAATATTTCCGAGTGTAACGCATATAGTCGTTACAATGTACTACGTTTGGGCCCGACGTAGGGGTGCGATAGGCTGGCCACCTAGAGTACCGATGCGATTTTATAGTGTGAAGTACCGGGGGTGAAGCACTAATAAACCTAAAAATAAGTTCAAGGTCTTGCGACCACTCAACATGATTTGGAATCTTTTAAATTCCTGAGTTGTTTATATCGCTTCCCAATTATTGAGCAATTGTGGAAGATTCTTATTATTCTGAAGGAGATTGTAGCGAGAAGGATATTGCTTCGAAAGAAGTAGTTGTTGAACGTTTTAATCCAGTGAATAGAGATTAACGTAAAAATTTATTTTGATAGAATGATATATATAGATTGATAGACTTGAATTTCGAGGACGAAATTCTTAGAAGAAGGGGTGAATGTGATAACCCGAATAATTATGGATGGTGAATTATATAGTATATTAATTCTACGAGTAGAATATATGGTAATGATCTTTAGTAAGGGAAGGAATGAGTTAAAGAAAATATATTATATTTGATATACGATTGTGTTTGATTGAAGGTTAAGTAATAAAACCTTAACCTTGTTGAAGATGTGAATTTAGTAGAGATATATGTGTAGTTTAGATAAATGTCGTTATGATAATGAGCTAAAGTTATTCAACAATAAAATTGTGAAAGAGATTTTTGTGAAAACTTGAGTAAGGTAGGGTTTCGGTGATTCCGAGGACGGAATCCTTATAAGGAGGGAAGAATGTGACATCCCAGATTTTTAGAATTTATAAATGAGAATTTAATAAATAAAATTCTTATTATCTGATGTTTTGAGTTTAAGTATGTGAATACGTGTCATATATGGTGAAATATGTAAATCTATGTGAAGATAATTTAAATGTTAATTTTAATATTTATTGGAGTAAATAAATATTTTAATTAAATTATTTATTGAGTTAAATAAATAATTATGTGATTATTATGGATTAATGTAATTAAGTGTAGTATATTAATTAAATAAATATTTAGTATTTAATTTAATTGATATAATAATTTTATGTTATAGTTCTAATTTAATTGAGATAATTAAATTAGATGAGTAATGTGATGAGTGTTACATGCAATTATAATTAGCAATTAATTGTAATTATGTGATAATTTTATGTGCTTAATTGATATTAGACTTTTAATTAATTAAATTAGAATGTTAATATTTAATTAATTAAAGAGTAGCATTAAAGTATGTGTTAAAAGGATTTATTAAAATAAAGAAAAGAGTTTTTAAATGATTTTTTTTTCAAACAAGGCCCTTACTTTTGTTTTAAAACTGTTTTACCCAAACATGACCTTAACTGCTAAAAATCTGTTTTTAAAATAACTTGTTTTGCCAAACAAGCCTTAGGGCTTTTAAAAAAAAATTCAAAGGTGTAACCTCTATTTTAATTGTAATTAGTATAGGATTTATTATATACATTAATATTATAAGTTACATATTATGCATATATGTTGTATGTATATTTTGTATATACGTTGGTTAAAAGAACAAAACAAAGGTTAGTCTGTGTTAGAGAGAAAACACAGAGAAAGATGGAGTGAAAAGAGAAGAAGGGAAGAAGAAGAGAAAGAAAGGGGAAAGAGACCTTGAAAGAATTCTCGCTAAGCCATTATCTTCTTCTCCTAAGCATAATCAAAGGGTATAACTTCTAAATTTAGTTTTAATAATGTATTTTTTGTTGTGGAACTTCTCTGTAAAAACTTTTTCATGAAAGTTAGTAATTTTGTTGAATATATGTTGGAATTTTGTTAATATACTGTTTATAAATTTAATTAGATGCCATAAACAATGATTTTCAGAAATTCAAATTGATTGTAGAAACATGTTTTAATAGAAAAGTTATGTTCATATGAGTTCATATGAGTTTTAGGTATTATGGTTGATTTTAGTTTGAAGAAATTGATGAAATTGATATATGTTAATATGTTTATTAAGAATTTGTTTGATGCTATCTTCAATTACGTATATACTGCATGTATATAGAGTTAAATTGCTTGAGAAAGTGATTTACAGTGAATGGTTTTATAAAATATGTAAGTTTTATGAAAATATCAAATTTGATTTCTAAAACTTTTGATTATTGTTGTTTAAATATTTTTGTGTTTGGAGATATGTTATATGAGTGCATTGTATCAAGTATATGCTATACATTGTTCTAGTAGCTTGTTATTGCCGTTTGATGGCATGTTGGGTTTAATCGGTGAAACAGGGAGGCTACACTGCCTGCTTCAGTCTGCGTACCTGCGCAGCTGCGCCGGGAGCACAGCCAGAAGCAGCGCCGGGAGCACAGCCAGAAGCAGCGCAGCTGCGCCACTGAGTTTTCTCAGGCTGGTCACCTACGCAGCTGCGCCGTGTCCTGGGCAGAGGCAGTGAGTTTTATTTAAGTGTGCAGTTTATTTTTATGACTAAGTTACATTGTTGCTAGAATAATGATCATATATTTAAGTTGCAATATCATGTTGATAACATGAATTTGACAATTTGGTAATTGTAAAAGAAAAGAGGTTTTGAAAACCTTAAAGTATTAATTGAATTATTGTTTAATGGTGAATTGGTTAATTATAATTTGTATAATTATAATCAAGAGTAAATATTTAAATTAAATTATAATTTTTGTTAAATTATAATGAATATTAGTTGATTTATTTTAATCAATTAGATGTTAATTTAAATTATAATTTATGTAATTATAATTTAATAAGTGCATGTTTAATTATGGATTATAAATTAATAATTGCATGATTAATTATAATTTGTGTAATTATAATGCATGATATAGTTTAATTAATTATAAGTTATAATTTGTTTAATTATAACTTAATATGTGATTATAATTTGGAATAATTATAATCAAGGTAAAAGTATAATTTAAATTATAATTTATATAATTATAATTTAATGAGGGCATGAATAAAAATTGAGTATTTATAATCTAAGTAATGGGTTAAGTTAAGTATGCTTAAATTATGATTTAATGCATGATGTAGTTGATTCATTATAAGTTATGATTGTTTAATTGTAGTTTGATTAAAGTGGATGTTCAAATCATAATTTATTTAATTATAATTTAAAATGAGTATGTAATTATTAGTTGATTAATCATGAGAAATGTAAAATGACTATGTGATGTGATTAATTATGTGGTAATTAATTATTAACTTATGAGTTAAAGAGGAATGAGTTAACCTAAAGTGGATAACTAAATATTAGGATTAGCTATGTGATAATTAACTGATATTGTTAATTATACATAAGGTTTGACAGCGAGTGTCAAACGAGTAAATAGAAGAGAATTAGAAAGTATAAAGTATTATTTACTTAGACATTTGATAAGCATTGCTAGGTGACTAATAATTGATGCGTATGGTAATACGTTATGTAGGATCATGAAGCAGATTATATTAAGCTATTTTTCGGTAATTGGTAATCTACGAGCCAGGAAAGTCTTTCGGTTCCTATTTTCTATGTGAACTTGATGATATTATGAACTGTTTTAAATTGTATTGCAAAGAGTATGCTATGTTGTATATGTTGCAAGCATGAAATGTTAAAGTCAATTCATGACTACATTGATTGATTTAATAATGTTGATTGAGTAAGGAACTCAATCTTTATATTTGTTATGTGATTAAAGCATGTATGCCATGTTACTTTAATATTGAGCATGTTAATTATGTGCTATGTGATGCATGAAAACTGTTAGATCTTGCTGAGCTGTCGAGCTCACTCTTGCAAATAACCATTTTTGCAGGTCAAGGATGCAAGGTAAAGATACGTGTTAAGTGATTTATAGAGATCAATATTCAAGAATATTAGTTATGTTCAATTTCAAATTGTAGTTAATGTTTTGAATGAAACATGTCGCTGAGCTATAAGTAGAGTTATCCAATGTAGATGGATATTGTTTTATTATGTAAGAGTTTGTATAGTCATTTTGTTGTAATGATTCATGATATAGATTTGAATCGAAGAGATGTAATGTAAAGGTTGCGATTAAGGGCAATATAGAAAGAAAGTTTATAAAAGTTTTAAATATTCTGCATTTTTAGTGATTTTAATATCGAATAATGACGTAAAGATAGATTAAAGATGTATTGCTAATGATCGAGGATGAGAATTATATTGTATGAATTTTGGGATCGTTACAGTTGGAATCAAAGCTGTAGGTTATGCACCTTAGGTAAGAGTACCTTAGGCTATGACCTTAGAGAATGAGAAGTTAAGTTACGTATAACGAAAAGGTGATTCTAAAACTCGAAAAAAATATTGAACTATATGAACGAAGTTAGAAATTCTTAAAGGAAGAGTTGTTTAATAAACAAAAAGATTCAAAGAAGAATCTTGGAAAGATATGTAGATGAGAATCATGAGTTGCCTAACTCCAATAATAAATATGACGAATAACGATGAATAGACGAGGTCTATAAGATTGAAAGCATAATGAAATTATGATATGTCATGATGACAGGTAGAGATAAGAAGTTTTAAAATAAAACGATAATGAGATAAGAAAGAATCATAAGGGAGATGATTATAGAATAAGATCACAACGTGATCTTTTGAAGTTGTAAAAGACAGATGGTATGTAATGATTGACTAGTTATAGTTTGATGCTATAACGAGAATGTACTATGATATAGTACGAGATTAACTCACGAGGAGTTATAAATGATGGGATACAGGAAGTCTGTATCGAGTATAGAACGAGATGTTATAAGTAAGATAGAGTTAAGTGGGATTTCAATTGAGGACTCATGTGGTGGCTGAGTTGTACAAACTTCTGTATGGGCAGGGTTTTGTGCTTACACTTGGTTTATCATACTGATAATCGTTGGAAGGTTGGTGTCGCGCTATCGATATATATGATGAGAAGGTGATTCTTTTCTCATATTACATTTGATAGTTAGAGTCAATAGAGATTAGATTAGATGATATTAAGATTACATTAGATGATCTTAAGGTTAGGCGAGTTCTTAAAACTCATACTTATGGTAAGATCGTGACTCATAATCGTATGTATGTTTTGAACCCCTAAGCATATGGACAGTCTCTGATCAGTTCTTTGACTACGTATTGCTAGGACAAGTTCTTAAACTCATATTATTGTGGCAAGTTCCTGAACTTCCAAAGTGTGGTAAGTTCGATGAACTATATTGGGTATAGAAAGTTTATAATATAGAAAGCATTGATGTTGTTAAGGTTGATAGAATGATTAAGTAATGATGGAGTAAAGAGTTATATTGATAGAGAAAGTTTTATATTCTAAATCTCCTAGCTTTGCTAGATTTTCAAAATTTATTGACTTCGTGCTGATGTTGCACTTCTGTTTTCTTGAAAAACATTGGATCAAAGATGGAATCAATGAATTTTTAAAATAGTGCTATTATTCACATGTCTATGCTAGTTGCTTCAGCCAGACAAAATGATTTTAAATATTCAAAATGTATTTCATATGCATCATTTGATATGGTGTAAAAAAAATCGAGGAAGTTATCAATGCAGTTAAACCTAGTGTTGGATGTGATCGTATGATCGTCAGCCCACTATGGTATGATGTAGTATGACGACGTCATGTAATGACGAAATCCTCAACGTATCATTACTACTGTACGGTATCAGGATATTATGAAAAGATTTACTTATTATTTTACTTTCCTTAAAAAAAAGAAAGATTTATTTATTTTAGTTTCCTTAAACGGAAAAAAAATATATATATATATATATATATTATTTTATTGAGTTGGTTAAAAATATATATATATATATATATATATATATTTCGATTGATGTCCGAATTTTTGCTAAAAGTCTATGCTACTTGATTCAGCTAGACGAATGTTGAAAGATGTTTATGAAATTCGAGCGTTCTTGGTCAAACTATGCCAAACCAAATTATTTTGGTGCGGATTCAAATGTTAAGAAGCTGAGTTGAACAACCCTATAAAAGGGGACATGTTATCGGAGACAATAGTTCCGAGTGTAACGCATATAGTCGTTACAATGTACTACGTTTGGGCCCGACGTAGGGGTGCGATAGGCTGGCCACCTAGAGTACCGATGCGGTTTTATAGTGTGAAGTACCGGGGGTGAAGCACTAATAAACCTAAAAATAAGTTCAAGGTCTTGCGACCACTCAACATGATTTGGAATCTTTTAAATTCCTGAGTTGTTTATATCGCTTCCCAATTATTGAGCAATTGTGGAAGATTCTTATTATTCTAAAGGAGATTATAGCGAGAAGGATATTGCTTAGAAAGAAGTAGTTGTTGAACGTTTTAATCCAGTGAATAGAGATTAACGTAAAAATTTATTTTGATAGAATGATATATATAGATTGATAGACTTGAATTTTGAGGACGAAATTCTTAGAAGAAGGGGTGAATGTGATAACCCGAATAATTATGGATGGTGAATTATATAGTATATTAATTCTACGAGTAGAATATATGGTAATGATCTTTAGTAAGGGAAGGAATGAGTTAAAGAAAATATATTATATTTGATATACGATTGTGTTTGATTGAAGGTTAAGTAATAAAACCTTAACCTTGTTGAAGATGTGAATTTAGTAGAGATATATGTGTAGTTTAGATAAATGTCGTTATGATAATGAGTTAAAGTTATTCAACAATAAAATTGTGAAAGAGATTTTTGTGAAAACTTGAGTAAGGTAGGGTTTCGGTGATTCCGAGGACGGAATCCTTATAAGGAGGGAAGAATGTGACATCCCAGATTTTTAGAATTTATAAATGAGAATTTAATAAATAAAATTCTTATTATCTGATGTTTTGAGTTTAAGTATGTGAATACGTGTCATATATGGTGAAATATGTAAATCTATGTGAAGATAATTTAAATGTTAATTTTAATATTTATTGGAGTAAATAAATATTTTAATTAAATTATTTATTGAGTTAAATAAATAATTATGTGATTATTATGGATTAATGTAATTAAGTGTAGTATATTAATTAAATGAATATTTAGTATTTAATTTAATTGATATAATGATTTTATGTTATAGTTCTAATTTAATTGAGATAATTAAATTAGATGAGTAATGTGATGAGTGTTACATGCAATTATAATTAGCAATTAATTGTAATTATGTGACAATTTTATGTGCTTAATTGATATTAAACTTTTAATTAATTAAATTAGAATGTTAAGATTTAATTAATTAAAGAGTAGCATTAAAGTATGTGTTAAAAGGATTTATTAAAATAAAGAAAAGAGTTTTTAAATGATTTTTTTTTCAAACAAGGCCCTTACTTTTGTTTTAAAACTGTTTTACCCAAACATGACCTTAACTGCTAAAAATCTGTTTTTAAAATAACTTGTTTTGCCAAACAAGCCTTAGGGCTTTTAAAAAAAAATTCAAAGGTGTAACCTCTATTTTAATTGTAATTAGTATAGGATTTATTATATACATTAATATTATAAGTTACATATTATGCATATATGTTGTATGTATATTTTGTATATATGTTGGTTAAAAGAACAAAACAAAGGTTAGTCTGTGTTAGAGAGAAAACACAGAGAAAGATGGAGTGAAAAGAGAAGAAGGGAAGAAGAAGAGAAAGAAAGGGGAAAGAGACCTTGAAAGAATTCTCGCTAAGCCATTATCTTCTTCTCCTAAGCATAATCAAAGGGTATAACTTCTAAATTTAGTTTTAATAATGTGTTTTTTGTTGTGGAACTTCTCTGTAAAAACTTTTTTCATGAAAGTTAGCAATTTTGTCGAATATATGTTGGAATTTTGTTAATATACTGTTTATAAATTTAATTAGATGCCATAAACAATGATTTTTAGAAATTCAAATTGATTGTAGAAACATGTTTTAATAGAAAAGTTATGTTCATATGAGTTCATATGAGTTTTAGGTATTATGGTTGATTTTAGTTTGAAGAAATTGATGAAATTGATATATGTTAATATGTTTATTAAGAATTTGTTTGATGCTATCTTCAATTACGTATATAATGCATGTATATAGAGTTAAATTGCTTGAGAAAGTGATTTACAGTGAATGGTTTTATAAAATATATAAGTTTTATGAAAATATCAAATTTGATTTCTAAAACTTTTGATTATTGTTGTTTAAATGTTTTTGTATTTGGAGATATGTTATATAAGTGTATTGTATCAAGTATATGCTATACATTATTCTAGTAGCTTGTTATTGTCGTTTGATGGCATGTTAGGTTTAATCTGTGAAACAAGGAGGCTGCACTGCCTGCTTCTGTCTGCGTACCTGCGCAGCTGCGCCGGGAGCACAGCCAGAAGCAGCGCAGCTGCGCCACTGAGTTTTCTCAGGCTGGTCACCTGCGCAGCTGCGCCGTGTCCTGGGCAGAGGCAGTGAGTTTTATTTAAGTGTGATGTTTATTTTTATGACTAAGTTACATTGTTGCTAGAATAATGATCATATATTTAAGTTGCAATAGCATGTTGATAACATGAATTTGACAATTTGGTAATTGTAAAAGAAAAGAGGTTTTGAAAACCTTAAAGTATTAATTGAATTATTGTTTAATGGTGAATTGGTTAATTATAATTTGTATAATTATAATCAAGAGTAAATGTTTAAATTAAATTATAATTTTTGTTAAATTATAATGAATATTAGTTAATTTATTTTAATCAATTAGATGTTAATTTAAATTATAATTTATGTAATTATAATTTAATAAGTGCATGTTTAATTATGGATTATAAATTAATAATTGCATGATTAATTATAATTTGTGTAATTATAATGCATGATATAGTTTAATTAATTATAAGTTATAATTTGTTTAATTATAACTTAATATGTGATTATAATTTGGAATAATTATAATCAAGGTAAAAGTGTAATTTAAATTATAATTTATATAACTATAATTTAATGAGGGCATGAATAAAAATTGAGTATTTATAATCTAAGTAATGGGTTAAGTTAAGTATGCTTAAATTATGATTTAATGCATGATGTAGTTGATTCATTATAAGTTATGATTGTTTAATGATTAAAGTGGATGTTCAAATCATAATTTGTTTAATTATAATTTAAAATGAGTATGTAATTATTAGTTGATTAATCATGAGAAATGTAAAATGACTATGTGATGTGATTAATTATGTGGTAATTAATTATTAACTTATGAGTTAAAGAGGAATGAGTTAACCTAAAGTGGATAACTAAATATTAGGATTAGCTATGTGATAATTAACTGATATTGTTAATTATACATAAGGTTTGACAGCGAGTGTCAAACGAGTAAATAGAAGAGAATTAGAAAGTATAAAGTATTATTTACTTAGACATTTGATAAGCATTGCTAGGTGACTAATAATTGATGCGTATGGTAATACGTTATGTAGGATCATGAAGCAGATTATATTAAGCTATTTTTCGGTAATTGGTAATCTACGAGCCAGGCAAGTCTTTCGGTTTCTATTTTCTATGTGAACTTGATGATATTATGAACTGTTTTAAATTGTATTGCAAAGAGTATGCTATGTTGTATATGTTGCAAGCATGAAATGTTAAAGTCAATTTATGACTACATTGATTGATTTAATAATGTTGATTGAGTAAGGAACTCAATCTTTATATTTGTTATGTGATTAAAGCAAGTATGCCATGTTACTTTAATATTGAGCATGTTAATTATGTGCTATGTGATGCATGAAAACTGTTAGATCTTGCTGAGCTGTCGAGCTCACTCTTGCAAATAACCATTTTTGCAGGTCAAGGATGCAAGGTAAAGATACGTGTTAAGTGATTTATAGAGATCAATATTCAAGAATATTAGTTATGTTCAATTTCAAATTGTAGTTAATGTTTTGAATGAAACATGTCGCTGAGCTATAAGTAGAGTTATCCAATGTAGATGGATATTGTTTTATTATGTAAGAGTTTGTATAGTCATTTATTGTAACGATTCATGATATAGATTTGAATCGAAGAGATGTAATGTAAAGGTTGCGATTAAGGGCAATATAGAAAGAAAGTTTATAAAAGTTTTAAATATTCCGCATTTTTAGTGATTTTAATATCGAATAATGACGTAAAGATAGATTAAAGATGTATTGCTAATGATCGAGGATGAGAATTATATTGTATGAATTTTGGGGTCGTTACATCCCCGTCCAACCCTAAATCAATTAGGAGTTAACTCGCTCAATTGGACAAAAACTGACGCGAGATTGAAATTGAGCCTTCAATCGATTCAATTCCTTCTCCTCTTCTTCTGGCTTTTCTAATCCGTTTCATTTCCCTCATCTTCCTCTTCCGCTTCTAATTTCTTTGTAAACTCTGTCAAAACGGTTTAATTGCCCTTTCGTTTTCTTCTGGCTTTTCCATTCCGTTTCACTTCCCTCATCTTCCTCTTCCGCTTCTGATTTCTCTGTAAACTCTGTCAAAACGGTTCAATTGCCCCTTCGTTACTTAATTCAATCACTCGCCCCTTACTCTTTTTTCACCGTCAATCCAAACCCTAATTTTACGGCAGTAAAGAATCCCTAATTGGCGACAAAGCGGTCTGCTCTTGCTAACATCAAAAACCAAAGGGATGCCTCCCTGAATGTTGTACATACCACAATTCTATCAAAAACTTGGGTAATTCCCTCCCCCTCTTATGAGTTTTAAAAATAAATTAGTGCGGGATCTTCTTCATTCTCTCATATCCCATGCATCTATATACCTCTGTACGGACATAATTTTTTTGTGTATGTGGGAAGACTCTTGATTAAATGTATTTATGTGTTTCCCTTTATTCATTGCAATTTGTGGTGTTTGATGATTATAACCTGTAATTTCTTTGCATACATTCCATGGCAGTAATCCTTTTACCCTCCCTAAATCCTATTTTTTGTTAGTCCATTTTGATCTTGAGTTGGCTGTTTATAATAGTGCACATTACATGTTTGGTGAAATGTCAAAAAAAAGATATATGTTGTCATCACAATCAACAATTTAGTTCCTTTTTTAAAAAAAATTATCCTCTTTAAAGAATGTACAATCATTATTCTAATACATTTTTATTTTTCTTTACAATCCTTGGTTCAAAATTGATTCTATTTTTATTTTTATTTTTTATTTGAAATTATTATTTTTATTGTATTGCAAGATGAGCTTACTGAGTATTATAAGTTACTGGCTGTGCTTCACGCTCAATCCATGAATCCCATTCTATTGGTTTCAAATTTAGATAAGACGAATTCGAGTTGGTGATGTCAATGGAATAGTTTTATTGTTGATTTGAGTGAATTCAAGACTATTATTGTTGTCTTCCTTCACCTTTGCCCCTGCCCCCCATATCTCAATTATTTCTCTCCGTTTGATTAAAAGAGTTCTTTACGGAACTGTTGAACTTTGAATTTTAGGATTTCCCCAATATGAACTTGGGGGGTAGAACTAAGATGCGAATGGAAAAGGAAATATCTTCACCTTTCTTGGAAGAATTATGAATATTTGTTATGCTTTCTTTCAAAGTAGGTAAAAGCTTCCCACTGTCAGATGTAATCCTTTACATAGGTTGACATGGCAATATGTTAGCAAAACTATAACCTTCATATGCCCTGTTGATATTTAGGTGTAGTTCTTCAAAATATTTGAAATCAATTTTCATTGGATGAAATCAAGATAACAAGCTTCCGTATTAAAAAAAAATAATAATAATATCTGCAAACAACAACTGGACCAAACTGAAATAAACACAATAGTTTGAGAGTGCAACACTTTTCAAGTTATTAAAATACAATACAAAAGACACATAGTATGAAAAACTCACCTCAACACCTGCAGGAAAGCAGAACGAAAGAACATCCTTATATTTTAGAGGCAGCTGTTTTTCAGGAGGATAAACAAATAAGACCTGAAAGACAAAGCAGACAATCTCATTTCATATTCAGCAAGTCCTCAAGAGTCTAACTACAAACACCACACATTATGCAAGTAAAATCAGTACCTGGGGTTCAAGATTTTGTTCTACAAGCAACTGATGCTGAATTGCCCTTTTCTTTCTTTTGTATTTGCGATTGTTTTTCTGAGATGGGCATACTTGAATTATGGGTAATTTTGATTCTTTTTGGAGTTTCTTTACAAGTTGAGGTTTTGAATTCTCAGAACCTGACATTCAATTCAAATGATTTGAAGGCATTGGAGTTTCTTTACAGCTGCTGAGTCTTAGTTCAAGTTATTTGATTTGAGGTACTTTAACTTCTGATCTTTTATTTTAATACCTAAAGATGAATCTAAATGAAAAAAACACAGTTATTATTTGATACTTAGTTCAAATTATGAATTCTCACTCAATAAATCATCTGGGTCGTCCAAAGTTTGAGATAAATTCCACCATCCATGCAGTGCCGGAGGCACGGGACACAGCTAGTATATAATATTAGGAGAATAATGTATATTTTATATTATTGACACGCAGGCAGAGAGATCACCTCCCAACCTGCGTGTCGATACTTTATTGATCAATTGATCAAAGTTAACTTCATGCTAACCATTCCGATAAAATTAGTATTTTACATCATCCAATAATAACATGTCACATTGAGAATTTAGGAGAAGATCAATGGATTTTAAATCCAATATGATTGGTTCATATAAATCATTTTCCTATTATTATTTCAAAACTTGTTAATTTGAGTCATAAATTTTATACTGATATTTTATTTATTTATTTGGCTAAACAAAAAGTTTTTTTTTATTAATATCTCCAAAAATTACATGATAGCCAAACACTCTCGGCCACATATATCTCAATCCCAACAACCAAATCTTATCTAACCAACTACAAAACCAAACCAATTAATCAGTCAAGTCAAATACAGAATAACATTATTTTTATTTTATAAATTAGTATAGTTTAACTAATTCAAATAAACCTTTTTAATTATTCCAAATTAGCAACTAATCAACAATTAAATTTCGAAAGAGTTATTTTTCAACAATGTTTTTTAGTTGAGATAAAAGAAGTATTAATATAATTACTTTATTCAATTTGGATAGTAAAATAATGAAAAAAGAACATAAAAAATTTCTTTTAATGAATAAAGACTTAATATGATTAATTAAGTAAGATGCTATAAGATAGGGTTAGGGAATGAGGGTTCTTTAACTTGTAATAAAGTAAAGGAGAAATTTAGTTATTTGGTGGTTGGTCAATAACTATATATATATATATATATATGTATATATATATATATATATGTGTGTGTGTATGCTGTGTGTGGGGTTTAAATGATTATTGAAATATTAATTACAGGTTTAATTAGGCTTCTCAAACAATTAATATTTAAGTTTAAGAATAAGAATAGAAACCAAATAACAAATAAATTACTACTATTATCGATTGTAGGTATAGATGATCATCAATAGAAGAAAATGAATAAACTAATGTACTACAAGAATTCTACATGAGAACTACAGGGATAGCTAGCTAGCTAGCTAGCTAGCTAGCTATATGTAGATTTTTAAATATCAGCAGATGATATATATATAAACAGATCAATGATCAATCTATTAAGGCACAATATGATGATTTACTAAATATATATATATATATAAATATATATGTTGGGCCGTGATTATTTGGACCGGTCGGATCTTAGTTATTTTGGGTTTTTCGGGTCAAGTCTATTTTTATCCTTGGAGCATTGGGCTATTATCTAAATGATTATTTGGATAAAGTTTGGGCCGGAACTGGTAATGGGTGACAGGTCGTAGCGTATAGACTAAAGATTATCCTTAATTTGTGAAATTAGCAGGCGGCTGATTGAGGTGATGGGCCCAGCCATCTTAAGCCACCTTCATTAATGTGGAGTTGACATAATATTGACTTGGTAGATAGCAAGGTATGGTAAAGACTGCATGCAGCCCAGCTGACGTAAGCATCGGGAGAAAACATGCAAGTTGGTGAGATAATATATGGGTACAGAGCACTACACAAAGGAGGTAAAAAAAAACATTTCACTTTCCAGACACTAGAGCACACAACCTCCATTGTTAACCCTTTTCTGGCCTGTACTTATTCTCACACTGGAGCGATCCCCGGCGGCCCAAGCCGTCGAGATCCAGTGCTAATGTGTTCATTGTGCAGGGTTAGGCGTGCTTTTTGTGATTGAAGCGCGTGGCGAGATCTTGACGTTAACATTGGCACTAGAAGGAGGGCTCATTAGTGTTTCTGGTTTTCAATCACAACCTATTGAACGTCTTACATCGGAAGTTATGGTGAAAAGTAAGACGATTACAGCCGAAGGGCAACCGACGACAGCAAGTTCTTCTCAACAGAGGGTTTCTGTAAAAGTTAGGCTGGGCCCTTCAAAGAGTGTTTATGAAAGGCTTGGGTCGCTAGATATTCCGGAGAAGTCGCGTGCAAAAGATCATGGTGGTTTTAAAAGGAAGTTGTTTGCTACTCCCGATAAAGGACCTGTTAAAGATCGAAAAAGGGTAAAAAGCACACCGCCTAGGACCCAATACCAAGAAGGACAGATAGATAAGGCGTCTACTCTGGCTAAAATGGCACAGGAAATCGACATGACTTTGAAGGCACTTCTGCAACAAAGGGAGGAGATTGCAAAACAGAAAGTTCTTATGGCTTAGGTGGAAGGTGGGGCATCCAGTTATACTCAACCTAAAGAGCCGAGTAAATCTATGGGTAGGCGGACGAAGGGTGATGAAGATTCCAGGCGTTCAAAAAATCGGCTGCGGAGCCATTCTCCTGTCCGAAGCAGAGAAAGACGTCATGTTCCTGAAGATCCGAAGAGGGCCTCTCACCATAAGGGTTCTCGGGACGATGGTAGCGACAGAAGATGAAGCAGATCAAGGGGACGCTCTCCCGAACTCACAAAGAAGGTACCTCGTATTGAGTATTATTCTCAGTATAGTGAAGAGGATAGTAGCCGAAGCATATCAGGTGGTCATTCCTCAAAGAATCTAAAGAAGGCACACCACCCTGTGGATTCTCGCCTCGATCAAACTGAGCAGATGAAGAAATGCTCTCCGAAGAGGGAAATTTCGCCGAAGCCGAAGCTAGAAGGACTTGAGCTCTTGGCCGCAGAGATGAAGGAGCTTCGGAAACAGTTAGCAGAAGTCCAAAAGGAGAAGGAGACTCCGGGTAAGAAAGCTTATCCTTTCTCTTCTAAAATTCTAAAGGAGAAGGTGGATCCCAGTAAGAAGCTTCCCCACATGGAGAGTTATGATAGTTCAGGGGACCCGTACGACCATAGTCAAGCGTTCGAGAGGTTGATGGATTATTACGACTACTCAGATGCAGCTAAATGTCAGACCTTTGGAATGACTTTGAGAAAGAATACAAGGCAGTGGATGGGAACTTTGGCTTCGAATTCGATTTCATCCTGGGTTGAATTGTGCGACAAATTCCATGCCCGGTTCAGAAGCAACAAAAGAAGGGAAAACCCACAGGGTCATTGGCACAGGTTAGGCAGTATCCCAGCGAGACTCTGGGTCAGTATGTGAAAAGGTTCAGAGAAGCGGTAGGACAAGTATCAGATCTTAACGATCTTCAGGCCGTAGGATTGTTTCAGAATGGTTTAGATCTGGTGAAGTCTGAGAAGTTGGTGAAGAAATTGATGTTCAAGCATCCGAAGAGCTTGGCCGAAGCGTTTGTAAAAGCCGAAGGCTTCTTCGTGGTAGAAGAGGCCATGGCTAGTTTGAAACAGGGTTCTTCGGAAAGGGCGAAGGACAAAGATAAGGAGAAGTTTGACGGCAGTCATAAGAAGAATGGCGACAACAATGACCGATCTGATGGAAACCAAAAGAGGTACAACATTACATGGGGACAAAGAGGAGATCGTCCACCTCTTCCAAGACCGAAGGTGAATAAGGTGTATACTCAGCTCAACACAGATCGAGCTACCATTTTGGAACAGATAAAGAATCAACCGTACTTCGAACAACCCAGGAATAACACTAGGCCAGGATCGGGAGACCCTGCTAGGTATTGTGATTATCATCAGGCAGTTGGGCATGACACTAACTCTTGTTGGAATCTGAAGAAGTTCATTGAAAAGAAAGTTCAAAGTGGAGTCTTAATTCAGTACGTGGCAGGACGAGAGCAGCAAAGAGAGCACCCGAGGAATGGGGAGCCAGATCAAGTTAATCAGCCAGTACAACCAGTTCAGAATCAACAGGCAAGACATGTGGTAGACGTAATTACTGGAGGTAACTTTGGTAAGGCTGCAGGGAAGAAACGTCGAGGCTATCTGGACTCGGTGATTGCGGTGGCAGGCAAGCCTCTGAAGGCTGAGAGGACATATCCAGAGTCAGTCATATCCTTTACAGATGATGATATCCCTCCAGAACCAATAGAACCACACGAAAGAGCTTTAGTGATTACTGCGCAAGTGGGTTCGGTAGATATGAAGAGGATGATGATAGACAATGGGTCTTCGGTGGATATTCTGTACTCACATGCATATCATGGGATGCCTTTGGATGGCCAGAAGATGGAAATTGGGCAGGAGGCTCCTTTGTATGGCTTCAGCAATGATCCAGTCAAAGTGGCGGGAACTATCGAGCTGTCAGTTGTCTTCGGAACGGTTCCTCAACAGGTTCAAATTATGTGTAAATTTTATATTGTAGATGTAGATTCTGTATATAACGCTATTTTGGGGAGACCTACTTTAACAGCTCTTCAGGCAGTTACAGTCGATTCCCCATTTCAAAATTAAGTTTCCAACGCCACATGGAGTTGACGAAGTTGCAGGAGATCTGGACTTGGCGAGTAGGTGTTATCGGAATGCTTTGATCACTTCAGGAGTAGGGTTAGCAGTAGAAGCAGACTATGGCCATAGAGATTGAGTCGTTTACAGAGAGTAGCACGGAATCATTAGTTATGCCAGCAGGAAAAATCGAAGAAATTGAGCTGATACCAGGGAAGAAAGAAAAGACTGTGAGAATCGGTTCAGGGCTACCAGAACCCTTTCGGTCAAATCTAATGAAGTTGCTTCGTTGTTATGTAGATATCTTTGCTTGGATTCCTAGTGATATGCTGGGAGTGAGTCGTGACGTGGCCAAACATGGATTACATGTAGACCCAGCTAGGAAGCCAGTTCAACAGAAGAGGGGGATCTTTGCACCAGAAAGACAGAAGATAATTGATGAAGAAATTGCGAAGTTACTGGCCGCAGACTTTATCTTTGAGATCGATTATTCGGAATGGATGGCCAATGTAGTTCTAGTGCAGAAGCAGAATGGAAAGTGGCGGGTTTGCATAGATTATACCGATCTGAATAAGGCGTGCCCAAAGGACTTCTATCCTTTGCCTCACATCGATCAGCTCATTGATGCAACTTCAGGATATGCCTTACTTAGCTTCATGGATGCTTTTTCAGGATATCATCATATTTCTATGTGCAAGGAAGATATCCCAAATGCAACTTTTATTACTCATCGGTCGGTGTATGCCTACAAGAAGATGACATTTGGTTTGATTAATATGGGAGCTACTTATCAGAGGATGATGAACCGCGTCTTCTCGAAGCAGCTAGGAAGGAATATGGAGGTCTATGTCAATGATATGATAGTGAAGAGCATGTCGGTTCGGGATCATCTGAGCGATTTAGAGGAATGCTTCCAGACGGTTCGACATTATGATTTGAAGCTGAATCCGACCAAGTGTACCTTCGGACTGGGGGCAGGCAAATTTCTGGGTTATTTGGTCAGTAAAAGGGGTATCGAAGCTAATCCAGAAAAGATTCAGGCTATCTTGGACATGAAATCCCCACAGTCGTACAAAGATGTCCAACGTTTGACTGGTCGAATAGCATCGTTGCAGAGGTTCATGTCTAAATCGGCAGAAAGGTGCTTGCCGTTCTTTAACACGTTGAAAGGGCCGAAAAACGCGAAAACATTCCAGTGGACTTCGGAGTGTGAGGAAGCTTTCCAAGGAATCAAGAGGTATTTGTCTTCGGCACCTTTGTTGGTAAAGCCCGTTCCTGCTGAGCCTTTATATTTGTATCTGGCTGCAAGTTCTCTGGCAGTAGGAGCAGTTTTGGTGAGTGAAGTAGGGGGTAAGCAGCACCCAATTTACTATGTGAACCATGCCCTTAGGGATGCAGAGACAAGGTACCCAAATCTTGAGAAGTTTGCTTTCGCTTTGATAGTAGCCAGTCGAAAGCTTAGGCAATATTTTCAAGGTCGAATAATAGTGGTATACACAGATCAGCCACTGAAGAAAGTGTTGGGGAAGCCGAAAGTTTCGGGGAGACTTACTGCATGGACAATGGAATTGTCTCAGTTCTTTATAGAATATTATCCACGGACAGCTATTAAAGGTCAAGCCTTGGCCGATTTTGTGGTAGAATGCTCGTTCTCCGAAGCTAATGAGAGTTTGAACGAAGCGGAGGGATCTACGAAAATGGTGGCAACACTTCAACAGTCGCACAATTCTTGGACGTTATATGTTGATGGATCTTCTACTTCGAACATCAGTGGTGCTGGGATAATTCTAACGAGTCCGGAGGGATTCAAAGTACAGCAGGCTATCAGATTTGGATTCAAGGCAACGAATAACGAGGCTGAATATGAAGCGGTGCTAGCAGGGTTGCGTCTGGCGAAGAGTCTGGAGGTTCAGAAGTTGATCATTTATAGTGATTCTCAACTGGTCATCAAACAAGTTTCAGGGGAGTATAAAGCTCGAGGCTCTAAAATGGTTAAGTATCTTGCGGAATTGAAAGATCGGCTTCAGTACTTCGGCTCTTACGAGTTTTAAGGGGTTGGTCGAACTGATAATTTGAACGCTGATGCTTTGTCAAAGTTGGCTACAACTAAATCGAATGCTTTTGATGGATCAATTTTCTTGGAGGTTTTGAAGCAACCTAGCATCCAGCGCGGGGAAGTGATGTGTACTGAGTGATCTAATTGCTGGATGATTCCATATATAAATTATCTGGCAGATGGCGTACTACCTTCAGACCAGATGTTAACAAAGAAAATGAAGTATAAAAGCGCAAACTTTGTGCTTATTGATGGAGACCTTTATCGAAGGGCTTATTCTTCTCCTTTACTGAAGTGTTTGGTTCCATCTGAGGCTGAGTATGTTCTTCGGGAAGTTCACGAAGGAATTTGCGGTGATCACATGGCTGCGAAGTCGTTAGCGTACAAAATGCTTCGTCAAGGATATTATTGGCCTACAATTTTCAAAGAGGCTACCGATTACGTGAAGAAGTGCCAAAAGTGCCAGTTGAATAGTCCAATTCCACATCTGCCAACAGAAGAGCTATACTCGATTTTATCTCCTATACATTTTGCTGTCTGGGGAGTAGATATACTGGGTCCTCTCCCAAAGGCGAAAGGTCAAGTCAGCTTTGTTATAGTAGCAATTGGCTATATGACCAAGTGGGCAGAGGCGAAACCGCTTCGGCTGATTACGGAACAAAAATGCTTGAAGTTTCTGAAAGAGTCAGTGGTATTCCGATTTGGCATTCCTATGGTGGTAATTTCAGACAATGGACGTCATTTCGTGGGATCAAAGTTTGAGACATTTTTGAAGGAGTTGGGAATTCAACATCGGAAGACTTCGGTTGCTCATCCACAATTTAACAGGCAAGTTGAAGTGACTAATAGAATACTCCTAAATGGGATCAAGAGAAGACTGGACGAAGCAAAGGGCAGATGGCCCGAAGAGTTACTCAGTATGTTATGGGCTTATCGAACTACGCTAAGGACAACGACGGGAGACTCGTCATTTCGGCTGGCGTACGGTTCGAATGCTCTAGTTCCGGTGGAAATTGGGTCCACAAGTCTTCGGGCCAGCTAGTTTAAGGAAGTGTATAATGATGAGGGACTCAAAACCAATTTAGATTTGCTCGAAGAAGTCAGAGAGGCAGCCTTGATAAAGTTGGCTACATACTAACGTCGTGTGGCTAAGTACTACAACAAAGGGGTGAAAATTCGAAGGTTTGAAGTTGGGGATTTTGTTCTTCTGGAAGTAGAGGTTTCTACACCTCAGAATATGGACAAACTCATGCCAAATTAGGAAGGCCCCTATGAAGTTATTAGTGTACCAAAGCCCGAGACTTACCGGCTGCGAACCTTAGATGGGACTGAGATTAAGAATACTTGGCATGTTGGGAGACTCCGTAAATATTTTTAATAGAGCCAGTGTCAAAGTCCGAAAGTCTGTATTTACGACAACAATTATCAATATAGAAGGTTCCTTTCTTCAACGCTGATCTAGTTATAGCAAGTTATAAGGTTGGATCCCTTCGAATTTTTTGACAAGCGAAGAGTAATATTTTTGGGTTGAACCTGTTCGGCTCTCGGAGAGAACGAGGTTTCCAGCTTGGTATAAGGTTGGATTCCTTCATCTCCTCGTAGCGAAGTGAACTATTGTTGGTTGAACCCGTTCGGCTCTCGGCGAGAACGAGTTCACCAAAGTATAAGGTTGGATCCCTTCGACTTTTTTGACAAGCGAATAGGAATATTTTTGGGTTGAACCTGTTCGGCTCTCGGAGAGAACGAGGTTGCCAGCTTGGTATAAGGTTGGATTCCTTTGTCTCCTCGTAGCGAAGCGAACTATTGTTGGTTGAACCCGTTCGGCTCTCGGAGAGAACGAGTTCACCAAGTTATAAGGTTGGATCCCTTCAACTTTTTTGACAAGCGAAGAGGAATATTTTTGGGTTGGACATGTTCGGCTCTCGGAGAGAACGAGGTTGCCAGCTTGGTATAAGGTTGGATTCCTTCGTCTCCTCGTAGCGAAGCGAACTATTGTTAGTTGAACCTGTTCGACTCTCGGAGAGAACGAGTTCACCAAGTTATAAGGTTGGATCCCTTCGACTTTTTTGACAAGCGAAGAGGAATATTTTTGGGTTGAACCTGTTCGGCTCTCAGAGAGAACGAGGTTGCCAGCTTGGTATAAGATTGGATTCCTTCGTCTCCTCGTAGCGAAGCGAACTATTGTTGATTCAACCCGCTCGGTTCTCGGAGAAAACGAGTTCACCAAGATATAAGGTTAGATTCTTTCGGCTTAGGAAAGCGAAGTGAATATTTTTGGTCTAACCCATTCGGCTCCCTGAGAGAACGGAGTTACCTAATTGTCATAAAGATGGGTGATATTATTAATTCTTCGGAACAATTACTCTCATTGGAAGTTCGGTGATTTGTTCATTCTAACAATGCTTTACACTATTTTTCGGTAATGAGTAAGTTTTGCCTTTTATTTCATTTTATTCGAAGTGTTGAAGTTAAAATTATATATTGTCTGAACAACAATATAACTTAAACTGAAAAGGAGTAATAAGGAACAAAGTTATATACTATTAAACATAAAAAGGAAGCACAGATCTGATAAAAGTTCCCCACAAAATAAACTAAAATAATAATATTAATTAAAAGATTTTCACACATTCATAAACACATGAAAATTAAAGTAAAGATAGGATATCTTCGAAACTATTCCTCATCATCATCGGAAGAGTCAAGGAGAGTTGGGTCGATAGCCGCGGCAGCCAGCTTTGATTTGTCTTTGCTTTGGGCTATCTCATAACCTTCAGTGTACATTTGAACTATCTCATCAGTTATGGCACGAGATTTGCAGTATTCAATCTGGATTTCTCTCCGAAGCTCTTCAGCCAAAGGGGGGCCCGGCCAATCTGACGTCACGAAGCTCCTTCTCAACTTTGCCCCGTAAGTCAAATTGTCGTTCTTTGGACTTCTTGGCCTCGACGAACGCTTGGGTCAGACTTTGATTATTTTGAGTTAATTGCTTGTTGGCTCGTAGAAATCCTTCATTTTGTTCAGCAATCCTTTGTTGAAGGGCTTCGGCTGCTGCCAGTTGTTCCTTCATCTTGGCAAGGTCGTTTTGGAGACCTTTGCAGTTGAAGCGGATATTTTCGTGTTCACTCCTCTCCTTTGCCAATGCCGACTTTAGGATGGCATTCTCTCTCCGGGCAACCTCCTCCTCAGCTTTAACTTTCTTGTACTTCTGATAAAGACGCCCGAAGATTTCATTCGCCTACAGTTATTCATAGTTAGAAGAAATTTCTAAAAAATATTCATGAGCTAAGGTAGACAAAAGATAATTTACTTACCCTAGCTTGGTTAACCATGCCCTCTTCGAGCAGATCAGAAACAGAACTGTTGCCAAACCGATGATTGTCTGTATCCAGAACGAAAGAGTTGTAGAGGTGCAGAGGGAAGTCTTCGTTCTGGTCAGGCCATAGGCTAGGTAATCGAGAAGCTCCAGGCCGAAATAGGGATAGGTTGGTCTTGGCGGTGAAGTTTTCGGTTCTTCAAAGAGAGGAGGGTCAACTGGTGGGGGTGATTGGCCATTAGAAGTGTGTTTTTTCTTTCGAATAAGAGGAGAACTGGGTTTAACCTCGAATTCATCAATTTCGGCAGATTTGGAAGAAGATTGGTTAGTTCCAGTATGTGGTACTCTTAACTCTTCAACAGTGAGGGGGATAATTTTTGCCTTGGCCTTTCGTTTTTTGGTATGAAGGATCTTGGTTCTTTTTTCGATGGGCATGTCTAGGAGACTCTCGGTAAGAATAGAGGCGGGCACCTGTTTGGATTTCTTGACAGTATGTTTCTTTCGATGGGGTCGGCTGGGCCCTTCCTCAAGGTTTAATTTGGTGGATGCGAGTTTGGTATGATGGGCTTCGGCATCTCGTTCTTCAGTATATGGAGGATCGGTAAGTTGAGCCTCAGAAGCTTGTGCTTCAGCATCCTGCTCTTCGGGGTCTTGTGCTTTGAAAGAAGCTTGAAGCCGATTTGGCAGTAAGAAATTTCTCTAAATCCATCTGATCAATGGAAGTCGGCTTAATCAAAGATACTACAAAAAGACAGAAAGTAATACTTCAGGACGATTATTGAAGGAAATTCAATGAATTGCACAAAATATGGGTTCAGAACTTACACTTATGGTCATACAACCAAGCTTGTTTGCTAAGGAGCCCGAAGCTCCATTCCTTCAGAGGAAGTTTATTTAACAGCTTTACCATTTCGTTCCCCCGCTCCTGTGTGAGGTCACCGAAGTCTGGAGAAAGAATAGGGATAGTAGTCCAGTCGGAGATGGAGGAAATGTCTGGTCCGTTGATAAAAATCCAATCCTTATGCCACCCTCGATTGCTTGAAGGGGTGTCTATCAAAGACCTTCTCTCAATTTTGACACTGGACGGTTTGCTTAGTCTCTTGAAGCCTTTTTTTCTAGACTGACCCACCACGAAGAGGGAAAAAAAGAAATCAATGGATGGCGGGATGCTCTGCTTGAAGCACCAGGCTACGAATGCAACGATGTAAATGTAAGAATTGGGGACTAATTGGGCCAACCCAACCCCCAAAAATCCTAGCATATTTAGGACGAAGGCATGAAGAGGGAAGCGGAGTCCTTTCTCCAAAAGAATGATGGGCATAGCAACAAAACCATCGGGACAATGGTACATGCGATCGGTTGGAGTAGAGGCTCGCAACTGATAATTGGGTGGAATTTGGTATCGTTCCCGGATGGCCAGAATATCCATGTCGATAATCGAGGAAGGGGTATTGACATGGGCGAATTATTTCGTATCGGTGAAATCGAAAGGAGGTTCGGAAGGGGTATCTTTAGGAGTATTGGAAGAAGGGTTCTTGTTAGAGGAGGATTTGGACTTGGGATTTGATGTTGATATGGCCTGGGTAGGTTTTTGAGTGGCCGTGGCAGATCCTGACGGAGTTTCAGAAGAAGGGACGGTGTTATCGGATTTCTAGGAAGCCATTGTTGACAGATTGACTAAGAAGAAGAAAACCAGATAAGGAAGAAAAGCTAGAGAGTCTTTGAATTTCAAATGCCCAGGTAAAGCTATCTGATTTGGGGGCTTGAAGATTTTATAGGGTTGTCTTTTCGGTGGTTCACGAAATCCAACTGCTGCACATTCAATGAAGATAATAATGGAAGTGTAGGGTTGATATCCGGATTCAAACTTGAAGGGATAGTTGGCATCTGTTCTCGAAATTGAAGAAGCTATCATTAAGTTTTGAATTTGGAGGGTTAGTATCTACTTTTGAGTTTGGGGGGTCTGTATCCGGACATGGGCCATTTAGTAAGTCGGCTTCACCGAATTCGTTCGAGTTCTTTTTGGTGTTTGGATCGGGTTTTTATACTCTTTCATCAATATAGATTCATACTCAATAGTCCGCTAAACAGTTGCGTTATCGAACATATTTTTACACCAGTTAACCTGCGTTAACAAAGAAAAGATTATTCGAATCAAATCAACAACAAGAGATAATAAAAACTGTTGAATATATAGACAGTGTATTAAGCAAATAATAATCAATGTTCACCAAAATAATAACACTAATAGACTATTTATACTACGAGGTTAAATACACTGTTCTCTATTGTACTCGACCTTGATTTACAAATGTATCATTAGACTGAAATTTTTAACGATTAACTCATTGAACTAAACATTGTTTACAAAAAATGAAAGAATCGTCTGTTTCCGTTGAGTTAACAGAAAATCGACGTGGCAGTGACATTACCTAAGTGGAATATATATATATATATATATATATATATATATATATATATATAGAGAGAGAGAGAGAGAGAGAGAAAGAGAGAAAGAGAGAAACACCAAAAATGCTTACTAATATAATTATGTACATTTAAATATTAAGAGGCTTAACAAAATCCCTAAAATTCCAAATCACTCTCTGTAGTGCTTGATTATGGGTTACACATGCAGCTTCCCAAAACACTTTCTTTATTAAATAATTTATCAAATGCATACACGATTACCAATAATTCTTTCTCTTGTGTGCTTGATTATGGGTTGCACGTACAACTAATTCCCAAAACACTCTCTTTAGTGCTTGTGAAGTGAACCTTTCCCTCCAGTTATCTTAAATGTGTAGCACAATTTCTATACTCAACGTGATGAAGAAGTTTATAATACCCGGAATATTTATAAGGCTCGAAAATATAATCGTATATGATTAGAGGTTAACTTTATAACCTAAACTAAGTTTTATGAGATCGCATATGTGTGATTGTTGTTTTGTATAGGTATTAAATATTTATACGAAAAACATAACTAGCAAAGCACTATTCATTTGTACGCGCGGTGTATGACGTATTATACCTACATATTTATACGACGCATAAATACAAAATCTGTAAGACCCCAACTTTTATGAATAAAGATTTAATTTTCTTTATATATTATTTTGAAATAGTAAGGTGTTGATTTGATAAATGTAATAAGTTATGGGTGAAAGGTGCAAATATTTCAAAATAAGCAAGTGGTTATAAAATATTCATTGTTGTCGGAGAATATTCGTTTGGTCGTGGAATATTCTTGTTGTAGGGGAATATTCGTACGACGGCGCAACCATTTGTGGGCCCCACAACGGAATAACTGTCGGATATAGAAAGCGACAGAAATAACCTTTTTATAAAATAACGGCGTAGTTGTTACCGTTAGTACTGTTGAAATACCTGGTGGTTAAAATACAGTAATATGCGGTGTTGCACAGTAGCACACGGTATTGCACAGTATTTCAAATTATTGATTCTTATGTTACTTACTCAATTATTGTTACAGTAATTACTGTTTAATATTTTATATTATTGATTCAATAATTGCATAATATTTTATTGGTTCAATATTTGCTATATTGATATTTTATATCAATAATTGCTACTTTACTATTTTATATTAGTGATTCAATAATTGTCATTGCACAGTATTTCAAATTATCAAATCAATAATTCATATTATTTGAATAATATTATTAGATAGCATTATTGGCAATGTCTAAGGAAGTTCTGTCTAGAAAAGGGGTTGATTAATTGCGCGCCAGTAAGGAGAAATCCTTATCGAAGACCCCCTCTTTCCTGGGAACGACCTAGTTGTCAATATTGTAGTTCTGTAATATTATTTGTGAATAATTAATTATTGATATACATGATAAGGAAATATTTATTTAATTTTGATATAAAAGGGAAGAATTTTTAGCATGCGACATTTGTTGAAAGTTGACATTTTATCTTCACCGATAAAATAATTTATTCAAATATATTATTATAATATTCCATTATAGAATTATAATGTGATAATATAATAATTTTATATGGTTGGTGAGAATATGGATGAAGGCTTGAAATTTTCAAAAGTTGTATGCTGAAGCTTGTTTTTCAAAAGTAGCATGCTGCTGAGTCATCCGTATGTAAATTTGAGTCATTTTTCGTTCGGAATTTGAAAAAACTTTCTTCTACAAAGTTGTAGAGAATTAAATTTCATATAACATGGACATAAGGTTCGTATTTTTCTGATAAAAGGACTATTTATTATGAATTGTTGAAGTTTCGAAAATAAATATTTTAATATATATATATATATATATATATATTATATAAACATGTGGACAAATGGGTGGTGGCTTGGAAATGGTCCTTGAAAGTGTGCTACAAAATTTTCCAAGGAAGTGTGCTTGAAAATTTCCACCGAGGGTTTGTTTTGTCAATCCTGGCGTCTAGCATTTTCCTATAAATAGGGTGCTTAGTTAGAAATGAAAATCACACCAGAATCAGAAAATTTTCTCTCTATAATATCGAGCGTATTTCTTGTGAGTATTTAGATACTTTGAGTGTTGATAGCAGTGCAAGTTTTCGTCCACATAATATCCGATATTCCAGTCAAAACTACTCTCCTATTAAGGTAAGGGATATTATTTTTTGAGTAAATGATGTTATTATCTTTCAATATTCATATTCCATATTATTTTCTTTCATATTCTATATTATGAAAGTAATAATATTTCATTTCATATTCCTAAATCTGAACTTACTACGGTAAGTATTGCTGCTATAATTATTGAAATGATCAAAAATTTCTTGAGTTTTGCGCTTCATCTAGTATCATTTCACCGAAATAATTTTCTGAACTTTTTATGAAAATTTTCAACTTTTCATAACGAGTTACTATTCACGGTAAAAAAAATATATTTTTTTCTTTAATTGGATCCAAGTTTTGATCTTTATTCTTGAATTTTGCTCCACAATTGATTATTATGGAGTATTATTGAACTTGGATAAACTAAATTACGAATCCCTAATTTTTGTCATTTATCTTACTGGATTCGTTATTCGTATTGTTTTTCATCATCCTCAGTCCTAAATGGTGATATAACTGAATATCTTTGACCTGTAGTGCAAAGATGAATGATTACTTAATGAATATCTTTGGCCTGTATTGCAAATATGAATGATTACCTGATGAATATTTTTGGCCCGTAGTGCAAAGATGGACAGGTGTTGAGATGAACATGACCAACTAGTGATACAAATGAATATCTTTGGCCCGTAGTGCAAAGATGAATATCTGATTCAAGATGTATATTGATTGTTGTTACAGGGATAAAATATTGATGATGGACTTTTAAATCATAGAAGATAGTAGACTTCATTCTCTACTTAACTCTTCTAATGAATTGTTATTTTCGTTGCGAATATTGATCTAAAACTTGTTGTCCATTATATTTTATCTGATTTATTGAAGGCTAACGATAATTTGTTTTTCATTATCTTAGTCATAATATTCTTTACTGGGCTAGTTGAGCTCATCCTTTTCATCTATGGTTCTCTTTAGGAAATGAGAATATTGCGGGGACTAGTCAGGGAACAGTGTGATGATCAGAGTTAGATCTGTAGAAGTCCTCACTATTCTATAAAATAGTGAGACAATTATTGTATTGAATAAGGAATGAATTTGAATGTTTATATTTCGTATTATATACGATTTGTATTAAAACTCACAGTTTGAATGGTCGTATTTTGAACGACCGTTTGTTATAAAAGATTTGTATTTGGAATTATGTACCATGTATTTGGCGACTCAGAATGGGTTGGTATTGAACCTATTTTGGGGGCGTCACAAAAAGACTATTCATTTATACGAAAAGTCAAAGTTGGAAAATAAAAACCAACGATTGCAACTAACTAAATTAGTTAGCAATTGAACTAGGAAAGTAAACTAAGTTTGGAGTAAATCAAATTGGAGAAACCAAGAGACGGGGATCGGTTATGAGAGGAAGAGGAAGACCATTTTTGGACACTTACAAACTTACTTATTATGTAAGTATTATTGTTTGTCTTGCATGTTGAGCTGTCAAGTTGGATTTGGCTTCTTACTATATGTTGTCAAGATAGTAATGGTAAGATGTGGCCTAGCTCTTGCTAGCCAAGAGTTTCTATATGAGGCTACTAATCATCAATTAAACCAATTAAGTGAGGATTACTTACAAATAAATAAGTTCCATAAATATGTACGCAAGATTAACATTAACCTAAGCAAAGCTAACTAGGGTTAAGGAAGGTTAACATTTTAAAAGTAGTGGTGACTAAACTTGTGACTAGTCATGGTAACTCTCATGGTGACTCACCATGGGGGGGTAGGTGTTTGTCCATGTGTGATGCCACTTAATCCTAAGGCAGTTGGTTGATTGGTATTGGTTGGGCAAGACTTGGAGGCTAAGCTTGATAAGATATTTTACAAGGTTTTAGTGACCTATAAATAGAACCTCTTATTCTTCATTAATCATTACCAATTCATAAAGCTATAGCATGAGAAGTGTGAGAATCATAAGTGAGAATACTTGTTGGTTGAGAGAAGGAAAGGAAAAACCAAGCTAAGTATGATCGAAGATCGAAAAGCTTGCACTTAAAGAGGTAAACCTAGAATCGTTTATTTCGTATGTTATTTCGTTCATAGATTCTTATGTTAGAACTTATGAACTTATGCATGTTTAGGCTTATGATTATGTATATAGGTGTTAGTGAGTCATAAATGAGGAAAACAAGCTAATTAACCCAAGTGGTAACTAGTTAGAGAAATCGAAAGCATGAATTAGCAAAACCTTGATTTCACTAGTTTTTGTGAGGGATGTGCAGCCTCACATGTTTGGAATGGCTATACAATCAAAAGCAAAGTTGTAGAGGAGGAAGTTACGAAGACACAGAAAAAAGAATTACTCAAAAATACCTTGTAGAGTGTCTGGAATGTATGTTTAAAAAAAATAGGGTTGTGCAACCAAAATGTCAAAAACCATTTTTTCCCTAGCTGTGGGCCAAGCACCTAGGGGCTTGATTTAGGTGCCTAGGCGCTGCACTTGCATATTGTTAAATAAACTAAGGGCGTCGGGACGCTAGTTTAGGGCGCCAGTTTGGGCAATTTTGAGAAAAATTAGGGTTTTTGCATGTCGAGCATCGTAAAAGTTAAAGAATTGAAATAAAGTTTATGTTTAAAGCTAGTTAAAGTGAACAAAAGTAAGAATTCATATTGTGACTAATTTGTATGTCAACCCCATTAACTATGTAGATCGTACGAAGGACGAAAAATTAACATAGACCGTAAGGGACAGAATTAAACAAGTTTTTCGCACTATGTGCAAACTTTCTATTTTTATGCAAGTCTTCATACTTGTTGCAAATGTTTCTTTTCTTCTGCAAGTTCTTTCTACATTTGTGCAACAATGTGCTTTAATTGTTTGAATTTCATTAATTATTTATTTGAATTATGAAATTCATTATTATTTGTGTCATGTTTTATTGAGAAGAGTTAATTGTCATTTGATTCGGCTAAACTCGATTAATGAACAATTCTTTTTGGAATAATTATTCGTAAAATACTGAATTGTTATAATTCTTTATTTGAGATAAGTTTATTGTGTCAAATCAAATTGTTTTGGGACGATATCTGTATGTTAGTAACTAAGTTGAACAACCCTTATTCATGGGGGAATATATGATGTGTCGGGAGATCGATTTAAATATTGTTGATACGATTGTAGCAGTTTAACAATTGTTATGCATAACATATAATATTGTTAGGTTGATCCCCTATAAATATCTATGGAGGTTTTTAGGTCTTTATGACTAACAAACATTATTAGTTCTTGGTTTAACAACCACTCAGCTTACTATATTAAAAATTGTTGAAATCTTTTGTCTAGGTTTTATTCTTTGAATCAAAATAATTATGAATTCTTTTATATTCATATCTTTAGACTTGCTGAGTAAATTGTGCTCATTCTTGCAAATATTTTTCATTTGCAATTAAGTAAGAATTACCAGAATGGTCTGACAGTAAGAGAAAAGGAAAGAAAAGAAATTAGGTTAAGAAGCGTATAATTACGGTAAGACTTAAGTTGTAATGACTTTGAAAATATGAATAAAATAACTGAAATTATTATGGAAATGTATTGTTTATGTAATTTACTATTACGTTAGTGGATTTTAAGGTTGCATGCGAGTTCTCGAACTCGTACTATTATTGTAAGTTCATAACTCATAGTAGTATGATAAGTTTTTTAACCCATAGTTGTATGGTAAGTTCTTGATTTATTGTGCATCACTACTATCTGAATCACCAAACACATACGATTGGTTCATCTTGAATATTATTAATTTTCTTATTCATCTTAATTCTATTACTCTTCCTCCTTTGAGTATTCTTAATGTCCTTCTTCTTACTTCTCTTAAGTAATGTTTAATTAAAATTGTGCAATAAGAACTTATTAAAATAGAGCCTATGTATAGAGTATAAACTCTTTTTAAAATAGAGATTAAATATAATAGAGTTGTTTGATAACCCATCTTTTTTGTATGTCTGGATACAACATTTTACTAATTTACCCTTATATCAATTTATATAAACTTAGGGTGAAGATAAAAATATAATAAATATTAAATAATTAATTCAAATAAAATCACCAATAATGTATAACTAGTAAAATATTTCAAGTCTAATAAAATATTATAATAATTATGACAATTTTACATAATTATTATAAAATATGATGTGATGGGTGGTGGATGGTGGCGATGGGGAACGGTGGTGGTGGATGGTGGGTGTTGGTGGTAATGGTTGGAAGCGGGTTGTGGTGGTAGTGGGTGGTGGTGAATGATGGGGTAAATGGTGATGATATTGGTGAAAGGTGGTGATGGGTAGTCGGTGGTGGTGGGTTGGGTTGATGGTGGTGAAAGATGGTGAAAGGTGATGATGGGTGGTTGTGAGTGGTGGTGGTGATGGGTGGTTGTGAGTGGGAGTGGTTGGTGGTGGTGGTGGTGGTTGTATAGTGAGAGAAATGAAGTGAATAATTAAAAATATGAAATTTAGATAGTAAGGGTAAAATAGTAATGATGAACCTCTTTTTCTAAAAAGAGTTGACTCAATATCTTTTTTTTAAAAGGCAAAAAGCGGTTGGAAAAGTTTTATCAAACAACATAGCATTTGCGCAAAAAAGAGGTAAAGCCTAAAAGAGGTAATGAGAGGCTATCAGACACTACCTTAGACTTCTTAGTCTTATGATTTGAACCAGTACTTCCCTTGTTATTATCTTTTGTATTGGGGAGTTCATTTATCACCAGTTGTTCATTTATCACAGGTTCTTCAAGTACATGATCAACATAAAGCTCAATGACACCAAAAAGGAGACACACATTTATCATGTCTCTAATGTTACCATCATCATCATGCGTCAATCTATAACCATTTTAATTAGTTTGATCATTATTCTTAAAATAAATCTTTTCACCCTCGCCATAATCTAGAGCTATAAATCAATAACTTAATTGCATTCATGTGTCGACGTCGGGAAAAAATTCGAGTCGGATCAAACCCGGATCTTTCTTTCTTCCTAAGTTTTGTCTACTCTATTCTTTTTTTGTGAAAAAGGTTTTGAATAGTTTTTTAGGAAAAGGCCAACATGTATCATGTCGACGATTTGAACGTTTTACAGAGTCGTCAGTTGGTAGATTTTAAATGGTTGTACCAACTAAACCGAGTTTTGTTTGAAAAGAGGCCCAATTGCTGGACACTGTCAAAACTTGATCTTTGAAGCCGAAGTTCTAAGTTCAGGGGCTTGATTAAGTGTGGGGAAGGTGTTAGGCACCCCACAACTCTCGTGTAAACACGGTACCGCATCTTTTTAATATTTTCATTTTCATTTGCAATATGTATGAATGCTGGAAGAAATTGGGCCTGTGTTTGATTTGATTTGAAAGTAGTGTCTTGCTTCGTTGAACCTATATACGAAGGGTTTGATTTGATTTGTACAAGTTTCTTTTTTAGACAAGATTATTAAAATGATATTTTTTGAAAAATATATTTTCAAACCCTTACGCTAACATAGGAATTGAAGCTTGTTGATACTTCCATTTTTTATCTTTTTAGCCTTTAGGCACAATTTGAATAGTGATTTGTCGTTCTGCGAAGCATCCTCGACCACAAAATATATACAAGTGTCGGTCTTCTCATAGGCATGACAGCGATCGGAGTGACTCTGACACGACAAATCATACTTTCACTATGTTGAGACCTTAAACCCGGATAACCGTTTTAAGGTCTTTTGGATGTACATTTTATAGAAAAACTGGCAGGGTAAATTTGTAAAGTGGAGTTTGTCCATCGTGGGAATCAAATTCTGATCAGTTTGATCATGAATCTCACGACTCCTAGGCTCACATAGGGAAGCCAAGAAACCTGCACAGCTCAAATATGCACAGAAAAGATATATTTACATCCAAATGTCGCCAGAACCAAGGATTCATCAGTAAATCCTGGCTCGCACATAGCCGAAGCGTCTCGTTCCCACTAGATAGCGATCTAAGGGCCGTGAGGTAGCTTTCAGAACTGTAACTAGAAAAAATGCTAGATTTAAGTAAATCTCAGCCATTCTAGCTTCCCGATTCTGTTTGAACCTATTTTGAACCGTTTGAAAGCTAGAGTTGGCGAGATTTAAAGAAATCTAGTTCGCCAGCAGAAATGTCAGTGCCGATTCATATCAAATAAATATTCAGAGCAACAATTTAATCAAAATGAATAAAGCAATATATATATATATATATAATTATATATGTACGAAAGCTGTAAAGGGCGATGGGTTTTCACTCCGGTGCCCGGACTGGAATGTATATATATATATATATATATATATATATATATAAACTGTAAAAAGCCATGGAGTAATCCAGGCTTGACAGAATGGAAATATATATAAAAGCGGTAAAGGGTGACGAACATTCTATCCTTTGCCCGGACAAAAATATAAATATATATATATATAAGCAGTAATAAGGCCACATAATGATCTAGGCCAAACTGGAATATAAATGACAATATATATGGTTAATATATATATATTAAAGTAATAAAAAGGTCACGAAGTATAAATCCAGGCCCCAAATAAATCAAAAAATTATATATATATAGTTATATATATAAAAGTAGTAAACTACCTCTGATTTGACATCTGGGCTTTACAGAATTGAAAAATTAGTATATATATAGTAAATATAGACATAAAAAAGTCAAACCGGGACTGGAAAGATAACTCAGTCCGGTGAAGGGTGCATATATGCATATATATATATATATATATATATATGTATAAAAGTTGTTAAAAATGACGGATCGTCAATCTGAGTTGTAGAAATGCCAGAAAAGGCATTTATGTACTAAAATGTACGAAAACGTAAGCAAAAACAACCACGAAACTGACATCCGGGCATAATCAAAAAATTAAACTTAACGTGCAAGTGTATAAAAGTGCAATGAAGTAGTATGAACTTTCTGATTGTAAAAATACTCACAATGGATTGCTACACGGGCTTTTTGCCAAATCGTAGGCTTCAAACGTCTGTTTCTACCGGTTAATTTTTGATATGTGGTAGTGTATGAGTATATCTACTTGTTAGAGTGATAAAATTTGGGTTTGGAGTACAAGTGTATGGCTGAGAAATGTAACGGACAGAAGCTCAGAGCGTTTTTTAACTTGAAAATGAGTTGGGGGTGCACGTTTATTTATAGACCAGGTGGAAGCGGGTCTAACCGCGGCTGCCTCCACTCTACTTGTGGCTCCACATGTCAGGTAGGGGTGGTGGGCCCCGTTGCATCGAAGTCCGTGCACTCCGAGCAATGCGAGGTCAGATTCGAAACTTTTTAACTTTTGATCAGAGCGTCCGTTTGAGGCGTGCTATATCTTTCTGGAAAGCCCTCGCCGAGAGTGTCGCAATGACATGGGATTAAACCTTTTCCGAGTTTAAGAAGACGGGTTCATAACTAGGTCTTCGTTTACCCGCAGTTTGTCCGCTGAGCTGTCTTGCGCTGTTTTCACTCGGGATCAATGTTGTGATTCTTTCTGACCTTCGTGGCATTAAACCGGCATTGAGTTTGACTGAAACGGCTGTGAGTCGGTAAAATGACCATTTTTCCCCTCCAAAGGTTGTTTACTGTGCTGACACGGTCTTCGAATGCTTTCTCGACATCGTCTCAGAGGTGTTGATCGCATCCGACGTGGTTCTTCCTTAGGGTTATCTCCGAGGTTGACTTGTCGTCCCAGGTTATCTCTGAGGATGATGTGATGCTTCAGGTTTGTCTCTGAAGGTTGAATTGGATTCCTAGGGTTATCTCTGGGGCTGAACTTGATCTCCCGGTTATGACCGGGGCTTACCTGTACCTCCCGGGTTGTGACCAGGGCTGAATTGATACCCTGGTATTAAGACCGGGGTTGACCTGACGTCCCGATAATGAGACCAGGGTTTACCTGACGGCCCGGTATGGAGACTGCCCGGTATTGAGACCGGGGTTGACATGATAACACGGTATTTAGACCGGGGTTGACCTAATGGCCCGGTATTGAGACCGGGGTTGACTTGATGGCTCGGTATTGAGACCGGAGTTGACCTGATGGTCCGGTATTGAGACCGGAGTTGACTTGATGACCCGATATTTAGACCGGGGTTGACCTGACGTCCCGGTATTGAGACCGGGGTTGAGTTGACATCCTGGTATTGGTGACTGGGACTGAGTTGACATTTTGATATTGGTGACCGGTGCTGAGTTGACATCCCGACATTGGTGACCGGGGCTGGGTTGACATCCCGATATTGGTGACCGTGGCTGAGAAGACGATTTTGCCCTCCTGCAAGATTAGTAACAAGAAAACGAAATTTCAAGTGTCTACATCATGCACATGAAATCAACATCAAAATGGGGATAAACTTCAATCCTACCTCCAATGTATTCATATTTAGGCTGATGAACACATTTTCCCCAATAATGAACATGTAGGTCACAAATTCTACTCATTCTATGAAAAAACAAAAAATACAATTTTTTTTATTTATTTAGCAACAACAGTAGTGGGGAATATAGATTAAAAAAGTTCATTACTTTCAATATGCTTCCATATACAAATAATATACAAACAACATGTGGGGGATGGTGTTTAAATAAGAGAATAAAGACATTCAAGGCAAAAAATCAACTCCATGGACCACACGTCGAATGTATAAAGTGAGGAAACAGAGATAAAGACAACCTAGATTCAAGTGTATAAAGACCCACAATATAGCAACAAGAGATTAAAAAACCTAATTTAATCACATTCATTCCCAACCCATGCCTAGAATCAATTTAATCAAAGAAATCTAACATACCTGCTTGATCTGAGAGCAGATCTTCTGTCCCCAAATTTTCTGTCCCCTTGTGTCCCACCACTTAAATGTTGACAGATATTCTCTTACTTAACGTCAATTAATTCTAAAATTAAAAAAAAAAGATAAGTGTCAACATTTAAGTGGTAGGGATACAAGAAGACAGAAGATTTGAGGACAGAGGATCTGCTCTCGCTTGATTTAACATCATTTATGCACAAGATTCGTACAGGAGAAGATTCGCCACCAAGCTTCACATGGAGAATCTACATATTTTTGTAGGTAGGGTTCACTCGCTTTCTATTTCTCTCTTTCATATGTTATGGTTCACACATAATTTGTCTGAGATAATGACTGACCATTTGGGTGCCAAATAGGTTAAACCCATTTACTTTTCAATATGGCAATGACTAGGACGATAACACTTGAAATAACTGACATAAATGTGGATGTGGGGTCATTTAAATAGATTTTATTAAAAATCAACTTATTTTACAAATTTTGTAACAATTTGACAATAATTTGTGCTTCAATGAGTTTATTGTTAAAATTTTTAGTTCAGTGATATATTTGTAAACGTTGAGGTCCAGTGTAGTGGAAAAAAGATAATTTAACCCTTTATACTACGTAAACCTTAACAATAATAATAAAAAAAAGCCCAAAATATAAACATACCCAAAAATAATAAAACTTGGGCCAACATAATTAATAAATCAAAGTACATATCAAATATTGAAAGTGTCCATAAATAATAAAACTTAAATTATAATGAATCTTTCTTGATATTCCGTCCCGTGTCAGTTAGTGTTGACTGTGGATCAGGTATGTATATGTATGCATGTATGTATTTTTCCTAATGGATCATATATATATCTAGCTAGTTGTTAGTTAGTTAATTAGTAACATTATTCGAAGGCTAATGATATACGCACATCTTAATTATTCGTTGCACACCTAAATATAAATAAGTGACTAATCCGTTCTTAATAAATGAGACCTAATTTACTTATTTTTTATGTTTTAAATTTACCCTATTACATATAATAACTATAAAATAAAAACAATTTAAACAAATACATAAGATGTTTAGACAATATATAATGTCTATAAAAAATAAGATAAACTTAATTAAACTTATAATTTTCTTTTTAGGAAATATAAGATATTCATGTATGTCAATTGTCATAGAAATAATTAGCCTAAAAAAAGTCATCCTATTTTTCAATAATAATATAAAACAAACTATTATTCATTCGACAACCGACGCTCATTATTTAGTTTAGTTATTTAATAACAAATAATTAGTTTATCTAGTATTATTATTGTAAAATAGGATGACTTTTTTCTTTCTAGGGTCTAATTTTCTTTTAATTAAGATTGAATTTATATTTATAGGGAAGCAATTATGAGGTTTTATTTGTTTTTTTAAAGCGATATATAGTGTTTAATTCCGTTTTATATAATAATTGTTGTATTTTTTGTTTAAATTATATTTTGGTTTATAATTATTAAATGTAATAGGATAGAAGGTAAAAGTAAAAGATGATAAATAAATGAGTTGAGATCTCATTTATTAAGGAACAAATTAGTCATTTACTTAAATTTGAGTGTACAACTGGTAAACTTGGGTGTGCATATATCACCAACGGTATTCGAACTCCACTTGCATGCCTATTTCAAAACATGGGATGTTTTGTTTAATATATATATATATAAGATAAGGTTCTGGAACGAACAGTTCGTTTACGAACATATGTAGGGCCAAGTGTTGAAGGTTGTTGATTGGCTCAATTATTTACCATCATATATTCGTAATTAGTGTTAAATATTCTCATTCAATCAACAACCTTCAACACTTGGCCCTACATATGTTCCTTCAACACTTGGCCCTACATATGTTCGTAAACGAACTGTTCGTTCCAGAGTCCTATCCTATATATATATATATATATATATATATAAAACGAAAGAACTACATCCAAGTTAATTACATTATATAAAATCTTAGGCCAAATGAAGTATATTCTAATAATATGGCATCTTCTACTGCTAATCATGGCTTGTCCGTTTCGGTAGGCCACCAGACAATTAGAAGTTATGGCCAACTCATCATATACTATATGTGACATCTTAATTTATCTTTCTTTATCACATTCAACTCAATATATTTCTAAAACATACATCTCTTAAATACAATAAGTCATGGGCGACAGGTTTACACCGATCGGGTGATATTTTTATAAATAAAATAAAAACAAGTAGGATCACTCTCTTTTAATACTGTTATTTTATTTTTTAAAAGAATTTCTAAAACGACTTAGTTTTAATAGAGATATGTTATTTAAGAGATATGTTTTAGATTCATCTTTATATATATATAGCTGTTGATTATATATTATTCCATATATACACAATTTGATGTATGAAAATGTGGGATCTACATAATGATTAGGAGTTTCTAAGACTGATAATGGAAGCTGATGAATATGTGGAGAAATTTACAAAAATAGAGAACAGTAAACAACTACAGGGAAGCATAAATCATTCAATAAGTTTGGAGCATTAATTAATTTATTTTTTTATTTTTTATTTGTAAATAAATAAATATAAAAAAAAATAATACAATTATTTGATTATATAGATGGATACATTGAATCTGTAAAAGGGTTTTTGTTTTCTTCCAAACTCATTCTTGTGCATGCATAATGCATTTGCATTGGAGTAATCAATCTTGTTTATTATGTGTTTTTGAATAATAATAATACCATTTCTTGGGTCTCAAATGACAAACTCCTCTAACACATATTTGTGGACATAAAAGAGTGAAACCGACATCTTATTTAACTTTTGCCATTTTCTTTTTGGGCAATTTGGGAGGTTGGATGTTAAAGTTGGTCAAACCTGGTAGACCTAAGGCCCATTTATGAATTATTTGGGCCCGATCATATCAAATCATGTATATAATTTATTTGGTGGGCCTTTGGTTTGGAGCCCAAGCACATAGAGATACAAATTCACATGTCACCATCATAAATCCCGACGTGACACATATTGTGGCATGTCTAAGCTTAGCGGCACATTCATTTGCCATCTCAACCACCACTACAAGAACAAAAAATATTTGGGAATAATGGATATAGGGGATTGATTCGTAGCCATGGGTGACTATTGTTACAAGTCATTTAATATTTAAAATATATAACTCATTCATAGTCATCCAATTATATTATTAATTACCGACTAAATATTAAAATGTTATAAGTTCGATTCTCCTCCAAATTATGTCTAAAAAATAATAGGTCTACTATTATACATAAAAATCGCTCACATATATTCTCACGCATATTTTGATGGTCCACGTACAGAGCAAGTTATATGATCCGTTAAAATATCTATATGAGTGTATTTGAACAGTATACGAGTGATTTTATGTGATATAGCAGTATTACTCTATAAAAAAAACAAGATTTAAAGAATTGGACCCCACCCATGCATATTAAGCCACCGATCCCGTGACAGTGGCAGGGTTTGTTTTATTTAATATTTGTGATTTTTTTTTCCCTGGTGCCATTATTAAGCATTAACTCTATAGGTAAGGCATTATTGATGAATTATATGGTGGGAAAAATAGTATTTTATTTGTGTGGAATATTAAAAATCAATCGATCAATCACTCCATGAATGAAGAGAGCGACAATGTTGGGCCAATGTTGACCACGTGGCAGACAGCATCGTCTAGAGTCCGACGTGGGACCCACGATGAAGAGAGAGAAAAGGCTGTTATGGTGGTCCCACCACATAGGGTCCATTTACCTTCGCCATTTCTCTTCCTCTAGTACTACTTATATTTATTACGTATGCTCGTCCATTACCAAATTAATTGTTTTACTACTTATAGTAACATGGCAGAAGGAAGTATCTAATAAAAATGTCGCGTGGTTGATTAATTCAACAAAGACGCGCGTTTCTAATCGCTCTTTATTTTTATGCCGGTATAAGTCGGCTACATGTTGCCGTTGGCGGCGGCTCCGGCAACTTTTGACCTGAACTTGTCTTCATTAAACGTACTAGCAAAAAATGGGTAATTCTCAATTAAAGGGTTTTACTACTTTCTTTATTGAGTTTTTCCGTTAAGACATTATGTTACATATGTTTGGATTCTAATAGAATAAAAAAAAATTGTGTTTAATTGCTCGGTTTGAATGGAATTAATCATTCTCATTTCTGTCAAATATGAGAACTTTATAAAAGAGTAATACTACAGACACAAATTATTCTACAAATATTTTATAAACTGTTAATGTGACATACTCCACCTCAGCATATTGATCAATAAATTGCTTCAATGCAGTTTTCATCCCCAAATAAAAAGCTGAGGTAGAGTATGCCACATCAGCAGTTTGTAAAATATTTATAAAATAGTTTGTGTCTGTAACATTATTCTTTTATTTTTTGGGTGAGGATATAAAATGACTTCATTTCTGTAAGACCCCAACTTTTATGAATAAAGATTTAATTTTCTTTATATATTATTTCGAAATAGTAAGGTGTTGTTTTGATAAATATGAAAGTTATGGGTGAAATGTGCAAACATTTTTTAAAATGAGCAAGTGGTTATAAAATATTCTTGTTGTCGGGGAATATTCGTTTGGTCGTGGAATATTCTTGTTGTCAGGGAATATTCGTACGACGGCGCAGCTATTTGTGGGCCCCCACAACGGAATAACTGTCGGATATAGAAAGCGACAGAAATAACCTTTTTTATAAAATAACGGCATAGTTGTTACCGTTAGTACTGTTGAAATACCCGGTGGTTAAAATACAGTACGCGGTGTTGCGCAGTAGCACACGGTATTGCACAGTATTTCGAATTATTGAGTCTTACGTGAGAAGGAACTTATTCAATTATTGTTACAGTAATTACTGTTCAATATTTTATATTATTGACTCAATAATTGCTACGTTGATATTTTATATTATTGACTCAATAATTGCTGCATTGATATTTTATTGACTCAATAATTGCTACGTTGCTATTTTTTATGATTGATTCAATAATGGCTACAGTTGATATTTTGTAGTATTGATTCAATAATTGTCATTGCACAGTATTTCACATTATCAACTCAATAATTCATATTATTTGAATAATATTATTAGATAGCATTATTGACAATATCTAAGGAAGTTCTGTCTAGGAGGGGTTATTTAATTGCGCGCCAGTAAGGAGAAGTCCTTATCGGAAGGCCCCCTCTTTCCTAGGAACGACCTGGTTGTTAATATTGTAGTTCTATAATATTATTTGTGAATAATTAATTATTGATTTATATGATAAGGAAATATTTATTTTGTGGATATTAAAGAAGGAATTGGCGCTGATGAGTTTTTATCAATATTTTGGTGTGAGAAATCATCTGTTTATGGATTTCGGATAAATTATGTTTGGAATTTGGAAAAACTTTCTTCTGCAAAGTTGTAGAGAATTAAATTTCCTATAGAAGGACACATCATTTGTATTTTTCTGATAAAGGGGCTATTTATTATGAATTATTGAAGTTTCGGAAAATAAATATTTTTTGAATGGGTGGGCCCCACTTTTGGTTGAAAAATATGCTGATGGCTTTTTGGAGAGCAGCCGGCGGCTGGAGAAAAAAAAAATTTTATTATTTAGTCTCCTTTGGCATCCTAAGCTTTTCCTATAAATAGGGTGCTTAGGTTAGAATTAAAAATCACACCAGAATAAGAAGTTTTCTCTCTCTATAATATCGAGCGTATTTTTGTGAGTATTTCTATACTTTGAGTATTAGTATTCAGTGCAAGTTTTTTTGGGTATTATATCCGATATTCCAGTCAGAGGTACTATCTTTTTGAGGTAAGGGATGTTATTTTTTTTCGTAAATGATGTTATTCTTTTCAATATCATTATACAGAAATATTGTCATGGATTTTATGTTGAAATTCTAATTTTTTCCGTCGAGATTACTATTCACGTATACGGCACTATTCACGTATACGGCACTATTCACGGGAAAATTTATTTTTCTTCTATTTGTCCAAATTGTCTGTTAAGGTTACTATCTTTGATTGTATTCAAGTTTTGAGCTTTATTCTTGAATTTTGCTCCACAAAATATTATTATGGATTATTCTTGAATTTGGATAAACTAAATGACGAATCCCTAATCTTTGTCTTTTATCTCACTGGATTTGTTATTTAAAATATTTTTCATCATCCTCAGTCCTAAAAGGTGATGTAACTGAATATCTTTGGCCTGTAGAGCAAAGATGAATGATTACCTGATGAATATCTTTGGCCGTAATGCAAAGATGACAGGTGTTGAGATGAACATGACCACTGATGATACAAATGAATATCTTTGGCCTGTAGTGCAAAGATGAATATTTGATTCGAGATGTATATTGATTGATGATACAGGGATAAAATATTGATGATGGACTTTTAAATCATAGAAGATAGTAGACTTCATTATCTACTTAACTCTTCTAATGAATTGTTATTTCCGCTGCGAATATTGATCTAAAGTTGGTTGTCCATTATATTTTATCTGATTTGTTGAAGACTAACGATAATTTATTTTCCATTATCTTAGTCATAATATTCTTTACTGAGCTAGTCGAGCTCACTCTTTTCATCTGTTGTCCTCTTCAGGAAATGAGAATGTTGCGGGAACTAGTCGGGGGACAGAGTGATGGTCCGAGTTAGAGCAGTAGTAGTCCTCACTATTTCTGATAAATAGTGTGATAATAATTGTAATGAGGACTTAGTTTGAATCTTAATATTTTCTACATATTTGTATTAACACTCACAGTTGTGTGGTCGTATTTTGCACGACCGTATGATATAAAGTTTGTATTTGAATTCTGTACCATGTATTTGGCGACTCAGAATGGGTTGGGTTGAATGGACCTATTCTGGGGGCGTCACAATTTCAGTCAAAAATGGAATGAGTTATTCCACCTACTATTCCATTCCTTCAATTACATTCATCCAATCTAAACGTAACATAGAATTTATATGAATAAGATGCACCTAGACATGCATATATATATATATATATATATATATATATATATATAGGTTTCTTATTTTTTGACTGAATTGTTAAAAGTGTGTATTATGGGCATTAATCTCAATTTACAAACTGATATGAAGAATGTGAAGTAAATAAAGTACATAATGCATACTCAAAAAATAATTAAAATTCGAAATGAAATACATCACAAGTTGCTACTTGATAATGCTTTTAAAATTGAGTACGAAGGAAAGTGTAGAAGAATATTACTTCACCTTGCTATGTATCAATAACTAAAGACAGCCATGAGCTTTTTGGAACACCAAAAAGAGAACAGAAGAAAAGAAAAAGTGAAATAAAAAGAGAGGAATGCTACTATCACATAAAAATTATTACATAACTCTCACATACACATACATACTGCGGGTCTCCGCCTGACATGCAGGACCCGTTGGAAGACCCCAACTTTTATGAATAAAGATTTAATTTTCTTTATATATTATTTCGAAATAGTAAGGTGTTGATTTGATAAATATAAAAAGTTATGGGTGAAATGTGCAAATATTTTAAAATGAGCAAGTGGTTATAAAATATTCTTGTTGTCGGGGAATATTCGTTTGGTCGTGGAATATTCTTGTTGTCGGGGAATATTCGTACGACGACGCAACTATTTGTGGGCCCCACAACGGAATAACTGTCGGATAGAGAAAGCGACAGAAATAACCTTTTTATAAAATAACGGCGTAGTTGTTACCGTTAGTACTGTTAAAATACCCGGTGGTTAAAATACAATAATACTCGGTGTTGCACAGTAGCACACGGTATTGCACAGTATTTTAAATTATTGATTCTTACGTAAGAAGTCACTACTCAATTATTGTTACAGTAATTACTGTTCAATATTTTATATTATTATTCCAATAATTGCATGATATTTTATTGATTCAATAATTGCTACGTTGATATTTTATATCAATAATTGCTACGTTGTTATTTTATATGATTGATTCAATAATTGTCACTGCACAGTATTTCACATTATCAACTCAATAATTCATATTATTTGAATAATATTATTAGATAACATTATTGATAATGTCTAAGGAAGTTCTGTCTAGTAGGGGTTATTTAATTGCTCGCCAGTAAGGAGAAGTCCTTATCAGAAGGCCCCCCCTCTTTCTTGAGAACGACCTGGTTGTCAATATTGTAGTTCTGTAATATTATTTGTGAATAATTAATTATTGATTTATATGATAAGAAAATATTTATTTTATGGATATAAAAGAAGAAATTAGTGCTGATGTGTTTTTATCAGTATCTTGAGGTGGAAAATCATCCGTTTATGAATTTCGGATAATTTATGTTTGGAATTTGAAAAAACTTTCTTCTACAAAGTTCTAGAGAATTAAATTTCTTATAAAAAGACATATAATTTGTATTTTTCTGACAAAAGGGCTATTTATTATGAATTATTGAAGTTTCAGAAAATAAATATTTTTTTAATAGGAGGTGGGCCCCACTGGTGGCTTTTGAGGCGGCTGGAATGAGGCGGTTGGAATTTTTTTTGTAAAAATAAAAAAATATATTATTTTATTAAAAAATCTACTTTGGCATCCTAAGTTTTTTTTATAAATAGGGTGCTTAGGTTAGAATTGAAAATCACACCAGAATCAGAAGTTTTCTGTGACGCCCCCAGAATAGGTCCAGTCAACCCAACCCATTCTGAGTCGCCAAATACATGATACAGAATTCAAATACAAACTTTATATCATACGGTCGTGCAAAATACGACCACACAACTGTGAGTCTCAGTACAAATATGTAGAAAATATTAAGATTCAAACTAAGTCCTCATTACAATTATTATCACACTATTTCACAAAAATAGCGAGGACTACTACTGCTCTAACTCGGACCATCACTCCATTCCCCGACTAGTACCCGCAATATTCTCATTTCCTGAAGAGAACAATGGAAGAAAAGGGTGAGCTCAACTAGCCCAGTAAAGAATATTATGACTAAGATAATGAAAAATAAATTATCGTTAGTCTTCAACAGTTCAGATAAAATATTATGGACAACAAGTTTTAGATCAATATTCGCAGCGAAAATAACAAATCATTAGAAGAGTTAAGCAGAGAATGAAGTCTACTATCTTCTATGATTTAAAGTCCATCATCAATATTTTATCCCTGTAACATCAATCAATATATATCTCGAATAAAATATTCATCTTTGCACTACAGGCTAAAGATATTCATTTATATCACCAGTGATCATGTTCATCTCAACTCCTGTCCATCTTTGCACTACGGGCCAAAGATATTCATCAGGTAATCATCTTTGCACTACAGGCCAAAGATATTCATCAAATAATCATTCATCTTTGCACTACAGGCCAAAGATATTCATTTGTATCATCATTTAAGACTGAGGATGATGAAAAATAATATAAAAACGAATCCAGTGAGATAAAGGACAAAAATTAGGAATTCGTAATTTAATTTATCCAAGTTCATGAATACTCCGTAATAATCAATTGTGGAGCAAAATTCAAGAATGAAATTCAAAACTTGGATTCAATCAAAGATAAAAAAAAATATTTTTTTTTTACCGTGAATAGTAACTCGTGAATAGTAACCCGTGAATAGTAACTTGTCATAAAAAGATGAAAATTTCATAACAAGTTCAGACCAATATTTCAGTGAAATAATATTTCGTACGAGTATGAATGAATATACGAAACTGTAATTGGATTTTCACCCGTCATGCGGTAATCCGCGTAGACAGATCATTTCCACAATTTAATAGAAATGAATACGAAGGGTGATTCACCACGCATGCGGTAATCCGCGTAGACAGGTTATTCCCACAGATTATTAAGGAATTGAATGAATACAAAAGGTTTTCACCAGGCATGCGGTAATCCGCGTAGACAGGTTACTCCCACAGATCAATAAAGAATGAATACAAAGGGTTATTCACCATGCATGCGGTAATCCGCGTAGACAGGTTACTCCCACAGATCAATAAAGAATAGAGTAACAACCCTTACGAGTATTGAAAGAAAATAGCATTCTTTATGAATATAAAAGAAATAATACCCCTTACCTCAGTAGAAGATTGGATACTGGAGTAGTGTAGTAGCAGAATACTCTTCTTCTTTTTCTCTCTATAATTTTTCTCACTATAATAACTTTGTTCTTCAAGAATGGTGAGAAATGAATGAAATTAGCTTGCTATTTATAGGCTAGAAAAAGGTTGGACAATTACACTTTAGTACCTCCATCTTTGCCTAAATTTTTAATTTAGTCCCTCAAGTTTATAAATCTTGCACCTCCACCCCTGCAACTACCCACCAACTATTTATTATCCACCAATAAGTGGGTCCCACATGTTAACCACCCATTAATTGCTCATTTATCTGATTAATTCTCCGTTAGGTCAATTTAACATCCGAAAATCAACTATTATCGAAATAAATGTCGATTTCTACTAACATTAATATTTTCAACACAATGAAAATATTTTTATCAACCATTCATCAATTATTATATAAATTAATATTACAGAATCACAATAATGACAACCAGGTCGTTCCCAGGAAAGAGGGGGCCTTCCGATAAAGATTTTTTTCTTACTGGCGCGCAATTAACTAACCCCTTTCCTAGACAGAACTTTCTAGACATTGCCAATAATGCTATCTAATAATATCATTTAAATAATATGACTGACCATTATTGATTTAATAATATAAAATATTGTGCAGATGATACTGTGACAATAATTGAATCAATAATATGATATACTGTGCAACAACTACTGTAGCAATTATTAAATACTGAGTGACTTCTTACGTAAGCATCAATAATCAAAGATATTGTGCAATACCGTGTGCTACTTTGCAACAATGCGTATTACTGTATTTTTATCACCGGGTATTTTAACAGTTTAACGGTAAAAGTTTTGTCGTGAAAATGTTATTTCTGTCGCTTTCTATATCCGACAATTATTCTGTTGTGGGGTCCACCAATGGCTGCGCCGTCGTACGAATATTCTCCGACAAAAGAATATTCCCCGACACAACGAATATATTATGACCACTTGCTTACTTTGTAAAATTTGCACATTCCATCCATAACTTACCACATTTATCAAATCAACACCTTACTATATCAAAATAATATATAGAGGAAATTAAATTTTTATTTATAAAAGTTGGGGTCTTACATTTTCTCTCTCTATAATATCGAGCGTATTTTTGTGAGTATTTAGATACTTTGAGTGTTACTATTCAGTGCAAATTTTTTTTCAGCCTTATATCTGATATTTCAGTTAAAGGTACTGTTCTTTTGAGGTAAGGGATGTTAGTTTCTTTCGTAAATGATGTTATTTTTTTCAATATCATTATACCAAAATATTGGCATGAATTTTATTATAAAATTCTTACTTTTTTCGTCGGGATTACTATTCACATATACGACACTATTCACAAAAAAAATTTAATTTTCTTCTATTTGTCCAAATTGTCTATTATGGTTACTATATTTGATTGGATCTAAGTTTTGAGCTTAATTCTTGAATTTTGCTCCACAAAGTATTATTATGGAATATTCTTGAACTTGAATAAACTAAAATACGAATCGTTAATCTTGTCTTTTATTTCACTGGATTCGTTATTTATATTGTTTTCATCATCCTCAGTCCTAAAAGGTGATATAACTGAATATCTTTGGCCTGTAGAGCAAAGATGAATGATTACCTGATGCATATCTTTGGCCATAGTGCAAAGATGAACATGTGTTGAGATGAATATGACCACTGGTGATACAAATGAATATCTTTGGCCCGTAGTACAAAGATGAATATTTGATTTGAGATGTATATTGATTGATGTTATAGGGATAAAATATTGATGATGGACTTTTAAATCATAGAAGATAGTAGACTTCATTCTCTACTTAACTCTTCTAATGAATTATTATTTTCGCTGCGAATATTGATCTAAAACTTGTTGTCAATAATATTTTATCTGAATTGTTGAAGACTACCGATAAGTTATTTTTCATTATCTTAGTCATAATATTCTTTACTGAGCTAGTTGAGCTCACCCTTTTCATCTATTGTCCTCTTCAGGGAATGAGAATGTCGCAGGAACTAGTCGGGGGACAGAGTGATGGTCCGAGTTAGAGCAGTAGTAGTCCTCACTATTTTTAATAAATAGTGTGAGAATAATTGTAATGAGAACTTAGTTTAAATGTTAATATTTTGTACATATTTGTATTGACACTCATAGTTGTGTGGTCGTATTTTGCACGACCGTGTGATATAAAGTTTGTATTTGAATTATGTACCATATATTTGACGACTCAGAATGGATTGAGTTAACTGGACCTATTCTGGAGGGCGTCACACCCGCAGTATATATGTGTGTGTGTATGAGAGTTATGTGATAGAATTTATGTGATAGTAGCATTATTTATAAAAAGAAGAAATAAGTGATTGTTGTCAAAATGACAATCTTGGTCTACCAAGAAAGAAGATAGCATTGTCTTTACTTTTAACAACGATTTTAAATCTCGATCGATCATCGAATTCAAAAAGGTATCGAGTGAATGGGTCATTAGTTCAACCAGTGGTCAAACCGTTATTAACTCAATGACGTCTTTAATATATAAAAATATATATTATTAATAATTAATAAAATTTTAAAAAATCTCATTTTTTATAAAATAAAATATAATAACGTTAACACGGGCGAATCCATGTGAGGGCAGTGGGGTCAATTAACCCCACTGAATTTTTTGGGGGTCAATTTGTCCTCCTTCCCGAAAAATAAATATTTTAATCTATCAATTTTCAAGTCGGATCACAATCATTTACTCATGAACACTGTCAGATAAGTGAATTTTATCTCCATACCAACTCGCTTTGAAGCATGGTGGTTACTAAGTTGTGGAGATTATGAAGATTAATTAAGATAGGAGTGTAGTAAGCTTGCACTTATACAGTTATGAGAAGAAATCAAATGATGGTAAAAGACCCCCTCCCCCTCCCCCGCTCTCGCCCTTTATATAATTTACTTAAAAAATTAATGAATGTCTTAAATTTGTACCTATTCTGCTATTTATTTTTTAGTTAGTTAGCCACAAACTTAAACCATAAAAAATTCTTTAAAACATATTATAAATTTTCTTTTTTATAATTTCACAAATTTAGTAATTGTTTGTGAATTTTTACAATTGTTTAAAATGAGACTATCATGACATTTTTACAACAACGTCGACCCATCAAAAAAAATAAAAATTCAAAGATAAATGGATGAATGATTATTTAGTAACTTACATTATTGAACAAGATATTTTTGTAACTATTGAAAATGAGGCTATCATGCAACAATTTCAAGTTATGGAGTCTCGAAAAATATTATTGTAAACAATATATGAACATTATTTAATTTTGTGATTTATTGTATTATATTTTTATTTTTTATTAATATTTTTTTTCAAATTTGACCCCACTAAATGAGGGAGCAATCAGGGGGCTAGATCCGTCCCTGAAAATTGAGTTACAATATTATTAAAAGTAATTAATTTTAATATTAAATTTTTTTTGATAAAAAAAAATTAAAATCAATTTATTGAATTAATTAATCAATTTTACCGGTTGAATCACTGATTGAACCGGTAGTCAATCAAATTTTGATTAACTCAATAAAATAGGAATGAACTGAATCAGAGAGCCGATCAATTACGATTTTTACCAGTTAGACCGATCAATAAAATCGGATTGAACTGAAGTAGCTGGTTCTGAAAACGAAGACAAATTAATTAAGGAGGTGATATTTAATTGAGGATGAAAACAATACTACTATACTCTAGTAATGGCCGGTCAACACCGCAGCAGCAGGGAATTGAATTTCACAAATGGCATTAACTACCATAATCGTAGTATGACTCGGTACTGTCCTTTTCGACATGCATGTATCCTTATGAATTCACATTAACCATCATCTGTCAAATCAAATTAATTACTCCTTTCTTTTCTTTTCGTTATATACATTATTTAAAAATAAAATTCATACTATAACACGGATGCGGTTAACATGAAATTTATTTTTGAGTCAATTAGTTAATTGATCAATAGACACATACATAGAATTTCGTCTGTGTGTCATCATGTTATTAGCTAATTGATCAATTTATCTAAAAATAAATTCCATGCTAACTACTTTCCTATAATACATTTTACATATATATATATATATGATATAAAATTAATTATTTTTTATTTTAAGAATAATCATATGATAAGAATAATTAATAATAAATTTTTAAATTAACATTAATTGCCTAACATTGAATTCATGAATATATAAGTAGAAAGGAAGGGAGTAGTATATACTATATATTCACCCCCCAGCTGCCATCTTAATTAAGCTACCCATGCATTCTTCCAACCTCCCCGTTCCCATTTCTTTTTTAAGTACTCCCTCCGTCTCTTAAGACGTTTTAGAGAATTTTTTTTATTTTTTAATATATGATGTTTTAAAATTTTAAATAAATATTAATTACTTAATTTTTAATATTATTTTAAGTATTAAATATAATTTTAATTCTCTCATTATTTTTTGTCTAATAAATAATAATTTTTTTTTTAATACAAGAACAATATAGATATTTGATATTATATTTAATACTATATAATTATTTTTTTAATATTTATGTACAATTTTAAAAAATCTCATATTAAAGAACGGATGGATGGAGTACGGACTGCTAGTAATTAGTTTGATCAACCAAACACCTAATAAGCTACATATAAATCTAAATTAACCTTCTCTCTCTCTCCTCTTTTTATATATATTCACTATCACTTTCCATAGTTTTAGTCAACCAGACACGTTAATTAAAATACTTTTACATTAATTATCATTATTAATAAAATATACCTATACTGTATCCTCTCAATTCCAACATCCTCACCTTGTTTTCTCTCTCCTCTTTTTTCCTTCTTTCTTTCTTTATATAACCCAACCCCTCCACAACCTACACTACCAAATTAAACTCTCTCACCATTTTCAGCAGCAATGGACAAAGATAATAAAGATTTCCCTTACCCCTCTATAGACTCCGACTTGGACTTCAGCTTCACCAGCTGCGCCTCCGTCGCCACCACCACCACCTTCGCCTCCTCCAGTGCCCGCAGCAGCCTTGCCCGTAGCAGCCTCACACTCAGTTTCAACGAGTCCCGTCTCTCCTCCACCACCACCGCCTCCACCTCCATCCCCAACCTCCACAGCCGCCCTCACCGCCAATGCGACCCCCAATGGTCCGCCATCAAGACCGCCACTACCCTCTCCTCCGACGGCACACTCCACCTCCGCCACCTCAAGCTCCTCCGTCACCTCGGCTCCGGCAACCTCGGCCGCGTCTTCCTGTGCCGCCTCCGCGACAATGACCACGCAAACTTTGCCCTCAAAGTCGTCGATAGAGACTCTCTCTCCTCCAAAAAACTATCCCACGTGGAAACCGAGGCGCAGATCCTCTCCACGCTTGACCACCCTTTTCTCCCTACACTCTACGCTCACCTTGAAGTTTCACACTATGCTTGCCTCCTCATCGACTACTGCCCTAACGGAGACCTACATTCCTTGCTCCACAAGCAACCCGGTCATCGGCTACCGGTTGAATCGGTCAGATTCTACGCGGCTGAAGTCTTAGTTGCATTAGAATACTTGCATGCACTCGGTATCGTTTACCGGGATTTAAAACCCGAAAACATTTTGATCCGTGAAGATGGACACATCATGTTATCCGATTTTGATCTATGCTTCCATGCTGATGTGGTACCAAAATTGGAAAACAGGGCCCACAGTTATAAACTAGGGTCCACCAAGAACCGGCGCCGGAACTGTTTCGGTGACCGGAGCTCGGCTGAGGAGGTGGTGACGGAGTTTGTGGCGGAGCCGACAACGGCGTTCTCAAGATCTTGTGTGGGGACACACGAGTACTTGGCGCCCGAGTTGGTTTCCGGTAACGGCCACGGCAACGGAGTGGACTGGTGGGCGTTGGGGATTTTGGTGTATGAGATGTTGTATGGGACGACACCGTTTAAGGGAGGGAGTAAAGAGTCCACCCTGCGCAATATAGCATCCACCACTAGAGGGGCGAGCTTCGAGAGGGAAGAGGATAAGGAAGCAATGGTTGAAGCTAAAGACTTAATAGAGAAGTTGTTGGTGAAGGATCCGAGGAGAAGGCTAGGATGCGGCAGGGGTGCGACGGATATAAAACGTCACCCGTTTTTCGACGGAATAAAGTGGCCGTTAATCCGTACATACCGAGCACCGGAAGTACGTGGGATAGCCGTGAGGAGGAGTAAGTCGCAGGCGAGTGGGATGGCATCCCCAAACAGAAGGCGTTGGTGGAGGAAATTAGGGGTTGGTTATTTTGTGAAGAAAAATAAAAATAATTTAAATTCTAATCACAACTATTATTCCTACATTATTAATAATAAGGTTAAGGTTAGGAAACATGATTGATTTATATTCATGTTTCATCTTTATTATTAATTATTTTTATTTTGTTTTGTTTTGTATTTTTTTTAATATTATTTTTGGGTGTGGGTATTTTAGAAAGAGTTTGTAGATTCAATTAGGGGAGTGAGGTGAGAAAATACACATCAACTTTGTTGAGAGTTGATAATATTTCGTACAGCATACGTACATACAAACATATTAAAAGAAAAAAATTTATATTCTGATTCTGAGTTTAATTTCTTAGGCTACGTTCATTTGTAAGAATTATAATTTCGAAATTATAATCTCAAGAATATGATTATAATCTCGGAATTATAATTATAATTTTAAAATTATTTATTAAGAATCTTTAGACTAATAGTCTCAAGTCTAAATTTGAAAACAAACAAGACATCTGAAATTAATATTCTTACCTATAATATTTACAAACAAACATAATCCTAATGTTTAAACTTTAACCATAGTATCTTGCTCCTTTTCTTTTTTTTCTTTTCCTTGTAAATTTGATCATGTAATATATGTTTATTGTTTGAAGGTGCACATATTTCCTTAAGAAAAGCACAATATATATTCCGGCAATTAGAGAATAATTATTTTCAGACATCCGATAATATATAATTGTGCTAATGACAAATGAATATGTTAGGTCTTATCTTTTTGGTGAATATACCGTTGGATTTTGCTATAAATTTTTATTTATTTAACGTTAAAACATTATTTTTGATTAATAAGATATTGTATTATTCATTATTTGGACCAGATGCATATATAGATCCCTACTCTACCCTTCCCTTGCACATGATCATACATAGAGATAATAAAATCAACTGATATTTATATATACATTAAATATATTTATATTTTTTATTGTTTCCTACCATATATATATACTCCATCGCTTTCAAATTATAGGATTATTATTGACTTTTAAAAGTCAATTTAATACATTTTTAAACTTAAAATTGAGATTATTCATTAAATATTATGAAAAAATAAACTGAAAATTTACTTTTGAGATAGTTTAGAATATTCATCATTATATTTGTATTGACTAAAATTAAAAGAAGTCGTGCCAATTGTAAATTTGAAAAATGTCGTTAGTTGACTTTAAAAAGTTAATAAAACGGAAGGAGTATATTGTTGTTGTTCATATAAAAATCAGAAGGACGATCGGGGGGGGGGGGGGGGGGGGGGGGGAGGGGGTGGAATTAGAACTTTTTTGGCTACAATTTTTCCAACAAATACACATGTAACTGGAAATTTACAAACACAATGGAATAGCCAAAGCGTGCAAGCATGACCAAGTTTTGTTCAGTTCAAATGCCAGCTTCAACCAAATGCAAACAGACAGTACATGTCAAAGCAAATTAGCACCTCGATTTAGGGAAGAAAGACACAATGATATGAGGTAGACATTAATTAATACTCCCCTATGTAGATACATTTTCTTTTTTAGATATACATTTTCTTGAACTAAATTAACCACTTTAGTTCAAGAAATTCGTACAATGCAATAGCCCCCAGATAATGTATACATGAAATAGTTGAATGCCAAGTAAACAAAAGATAGAAAGTAGTAGTACTAGTATATATAATAAACAGAAATTCTTATTGGAATATGGTAAAAGTTACTTTCTTTTTTGTACAGTAAAAATTATATCAATATGCATCTATTCTAACCTTTTAGCATATTCAGGTCAGTCAGTGCAGGCTACATAGTATTTCCCCGAATTATCCAAATGAGGCATAATAAGAATAGCAGAGATATCATCTCTTCTCCAAGCTCCTTTCTTCAGATGAAATGGAGCCTATAGCCCCACAGAACCTGCAATGTAGGCAGGCTATCTTAGTCCTGTTGGAACACTCATCCTGAATTAATAAGTGCTAACCAATATGTAATTTAAAACATACTCCCTCTATTCCACAAAAAGAGTCTCATATACCTACTTTTTTTGTTCCAAAAAAAAATTCAGCAATTCAAAATGACACAATATCCTCAAGTTTACCATCACAGTTTCATTATCATGTCAATCACATCGAAACTAAACATATTGGTAAACACGGAACAAAAACATATCCCTAAAATTTGTAAATTTTGCAAATGAGACTCTTTCTGTGGAACAGAAAGAATATAGGTCATTGCCAGTCGAACAAACTGCGTACTTAGTTCCTTACTAACCTTTGTTAGAATTATCCTCATCCAAAGGAGTTTCTGACGTAGGAGATGGTGGTGAATTACTCATAGCTTCCCTAGCATCAATCATCATTGCAATGACTTCTCTCATTGTAGGCCTATTTAATGGGGATGTATTGGTGCAGAATAGTGCAATCTTGAGAATTAGATACATCTCCTCATTTGTCCATTTTGCACTCAGATCTAGCCGTTTGTCATAAATCTCAGAAACAACCCCGTGGATTGATCTTCTAACCCAAGTTACGAGGTCTCCTCCCTGATCCAGGGGTTGTACTGGAGACTTCCCAGTAATAAGTTCCAACAGAACCACCCCGAAACTGTAGATATCACATTTCTCTGTTACTTTCATTGTGTATGCATACTCTGAAATGAAAAACAGGGAATATTTATTAGATATCACATAAAATTTTCCCAACAGAGAAGATTGTATTATCCTCTCCACCAGACTATTTTAGGACACAATAAGAAATTAATGTAGCATCGAAGGAGATCTAATAAGAAGAAAAGAAGAAGTTATAGAATCCAGAAATGAATAATTACACAATGTATAAAAGAGGGATGTGTGCAAATTACTAACAAAGAAACTGATAGTTAAATATGTTCCTTATCATATTCTTACCTGGGGCAATGTAACCATATGAACCAGCAACAGCAGACATGGATTTTGAGTAGGGTAAGTCGATCAATTTTGCCAATCCAAAATCTCCCACATGGGCCTGAAGCATCTCATCTAGTAAGATGTTGTTTGATTTTATATCTCGGTGAATGATATGGGGTTTACAATCATGATGGAGATAGCATAACCCCTCTGCTGCTCCGAGAGCGATTTTGTATCGAGCATTCCAGTCTAGTAAACATGTATTCTCATTCCCATGAAGTATTTCTCCTAGACTCCCGTTTGCCATGTACTCATACAAGAGAAGATTGGAATCCTGATGGTAGCAGAACCCATGGAGCTTCACAATATTCCTGTGCCTAATTTTTCCAAGTGTTGATATCTCCGCAAGGAAGCTGCTGTCAACACCAGCTCCTTCGTGGCATTTCAACTTCTTAACAGCGATCAGCTCACCATCGGACATAACAGCCTTGTAGACAGTGCCACAGGCTCCCCTGCCTATGACTACACTCTCTGAAAAATTCCCAGTAGCATCAACAAGATCCTGATATTTGAACCCCTCTTTTGGAAAGTAGTAACTATCTAGCACATCAGGCTTCACTTGGTCTTCAAGGGAAACAAAAGAAGGTCTTCGGCGCTTTATAGCCCAACAAACACCAACCGTGAAAATCAAAGAGATCAAGCCAACTGTTAAAGAGACGATGCTCACAATTTTCTCCTTGGAAGAACCCTCTTTTAACCAGCTAGAATTTGGGTTATTTGAGGGGATTGAAGGCGTGCGACAACGGTATAAGCCTGGTCTGCATAACTCGATGTTTCCAGCAAAATTGCTAGAATCCATCCTTCGGAAAACGGGAGTGCTTGGCACTGTACCAACTAAATTATTATTTGAAAGGTTGCAGACCAGGAGGCTCATCAGCTCACCGATTGAAGCGGGAATTTCACCACTAAGCTGATTGTCATTCAAGTAGAGTGTTTCCAGCATCTGCAAGTTACCTAGATTTTCTGGAATTGTTCCAGAAAGTGCATTGTGACTGATGTTGAGGGCAATCTGAAGAGTAGAAAGTTGACCCAGCTCAAAAGGTACAACGCCAGAAAAAAGGTTACCGCCCATTTGCAGTTCAGTAAGTCGGGCTAAACTCCCCAAAGTACTTGGTATTGTTCCGCTCAATCTATTATCTGATAGCCTAAGCAGTTCCAGATTCACTAGCTTTCCAATTTTGTCAGGAAGAGAGCCAGTGAACCTGTTTCTGCTGAGGTCAAGACGCTGAAGCTTTACACAATCCCCCAACTCGTGAGGAATATTTCCAGAAAGTCGGTTAGAAGAGATATTGAACGTAACGAGCTGCACCAACTTTCCAATCTCAGGAGGGATATGCCCAACAAAGTAGTTGTCTGATAGCCGAAGCCTCTTTACATTCTTAAGTTGACCTATCTCTGGAGGAATTTTCCCTGAGAATCGATTTTGATTTATCTCAAGAGCATAAAGGTTGTGAAGTTTGGATAATTCAACAATGAGGCTTCCTGTAAGCTGATTATCTCCTAACATTAACTGTTTAAGGGACTGGCATGTTTTTAGACCATGGGGTATGTTTCCAGACAACTTATTTGACCCAAGGCTTAGGAAACTCAATTTCTGGGACTTGCAGAGTTGTGCAGGTATGCTACCTGCAAAATTATTCATGGACATGTCAAGAATTGAGAGGTTGTTGTAAGCTCCCATCAAAGGAGGAATGGTTCCCTCAAGATGATTGTCAAATAATTGACAATTCTCCAAGACTGTGAGGTTCTGAAACTCTAATGGAATTTTACCAGTCAGATTATTTATGGACAGATCTAAACGCTGGAGCTGCTTCAACTGTCCGAGCTCCTGGGGAATACCTCCCTGCAGGAGGTTTTCGAAAAGATGAAGCAAGCGGAGATTTGAAATCTTGCCCAACTCTTTCGGGATAAATCCACTAAACCTGTTTTCAGAAAGATCAATCTCAACTGCATTTATACAATTCCCTAATTCTCGCGGAATAGTTCCATTCAACTGGTTTGTATAAATATACAACCTCTTCAACTTGGTTAAATTCCCAAATTCTTTGGGAAGACTTCCAGCAAATGAATTTTCATGTAAAGCAAGCAATTCCAAACTAGTGAAATTACCAACCTCCGGAGGAATTTTTCCAGTAAAAAGATTTGCCCAAAGGATCAAGCTGGTTAGATTCTTAAGCTTTTGGAGCTCTGTAGGAAAATTACCCTGCAGCCTATTCTCTGCCAACCCAAGAACCTCTAGTTTACCACATTCAATAATCTCACCAGGTATGGGACCTGATAAAGAATTTCGACCTGCCCTGATAATCCTAAGCAATTTTAATTTACTAATAGACGGGGGGATTACCCCAGTGAGATTATTACTATAAATGACAAGCTCTTCAAGTGAACTTAAATTTCCAATCTCCTCCGGAATGTCACCATAGATATAATTCTCACAAAGATAAAGCTGTCTGAGGGAGGTAAGATTGCAGAGTGGGGCTGGCATTTCACCATGGAACCTATTTGTGCAAAGGTTTAAAACCTCTAAATGATGACAGTGAGCTAACTCATTAGGAATAGGACCGGAAATGAAATTTATGGATATATTCAATTCCTTCAAGTAAGGGAGCTTACAAATGCTTGAAGATAAATTACCAGACAAATGGAGGCTGTTGAGATTTATAGAGGTTACCTTATAATCAACGGTACAGCCTACACCAATCCATTTGCAAGGGTTTAAATCGGAAGGGTTCCAGCTATTGAGATTGTTGTAAGGGTCTACAAGGGATCTCTTGAACTCCAATAGAATATCCCCCTCTTCATTCAACGAATCAACCAAGAAAATTGCACAAGAAATCAGTAGTAGCAAGTGCATAAGCTTTCGGGTTTGAAGACTTTCAAGTGTTGCCATCTCTAAGAGACAGAACATGAAGGAATATGAGCAAAAGGTACAGAATTTGAAAAAGGATCTAGAAATGATATTAAAACTCTAAATTTCTAAGATCATGACATTCTTATAAAATAACTAAAAGAGGGTAGCTCTTAAAATTTTCCAATAACACTGAGTACTTCATCATATCTCTGGAGTAAAAATAAGACAATATTATGATCACAAAACTGAAACCCTTCAAATTACTCCATCAAAAATTGAGAATAAAAAACGAAAAACAAATAACCCCACAAACCCAAAAAGCTAAAATTTCAATTAAACTGCAGAAAAATGCCTAATTAGCACATAATGTGTCAAAACCCCACAACATATAAAGTGGCCACAAACAAAAAGAGAGAAATGGGTGTTTTGCAGTGACAGTACAGAATTGTGTGAATAATAAATAAGGAAGAGATAGGCAGAGATCCAAAAAAGTAAAAGAGATAAAGAAGAGAGACGTGTGCCAACCTTCTGAGAGAGAGAGAAAGTGATAAACGAGTGACTGATTGATGAGGGCAAAAATCTATAGTCAACGAAACTTTACAGCAGTGAGTGCATTTATATGTGCGTGTAAGTGCTACTGCTAGGTGCTCTGCTACAACTGCACTTCTGTTTCTTCATCTTTCTTCTCATGATCATAATAATTCCTTTTTAGTGGTGTAAAGAAAAATTGATGGGTTGGTCTGTTACTTTATACGATTGTGATTGTGTATATAATACAGTGCATGTTGTATATATAGGATGAGATTGAGACTAGTCGTGGAAATTGGGGCATTGCAATTTTTTCCGCCATTCTTCCTGGGCCTTACAAATTGGGACGGATGAATTTGGGAATTGGAATTTAAGGAGTTGGGTTGGTTTTTTCTTGGATTTCTGTGTCTTTTTCAGTTGGAAATGGGAGGGGGAATGTCATGATTTTCATGTAGACTATAACTCTTAGTGGAGGGATGAACTGGAAGTTCTCTCCTACTGCCTGCCGACTCTTTTGGCTGGGACAGAGGATTGACTATTAAGCGGGATGTTTATTCATTGCTTTCTTAGGGGAATGAGATTACATTCCTTCAACCCAAAATTGATTTGGACCATTTGGCGGTTTGTTTGATCAATAATTTGCAATTGATCTTTGTTTATATGCATTAGTATTTCGGTCGATTGACACTATTGTCTCTCAAAGTTGTTATTCACTTTCAAAGTCGTCTCTAAAGTTTAAATTTCGTCAATTAAATCCTTAAAGTGACATTCTGTTAGGCATTTCCGTTCCTCCAACCCAATTTAACCTCAACCCGACCTATTTTGAATCAATTTTAACCCAACCCGACCCAGTTTGACCAAACCCAAAATTTTAATATTTTAAAATTTAATATTATTTTTAAGATAAGTTTAAAATAATAATTATATTTAACATTTCTAAAAAATTATTTAATATTTTAAAATAATAATTATTTTATTATTTTTAAAATAATAATTATTTTATTATTTTTAAAAAAATAATTATTTTAAAAATAGTTATTTTTAATAATTAAAATTTTTAATTTTTTTTAAAAAATTAAATAATAATTATATTTAATATTTTAAAATAAAATATATTTTTTAAATAATTATCATTTTTAAAATTTTAAAAGAAAATATTATTTTTTAAATAATTTTTATACTTAATATTTTAAAATAATATATATTTTTTATTTAAAATAAAATATTATTTTTTAAAAGTTATAAAGATAACTATTATTTTAAGAAAAAAATATTAGAAACTTTTATTTTTTAAAAAATGAGTAAAGTTTCATAAAATATAGATTCAAAAAAATTACATAAGAAAATAAAAAATTAATTTTTAAAAAATAAAGTAGATTTTTTAATTTTTATGTAAAAAAAAATTCAGGAAAAAAGCTGATATCTTTTTTTTATTATATGTATTCTTAATATTAGAATTTTTAAAAAGAAAACTAAAAATATAAATGTAAGACCCCAACTTTTATGAATAAAGATTTATTTTTTTTATATATTGTTTCGAAATAGTAAGGTGTTGATTTGATAAATGTGAAAAATTATGGGTGAAATGTGCAAATATTTCAAAATAAGCAAGTGGTTATAAAATATTTATTATTGTCGGAGAATATTCGTTTGTTTGTGGAATATTCTTGTTGTCGAGGAATATTCGTACGACGGTGCAGCTATTTGTGGACCTCTCAACAGGAATAACTGTCGGATGAAGAAAACGACAAGAATGAGTTTCTAAAAATAACGGCGTGGTTGTTACTGTGACGCCCCCAGAATAGGTCCAGTCAACCCAACCCATTCTGAGTCGCCAAATACATGGTACAGAATTCAAATACAAACTTTATATCACACGGTCGTGCAAAATACGACCACACAACTGTGAGTGTCAATACAAATATTTTAGAATAGGTCCAGTCAACCCAACCCATTCTGAGTCGCCAAATACATGGTACAGAATTCAAATATAAACTTTATATCACACGGTCGTGCAAAATACGACCACACAACTGTGAGTGTCAATACAAATATGTAAAAAATATTAATATTCAAACTAAGTCCTCATTACAATTATTATCACACTATTTATCAAAAATAGTGAGGACTACTACTGCTCTAACTAGGACCATCACTCTGTCCCCCGACTAGTCCCTACGACATTCACATTTCCTGAAGAGGACAACATATGAAAAGGGTGAGCTCAACTAGCTCAGTAAAAAATATTATGACTAAGATAATGGAAAATAAATTATCGTTAGTCTTCAACAAATCAGATAAAATATAATGGACAACCAACTTTAGATCAATATTCACAGCGAAAATAATAATTCATTAGAAGAGTTAAGCAGAGAATGAAGTCTACTATCTTCTATGATTTAAAAGTCCATCATCAATATTTTATCCCTGTAACATCAATCAATATACATCTCGAATCAAATATTCATCTTTGCACTACAGGCCAAAGATATTCATTTGTATCATCAGTGGTCATGTTCATCTCAACACCTGTCATCTTTGCACTACAGGCCAAAGATATTCATCAGGTAATCATTCATTTTTGCTCTACATGCCAAAGATATTCAGTTACATCACCTTTTAGGACTGAGGATGATGAAAAATATTTTAAAAAACGAATCCAGTGAGATAAAAGACAAAGATTAAGGATTCGCATTTTAGTTTATCCAAATTTAAAAATACTTCGTAGTACTCAATTCTGGAGCAAAATTCAAGAATAAAGTTCAAAACTTGGATACAATCAAAGATAATAACCTTAACAGACAATTTGAACAAATAGAAGAAAAATAAATTTTTTTGTGAATAATGCCGTATACGTGAATAGTAACCCTGACGAAAAAAAATAAGAATTTCAACATAAAATTCATGACAATATTTCTGTATAATGATATTGAGAAGAATAACATCATTTACGAAAGAAATAACATCCCTTACCTCAAAAGAATAGTACCTCTGACTGAAATATCGGATATAATACCGAAGAAAACTTGCACTGAATAGCAACACTCAAAGTATTGAAATACTCACAAAAATACGCTCGATATTATAGAGAGAGAAAACTTCTGATTCTGGTGTGATTTTCAATTATAACCTAAGCACCCTATTTATAGGAAAAGCTTAGGATGCCAAAGGAGACTAAAATAATAAAATATTATTATTTTCAAAAAAATTCCGCCGCCTGGAGGCTAAAAAAATTTCAACAAAAGTGGGGCCCACCATTAAAAAAATATTTATTTTTAAAACTTCAATAATTCATAACAAATAGTCCCTTTGTCAAAAAAATTACAAATTCTATGTCCTTCCATAGGAAATTTAATTCTCTACAACTTTGTAGAAGGAAGTTTTTCCAAATTCCAAACATAAATTATCCAAAATTCATAAACAGATGATTTCTCACACCAAAATACTGATAAAAACACATCAGCACTAATTCCTTCTTTAATATCCACAAAATAAATATTTTCTTATCATATAAATCAATAATTAATTATTCACAAATAATATTACAGAACTACAATATTGACAACCAGGTCGTTCTCAGGAAAGAGGGGGTCTTCCGATAAGGACTTCTCCTTACTGGCGCGCAATTAAATAACTCCTCCTAGACAGAACTTCCTTAGACATTGTCAATAATGCTATCTAATAATATTATTCAAATAATATGAATTATTGAGTTGATAATGTGAAATACTGTGCAATGACAATTATTGAATCAATAATACCAAAATATCAACTGTAGCCATTATTGAATCAATCATATAAAATAGCAACGCAGCAATTATTGAGTCAATAAAATATCAATGTAACAATTATTGAGTCAATAATATAAAATATTAACGTAGCAATTATTGAGTCAATAATATAAAATATTGAACAGTAATTACTGTAACAATAATTGAATAAGTGCCTTCTCACGTAAGATTCAATAATTCAAAATATTGTGCAATACCGTGTGCTACTGTGCAACACCGCGTATCACTGTATTTTAATCACCGGGTATTTCAATAGTACTAACGGTAACAACTACGCCGTTATTTTATAAAAAGGTTATTTCTGTCGCTTTCTATATCCGACAGGTATTCTGTTGTAGGGCCCACAAATAGCTACGCCGTCGTACGAATATTCTCCGACAACAAGAATATTTCACGACCAAACGAATATTCCCCGACAACAAGAATATTTATAACCATTTGCTAATTTTAAAATATTTGCACATTTCACCCTTAACTTTCACATTTATCAATCAACACCTTACTATTTCGAAATAATATATAAAAAAAATTAAATTTTTATTTATAAAAGTTGGGGTCTAACAACCTCCCCTCCTTATAAAATTTCGTCCTCGAAATTGACGTACGTACCTGGTATGTCGAAAAGGTGAGGATACCTCGCTTTTATTTCCGATTCCAACTCCCAGGTCATTTCCTCAATTGCATGGTTTCTCCACAAAACTTTAACTTGAGGTATAATTTTCGAGCGTAGGACATGCTCCTTTCTATCCAAGATCTTGACAGATACCTCCACGTATGTTAAATCTTCGACTATCTCGTCTGGTTCTAACTCAATAATGCGGTTTGGATCCTTCACATATTTACGTAACACAGATATGTGAAACACGTTATAAACACGAGACATGCTTGGAGGTAAAGCGAGTCTATAGGCCACATTTTCTATTCGGTCAAGAATCTCAAATGGACCAATGAATCGTGGATTGAGCTTTCCTCTCTTCCCAAACCTCGTAACTCCTTTCCACGGGGCAATACGTAACAATACATGGTCCCCAACGTTAAATTCCACGTCCTTTCGATGAAGATCCGCATAACTCTTTTGTCGATCTTGTGCGGTTTGTATCCGTTGTCGGATCATTTGGATCTTTTCTGTAATCATACGTACCAACTCCGGTCCCAATAATGTTGCTTCACCCACCTCATTCCAGCATACTGGAGAGCGACACTTTCTCCCATACAACACTTCGAATGGAGCTACGCCTATACTTGCTTGATAACTGTTATTGTAAGAGAATTCCACCAATGGTAAGTACTTATCCCAACTCCCTTTGAAGTCTAGAACACAGAGTCTCAATAGATCTTCAAGAGTTTGGATAGTCCTTTCCGATTGTCCGTCTGTTTGAGGATGATAAGCCGAACTGAATCGTAAATCCGTGCCCATAGCTTTCTGCATACTGATCCAAAATCGTGAAGTAAATCTGGAGTTACGATCCGAAACTATGGATATTGGCATGTCATGCAATCTCACAATCTCATTCACGTACATATGAGCAAGACGTTCAAGGGAATAAGTCTCTCGTATCGGCAAGAAATGAGCAGACTTGGTTAATCTATCAACAATAACCCAAATCGCATCTATGCTTTGAGAAACCTTGGGAAGACCCATAACGAAATCCATCGTAATGTGTTTCCACTTCCATTTCGAAATCTTCAGTGGTTGCAATGGACCCTTCGGCACTTGATGCTCCGCCTTTACACGTTGACAAATTAAACATCTCGAAATAAACTTCGCGATCTCTCTCTTCATATTGCTCCACCAAAATGTATGTCGAAGATCACGATACATTTTGGTACTACCAGGATGGATCGCAAACGGTATGTTGTGTGCCTCCATCATGATTCTATTCTTCAAGTCAGAATCGTTAGGAACACAAAGTCTGGAGTTGACTCGAAGTATTCCTTCTTCATCGATTCTTGCTTATGGAATTGCACCTTCTTGCACCTTCTTCTTCATCTTCATCAGCTCTGTATCCGTAGCTTGAGCAACTTTAACTTTATCAATCAAAGCTGGTTCTACGCGTATACTTGACATCATCGTACTCGTTCCCACATATGATCTTCTACTTAACGCGTCAGCTACCACGTTCGCTTTTCCAGGATGGTATTGGATGGTATGATCGTAATTTTTCAACAGCTCAAGCCAACGTCGTTGCCGCATGTTGAGTTCCTTCTGAGTGAAGAAATATTTAAGACTCTTATGATCCGTATAAATCTCCACTTTCTCCCCGTACAGGTAATGTCTCCAGATCTTTAACGCGAAAACGACTGCTGCCAACTCTAGATCATGAGTAGGATAATTCCTCTCATATTCTTTGAGTTGTAGCGAGGCATAGGCTATGACCTTCCCATGTTGCATGAGAACACATCCTAACCCTTTGCCTGAAGCATCGCTGTAAATAACAAATTTATCCGAACCAGATGGTATTGTCCAAATAGGTGCCGAGATAAGTCTTCTCTTGAGCTCTTAGAAGCTCTTCTCGCATTCCTCGCTCCAAACGAATAAAACAGGAGCACCCCAAGGAGACGTACTAGAACGAATAAAACCGATGTCTAACAACTCTTGTAGTTGGATCTTTAACTCCTGAAGTTCAATAGGAGCCATTCGATATGGGGTTTTAGAAATGGGCTTTGTACCGGGTTCAAGGTCAATAAAGAATTTAACTTCACGTTCTGGGGGTAGACCGGGAAGTTCTTCGGAAATACATCAGAAAATTCATTTACAACGAAAATATTATTCAAATCTGATGTATTCTGGTTTAGATCAGTGACATGAGCTAAGAAAGCTTGACATCCGTTTTTCAATAAACGAATAGCCTTGGGATTTGAAATGATATTGACTGATTTTAGTGGTTTGGTGGTTTGGATTCGCACAACAGGTTGATTAGGAATATGAAAACTGACAACCTTACGAAAATAATTAATTTTGGCATGGTAAGTGGTTAACCAGTCAATTCCTAAAAGCACGTCAAATGCAAGTATTTTCAAAGATATAAGATCAACAGGTAAGGTAAGGGTACCAATCTGAATCAGGCAAGATTTGTAAACTGTAGATGTAACGAAGGTTTCTCCTAACGGAGTTTCAACAGATAAGTCAAAGTCTAATTTATCAGAAGTCAAGTTCAAACGTTGAGCACAAGCAGGTGAAATAAAGGAATGGGTAGCACCGGTATCTAACAAGGTGTAAACTTCGCAAGAGTTTATGATCAGCTTACCCGTAATCACCTCGTGTAGATTCCTCGCGTTTTGGGCTGTTACGACAAACGCTCTTCTAGGAATCACCGACTTTGACTTTTCTACAACCGCCTTTAGAATCACCACTTCCCGCTGGGCTTGATTTCGCAATAGGACAATCTCGAGCTATATGTCCTTCTTTTCCACAATTATAGCATATTTTGAATTATTGTGGGCAGTTTGGGCTGATGTGTCCCTCTTTTCCCGCATTTATAGTATACGACCGGTGGTCGTTCTCCTCTCCTAGAAACAGTTGATGCTGGTGCTGATGTTGACATCTTCGCGTTCTCATTGTTATACCTTCTCTTTTTGAAATCTCCTCCCGATTCGCTTTTTCTACTATCATGGCCACGATTACCACCGGAAGTGATTACCGCTTCTGTCATACTTTCCTCTTCGCTGGTTGTCATTACTCCGATGACTGCTGCCACCGGTACGACCTTGGTTGTGGTCCCTCGGTTGAACATTATCATTATCTCGTTCTAACAACTGGGCCCTGTTTACTACATCCGAATATAAAGAAAATTTATAAGAAATGAGGTATTGACGTATTTCGGGTTTCAAACCTCTTAGAAACATCCGCGTCATACGTTCCTCATTCTCCACTAAATGAGGTGCAAACCTGGACAGCTCCGCGAACTTAGCCTCGTACTGGGATACCGTCATGTTATTTTGCTCGAGTCTGATAAATTCTACTTCCTTCATATGACGAATACTTTCAGGAAAGTACTTGTCATTGAACAGTTTCTGGAACGCTTCCCAAGATATCTGGAGTGCGGCAGGCTGGGTACGCTTCACGGATTTCCACCAGTAATCTGCCTCTCCACGGAACATAAACGTGGCGAATGGAACCTTTCTGTTCCTCCGTGCATCCCAAGACATCAAATATCTTGATAATTTGTTTAATCCACGTCTCCGCCTTGATCGGATCCGACTTTCTCAGAAACTCTGGTGGTCCCAATTATTTGAACTGCTTGGCAGTGACAACTCGCGTGTTGTTATTATCTCCACCTGTATGTTGCACACGAGTCTCCCTCGTCTGATTTTGCATAAACTGCAAAAAACTTCTAAACATCTCATCGTTTATCGTTTGACCAGCGTTATTTCTAGGATGAACATTGCCTTCCGGTTGCACGTTCTCCTGGTTAGTGATTAAAGGTGTCTCCACGGTCTCATTCACTTCGTTGTTAACATTCTCAGCTGCCATTCTCAAATACTGTCATAAAATAAGGGTTAATTAAACAAATTAACATATCGCATATTAACCCTATGCTCCGACTGACCAATTAAATACCACATAAGCTTAGGTAGGACACACTAGCGAAGGATTTACTCGTCTCTCCCCTCCTAGTTCTATTCCCCGATCTCCGCCAGAGATCATATTCCTAAGCTCTGATACTAACTGTAACGTCCCTAGAATAGGTCCAGTCAACCCAACCCATTCTGAGTCACCTAATACATGGTGCAGAATTCAAATACAAACTTTATATCACACGGTCGTGCAAAATATGACCACACAACTGTGAGTGTCAATACAAATATGTAAAAAATATTAATATTCAAACTAAGTCCTCATTACAATTATTATCACACTATTTATCAAAAATAGTGAGGACTACTACTGCTCTAACTCGGACCATCACTCTGTCCCCCGACTACTCCCTGCGACATTCTCATTTCCTGAAGAGAACAACAGATGAAAAGGGTGAGCTCAACTAGCTCAGTAAAGAATATTATGACTAAGATAATGGAAAATAAATTATTGTTAGTCTTCAACAAATCAGATAAAATATAATGAACAACCAACTTTAGATCAATATTCGCAACGAAAATAACAATTCATTAGAAGAGTTAAGCAGATAATGAAGTCTACTATCTTCTATGATTTAAAAGTCCATCATCAATATTTTATCCCTGTAACATCAATCAATATACATCTCGAATCAAATATTCATCTTTGCACTACAGGCCAAAGATATTCATTTGTATCATCAGTGGTCATGTTCATCTCAACACCTGTCATCTTTGTACTACAGGCCAAAGATATTCATCAGGTAATCATTCATCTTTGCTCTACAGGCCAAAGATATTCAGTTACATCACCTTTTAGGACTGAGAATGATGAAAAATATTTCAAAGAACGAATCCAGTGAGATAAAAGACAAAGATTAAGGATTCGCATTTTAGTTTATCCAAATTTAAAAATACTTCGTAATAATCAATTGTGGAGCAAAATTCAAGAATAAAGCTCAAAACTTGGATACAATCAAAGATAGTAACCTTAACAGACAATTTGGACAAATAGAAGAAAATAAATTTTCCCGTGAATAGTGCCGTATACGTGAATAGTAATCCCGACGGAAAAAATAAGAATTTCAACATAAAATCCATGACAATATTTCTGTATAATGATATTGAGAAGAATAACATCATTTACGAAAGAAATAACATCTCTTACCTCAAAAGAATAGTACCTCTGACTAGAATATCGGATATAATACCGAAAAAAACTTGCACTGAATAGCAACACTCAAAGTATTGAAATACTCACAAAAATACGCTCGATATTATAGAGAGAGAAAACTTCTGATTCTGGTGTGATTTTCAATTATAACCTAAGCACCCTATTTATAGGAAAAGATTAGGATGCCAAAGGAGACTAAAATAATAAAATATTATTATTTTCAAAAAAATTCCGCCGCTTGGCGGCTAAAAAAATTTCAACAAAAGTGGGGCCCACAATTAAAAAAATATTTATTTTTCGAAACTTCAATAATTCATAACAAATAGTCCCTTTGTCAAAAAAATACAAATTCTATGTCCTTCCATAGGAAATTTAATTCTCTACAACTTTGTAGAAGAAAGTTTTTCCAAATTCCAAACATAAATTATCCAAAATTCATAAACAGATGATTTCTCACACCAAAATACTGATAAAAACACATCAGCACTAATTCCTTCTTTAATATCCACAAAATAAATATTTTTTTATCATATAAATCAATAATTAATTATTCACAAATAATATTACAGAACTACAATATTGACAACCAGGTCGTTCTCAGGAAAGAGGGGGCCTTCCGATAAGGACTTCTCCTTACTGGCGCGCAATTAAATAACTCCTCCTAGACAGAACTTCCTTAGACATTGTCAATAATGCTATCTAATAAAATTATTCAAATAATATGAATTATTGAGTTGATAATGTGAAATAATGTGCAATGACAATTATTGAATCAATAATACCAAAATATCAACTGTAGCCATTATTGAATCAATCATATAAAATAGCAACGCAACAATTATTGAGTCAATAAAATATCAATGTAACAATTATTGAGTCAATAATATAAAATATCAACGTAGCAATTATTGAGTCAATAATATAAAATATTGAACAGTAATTACTGTAACAATAATTGAATAAGTGTCTTCTCACGTAAGACTCAATAATTTAAAATACTGTGCAATACTGTGCTACTGTGCAACACCGCGTATCACTGTATTTTAACCATCGGGTATTTCAACAGTACTAACGGTAACAACTACGCCGTTATTTTATAAAAAGGTGATTTCTGTCGCTTTCTATATCCGACAGTTATTCTGTTGTGGGGCCCACAAATAGCTACGCCGTCGTACGAATATTCTCCGACAACAAGAATATTTCACGACCAAACGAATATTCTCCGACAACAATGAATATTTTATAACCACTTGCTCACTTTAAAATATTTGTACATTTTACCCATAACTTTTCACATTTATCAAATCAACACCTTACTATTTCGAAATAATATATAAAAAAAATTAAATCTTTATTCATAAAAGTTGGGGTCTTACATTTCATCTTTATATTAGAGGAGACCATGTAAAAATATCAAAAACTCATGTAAAAATAGTGATCGCCTTTGAGATTTGTTGAGAGCTCCCTTAAAATAAAAATAAAATACTGAGAAGAGCAACATAGACTATTTTGAAGTCAGATAAACTCAACATAACCTAACTCAACATAGGCTATCTAGAAATTAGGGGCGTGAATAGTGCAATTTGGTGCGTGAATAGTGCAATTTGGTGTGGTTACAGAGTATAACTATAATCAAACCATATAATATATTTAATATTATATAAGTAACTATAATCATAGTTAACTAAACCGTTCGGTTACTAACGGTTCCCGTTAATATTTTGCGATTATTGTTTTTTTGGGTTAGTATGCTATTCAAAAAATATATAATTCAATCATTGGCTATTTGAATAATTACTTAAATATTTAATAACTACAACTATGCAATCGAAATCACAATTTTTTTTAATTATAAAGATAATGAATTGTTATTTATGTTACCATGGGTTGGTGAGCTTGTTATTTATAGGAGAGGTTTCAGGTTAGTATGAAATTAATTTGTATCAATTGATCAATATAGTGTTGATACACAGACGAAGAGGTGATCTCTCTACGTGTCAACACTATATGAAGTTAATTTTATAATAACCTGATCTGTTATTTAAATATAATTGGAACTCTTTTTTGAACAGACGAAGTATTTCTTATTAACAGTTGCATGGATATGGATAGCAGAAGAGTATAGTGGGACGAGATTTCCCAACTTCCTGGAGATTAATGCATAAACAAGACCTGCTTTGGCAGCAAAAGAGAGATGAAAAAGATTAAAAACAAAGGAGTATAAAATTTCAGAATAGTAACACCAATATTAGCACTAGGCACTTCGTACGGACAATGTGGGTCCTACGCAAACTCTGATTCAAAAATAAATTAATAAATTAATTAAAAATGCCCGAGTCTAACTCAGTTCGTTGAATTGCTTTTTAATCCAAATACTCCACCCATTAATTCAGAAAACCGGAGGGGAAAAGGAGAGAAATATAAAAAAAGTGAATCCGAATCCTAGTAGTAATCTATATTTATTTCTCAGGTTTAAAAAGTTGTATAAATACTGCATCCCTGACAAAATTATATTATAACTTTTAGTTGTTAAATTAATTTTTAGAGGAAATTGAATTTATTCTATTCTATTCTATGTCTGCTATCACTGCAGCTAATGCTGCTCTTACCATCAGGCCAGTTAGCATACTACCAGGTACATTCATACATGCATTTAACAGTTTGATTTTATTAGATGATGATGATGTTTTAATTCTTCGTTTTTTTTAAAAAAAAAACCCACCGATTGTGGTGGTATATATGATGTGCGGTCAAGAATTATGAACAATCATATAAACATTATATTCTCAATTAAGTAACATGTTTGCAATCGATTTATTCCTGTCAATTTTTTTTTAAATATAATAATAATATTTTTAGAGACCGTAAGCATGTGCAATTTTCAAGTTTCAAATACCTATAATGTGTTTCGTTTCGATTCATATAATTGATATGGGTAATATGTTAGGGTAGCTTTTCTTTAGCGTTCGCTATTAACTAGAGAATTCTCTGGAATCTAAATGCAATAAGAATAAGTTTTTCTAAAATATATTTAGTTGATCAACAATTTGATTGTTCTCCAAGTAATTTAGTATAAACATGATGTTTGATGATATATGCACACCCCAAATATAAGTAAATGCCTAATTTGTCCTTACTAAATTAGACACATATAGGTAATGCTAGGCTAGTCTTTCTTCTAATTTTGGCATTTATCATATTATACATAATAAGTATAAAACAAAAAAAAAACTCAAACAAGTATAACTATTATGTAAAATAATTAAACATTACATAATAGTACTTATCAAAAGATGAAGACAAACTTGAACTCATAATTGTTCCCTATAAATTATAATAAAATGTTCATGCCTTCAAAGAAAATTAGACACACAAAAAGAGTTCTACTTTATAAAAATAAACTCATTATTGATAGCTAAATAATTGAACTGATGAATGAGTGTAGGATGAACAATAGTTTATTTAATATTATTATCAAAAATTGGATGGGTTTTTTTTGGTTAATTTTCTTTTAAGATATTAACATTTTTAAGATATTAACTTGACGCATGGTTACACAGCGTTTGGAGCGTTTAGTAGTCCAAGTGCACTTGAAAATTAACAATTTATTTCAAACGCAGTTCATTTATAGTTCATTTCATTCACAAATACAAATTCCAACGCAGTGTTTGGAATTCCAACACCATGCGTCAAAAATGATGCGTTTAAATGCGTCAAACCTACCATTGCTAATGCTAGTAACCAAACAAACCTTGGCATTAACTAATTGTTGGGACTTTATCCCCTGATTTTTACAGTTAAGAAATTACTGCCCAATTGGTGCTCTGATTACAGAATGAAATTGTGGCTTGTGCAGTGAGAATAACTGACTGGTATTCTACTGGACCTCTCTACGCTACTAGTAGGAACACCATAATAATAACACAAAAATAAACTCATTATTGATAGCTAAATAATTGAACTGATGAATGAGTAGTAGGATGAACAATAGTTTATTTAATATTATTATCAAAAATTGGATGACTTTTTTTTGGTCAATTTTCTTTTAAGATATTAACATTTTTAAGATACTACCTCCGTCCCACAATAAGTGCTTTTGTAGGCTTAATATTTTTTTTCAAAATAAGTGATGTGTTAGAATTCCAATACAATTTTTATAATATTTTTCCATACGTGCCCTTATGCAACCAATGATATTTTTTGCATATTTATTGGGAAGTTAAAGGTTGAAGAAAGAGAAAGAAAGACCAAAAGGCAATAAAAAAAGTCTCAAAGAAAGTATATTAAGGGTATTTTTGTCATTTTAGCTTGTGTATTGATTTGTGTAATTTAAGCTAAAAAAGCACTTATTATGGGACGGAGGTAGTATTAACTTGGCGCATATTTGGTTACACAGCGTTTGGAGCGTTTCGTAGTCCAAGTGCACTTGAAAATTAACAACTTATTTCAAACGCAGTTCATTTATACTACCTCCGTCCCATAATAAGTGTTTTTTTAGCTTAAATCACACATACCAATACACAAGTTAAAATGGCAAAAATACCCTTAATATACTTTTTTTGTTTTGTTTAAGACTTTTTTTATTGTCTTTTGGTCTCTCTTTCTTTTTGTTCAACCTTTCAACTTCCCAACAAATACGCAATAAATACCATTAGTTGCATAAGGGCACATATGGAAAAATATTGTAAAAATTGTATTGGAGTTCTAACACATCACTTATTTTGGGAAAAAATGTTAAGCCTAAAAAAGCACTTATTGTGGGACGGAGGTAGTAGTTCATTTCATTCACAAATACAAATTCCAACGCAGTGTTTGGAATTCCAACACCATGCGTCAAAAATGATGCGTTCAAATGCGTCAAACCTACCATTGCTAATGCTAGTAACCAAACAAACCTTGGCATTAACTAATTGTTGGGACTTTATCCTCTGATTTTTACAGTTAAGAAATTACTGCCTAATTGGTTCTCTGATTACAAAATGAAATTGTGGCTTGTGCAGTGGAAATTACTGACTGGTATTCTGGGAAGAAGCTTACTGGACCTCTCTCTCTCTACGCTACTAGTAGGAACACCATAGTAAAATTTCAACACTCGAATAATGTTAAATTTGGGCCAAGGACACAGCTCCGACATTGTAGAATGACACCTGCAGTCACACATACTACTACTAGAATGCATTCTTCTCTTTCAATATGTGCTGCGGCATTTGTAAGTAAATCTGCTGTTAACCTTTCTTGTTTTACCTGCTGCCTGCATTAGTTGTATGTCTATTGCGTATTTTGATAACCACTAGTAGTATTTTATTTAGCTCATTAATTCAAGCAATCATAAAATTTTTCACTCTCTCCGACACATTTACAAGTCCTACACAACTAAATTTACAAAGGAAAATGATACATATGTCGGCAAATATTAGACCAAGTTAGATTGCAAAACGTAAGTGTATACGATCAGATATAATAATAAATTAAGCTAGGACCCTTCGGCTAAAAACTTTTGCAATGTAGAGTAAGACTCGTTTACAAATGACATAGTCTGCATATTATTATTACAAATACATGACTCATTAATTTTATGTGTTGCAAATGACTTAATAACTTAATCTCTTGTGCGTATTGGGGAAATTGATCAAATTCATGGTTAAATGAAAAATTGAAGCGAAAATTAATAAAAGCAACCATGCACTTTATTTTTCTCTATTTTATATCGATTTATAGAAATACTTATGATCTTTCAGGCAATTTAACGTCAAGATAACTTATCAATTTTTCTCATATACAGAATGCAAGATGCAGTACTGCACTACAAACCAAACCCGTCACTAAAAGGCCATCTACCAAAATTAAAGCTCCAATTAAAGGTACAAACTTATTGGCAATGTAGTCATTGGAATCTTCCTATCAATGCTGAAAGTTTACATTATTTTTCAAATAACCTTAATTTTTGCTTTAATTGATTTTTTTTATGATCAATTAAATTATAGGTGAGATGAAGGCACCAAGAATCGATAATAGTGGGCCTGGACTTCCACCTCGTGATGGTGGTGGTGGTGGTGGTGGTGGTGGAGGAGGTGGACACTGGTCTGGTGGCTTTTTTCTTTTCGGGTTCATAGTTTTCTTAGCCTGGCTGAAGGAGAGGGAAAATGAGACAGAATATTCAGATTAATATTAAAGGAGACATGACTAAGATCGTGTTTGATAAAATTGAATGTTAAGATCTGAACAGTTTAGACATATAAATAATGTTAAATCATCTGTTTGGATAGAATTATATATGAATGAAAAAAATACTTTTTGATAATTAATTTTTTTAAAATATCTCAGTATTTTATCATTTTAATCTTAATCACATCACGACAAAATACGACTTGTAAAAATAAACCGGTATAAAAAATCATTGGTATTAGATGGACAAAGGTTACATTATGCTTATCAAAAAATAAGAATTACCCTTGTAATAGAAATTAAAAGGTCAATTAGCCTGTTCCATTTTTTTACCCCGGTAAATATTTTTTTTTCCCTTTTTGTCTTTTTTGTTTTTTTAACAGGCACAAATAAAATTTTATTACTGACTTGCCCATAATCCAAAAGGCAAAGAAGGTAAAAGGGTAACATGGCAGTCCTGAACTTACATAAATTCTAAACATATTATGACAAGTACTTGAAAGAAAAAGCAATTAGTCTGGAGCGATCGGGAGTGAGCGACCGGTCTAATTTTTTTTTTTTTTTTTTTTACTTTTGACTCTCAAATAATAATAATAATAATTTATTTTAAATAATTAAATATTATTTTTTAAAATGTTAAATATAATTATTATTTTAAATTTATTTTAAAAATACTATTATATTTTAAAATATTAAAATTTTGGTTTAGTCAAATTGGGTCAGGTTGGGTTAAACTTGGTCAAAATAAGTCGAGTTTAGGTTAAAATGAGTTGAAGGAACATAAACGCCAATAAAATGCCATTTTAAGGACGTAACTAACGAAAATGGTACTTTAATGACGACTTTGAAAGTGAGTGACAACTTAAAGGGACAGAAGTGCCAATCAACCTTAGAAAATTAGTATTTCTCATCGGGGACAAATTTAAAGTAAAAAAAAGTTACAATGATTAGAATTATAATTTTATTCATTTCTAGAAATTGTATTCCTCGATACTCGCAACTGCTTCAAGTGCTATGTTGTCCATTGCACTCTCTTGTTTTTGTTAATTATCCGTAGCCCTCTTGTGGTATCGGAAATGACACTAGACAGCTATGAAAGGGGTCATCCAATCTGTTGTTGAGTTGGATAAATTAGCCAGTTTGACTGCTAAAACTTGTGAAACCATAGGTTTCATATGAATCAGAGGGGTGTTTATTCCTCTACACACAAAATTGTTGTTCCATGTTTTCCCTGCAAAATTTCCTACTAACACAATGATTTTTGTAGGGGGAAAGGAGGTGGAAACAACCACGATAGCAACCCCTAATTGAGAGGCACTATAGTAGCACCTAACCAAGTGAGGGGCCCAAAGGTTCCTCCAAAACATGCCCCTATTCTCACCAAAAAATAAATCCGAAGAGGACATCTTGGTACTTACCTGGTGTTCGGGTTCAACTCATAGTTATCACGACGCCACAACGAACGCTATGATATTTGACCGCAAGGACGCTAAAGCGCCAGCCATGGCGTCCATACAACGACAAGTAGTTAACAATGCACAATTTATACATTATTTGTTTTACTTCAAAAGCATATTCGACAATAAAATTTTATATTAATTAAAACTAAAAACATAATAACTAACACTATGGAATAAATTAAAAACACAATTATACGAATACTTTACAATTAAATTTCAAAAATAAAGCACTTGACATTGAAAACTAGTAGAACAAGTTAACAAACACTATGTAAAGAATAAAGGATCAACCAAGTCAACAATCATCACACATTACAAGTCTAATAAATAATAAAAATCACACCATATAGCTAGTCCATGGGTCATAAGTACAAAATGACTTAAAAACTTAACTCAGGTTAGCTACCAAGGCGTAAGCCTTGGCGGCTCGGCGTCCTGACGTTGCCTTATTCTTCTCTAGAGCCAATACGCCTAGTCGTCGCCCCCCAAGCAAAGCCATGACAACTATGGTTCAGCTGCCATCCGTAAAATTCACAATTGTTCCACTACAACAATCCACTAAAACTAATACGAAAATAATACACACTTCTAGCTAAAGGGAAAAAATGGAAATTTTAGAAGAGACTACAGGTACTCTCGAGGTCAGAACTTTACAAAATACAAAGCCACAAACCCCATAACCAGGAAAGGATCTACAGACCAGTGAAAAAAATACATAGTATTAACTTGAATTTTATTTAAAAAGTGCAAGGTGTTTGACGCCCTGTGAATATGACGGGAAAAATTCACTAGTATTAGCTTCTTCTTTTTCGACAAAAGAAATCACCAGTATTATATTTTGACCACCTAATCTCAAAAACTGGATAACAAAATTTTTAATACTGAGAATTAGCAAGAGATTAGTGATCAAAGCCTTTGAGATTTGTTGAGAGCTCCCTTAAAATGGAAATAAAATACTGAGAAGAGCAACATAGGCAATTTTGATTACCTAACTCAACATAGGCTATCTAGAAATTAGGGCCGTGAATAGTGCAATTTGGTACGGTTACAAAGTATAACTATAACCAAACCGTATAATATATTTAATATTATAGAAGTAACTATAATCATAGTTAACTAAACCGTTCGGTTACTAACGGTTCCAGTTAATATTTTGCGATTACTGTTTTTTTGGGTTAATATGATATTCAAAAAAATGAAATAAGTAAACAAACAAACAAATAATAAAAGGAGTTTAAAAGGTCAAACTGCAACTATTACCCACTATTAATATTGCTACTAATGCATCTATGAAATTATTAGAACTTAGAAACAACATTATGCTATATAAAAAAGTTACAAATACTCCCCAGTTTGCTATACATGCATGATATGAAGAAGTAAAAAAAATATATAAAAAACTAAAAAGCTAGCAGCACGTCAAAGAGATCAAGCCAACTGTTAAAGAGACAATGCTCACAATTTTCTCCTTGGAAGAACCCTCTTTTAACCAGCTAGAACTTGGGTTATTTGAGGGGATTGAAGGCGTGTGACAACGGTATGAGCCTGGTCTGCATAACTCGATGTTTCCAGCAAAATTGCTAGAATCCATCCTTCGGAAAACGGGAGTGCTTGGCACTGTACCAACTAAATTATTATTTGAAAGGTTGCAGACCAGGAGGCTCATCAGCTCACCAATTGAAGCTGGAATTTCACCATTAAGCTGATTGTCATTCAAGTAGAGTGTTTCCAGCATCTGCAAGTTACCTAGATTTTCTGGAATTGTTCCAGAAAGTGCGTTGTGACTGATGTTAAGGGCAATCTGAAGAGTAGAAAGTTGACCCAGCTCAAAAGGTACAACACCAGAAAAAAGGTTACCGCCCATTTGCAGTTCAGTAAGTCGGGCTAAACTCCCCAAAGTACTTGGTATTGTTCCGCTCAATCTATTATCTGATAGCCTAAGCAGTTCCAGATTCACTAGCTTGCCAAGTTTGTCAGGAAGAGAGCCAGTGAACCTGTTTCTGCTGAGGTCAAGACGCTGAAGCTTTACACAATCCCCCAACTCGTGAGGAATATTTCCAGAAAGTCGGTTAGAAGAGATATTGAACGTAACGAGCTGCACCAACTTCCCAATCTCAGGAGGGATATGCCCAACAAAGTAGTTGTCTGATAGCCGAAGCCTCTTTACATTCTTAAGTAGACCTATCTCTGGAGGAATTTTCCCTGAGAATCGATTTTGATTTATCTCAAGAGCATAAAGGTTGTGAAGTTTGGATAATTCAACAAGGAGGCTTCCTGTAAGCTGATTATCTCCTAACATTAACTGCTTAAGGGACTGGCATGTTTTTAGACCATGGGGTATGTTTCCAGACAACTTATTTGACCCAAGGCTTAGGAAACTCAATTTCTGGGACTCACAGAGTTGTGCAGGTATGCTACCTGCAAAATTATTCATGGACATGTCAAGAATTGAGAGGTTGCTGTAAGCTCCCATCAAAGAAGGAATGGTTCCCTCAAGATGATTGTCAAATAATTGACAATTCTCCAAGACTGTGAGGTTCTGAAACTCTAATGGAATTTTACCAGTCAGATTATTTATGGACAGATCTAAACGCTGGAGCTGCTTCAACTGTCCGAGCTCCTGGGGAATACCTCCCTGCAGGAGGTTTTCGAAAAGATGAAGCAAGCGAAGATTTGAAATCTTGCCCAACTCTTTCGGGATAAATCCACTGAACCTGTTTTCAGAAAGATCAATCTCAACTGCATTTATACAATTCCCTAATTCTCGCGGAATAGTTCCATTCAACTGGTTTGTATAAATATACAACCTCTTCAACTTGGTTAAATTCCCAAATTCTTTGGGAAGACTTCCAGCGAATGAATTTTCATGTAAAGCAAGCAATTCCAAACTAGTGAAATTACCAACCTCCGGAGGAATTTTTCCAGTAAAAAGATTTTCCCAAAGGATCAAGCTGGTTAGATTCTTAAGCTTTTGGAGCTCTGTAGGAAAATTACCCTGCAGCCTATTCTCTGCCAACCCAAGAACCTCTAGTTTACCACATTCAATAATCTTACCAGGTATGGGACCTGATAAAGAATTTCGACCTGCCCTGATAATCCTAAGCAATTTTAATTTACTAATAGACGGGGGGATTACCCCAGTGAGATTATTACTATAAATGACAAGCTCTTCAAGTGAACTTAAATTTCCAATCTCCTCCGGAATGTCACCATAGATATAATTCTCACAAAGATAAAGCTGTCTGAGGGAGGTAAGATTGCAGAGTGGGGCTGGCATTTCACCATGGAACCTATTTGTGCAAAGGTTTAAAACCTCTAAATGATGACAGTGAGCTAACTCATTAGGAATAGGACCGGAAATGAAATTTATGGATATATTCAATTCCTTCAAGTAAGGGAGCTTACAAATGCTTGAAGATAAATTACCAGACAAATGGAGGCTGTTGAGATTTATAGAGGTTACCTTATAATCAATGGTACAGCCTACACCAATCCATTTGCAAGGATTTAAATCGGAAGGGTTCCAGCTATTGAGATTGTTGTAAGGGTCTACAAGGGATCTCTTGAACTCCAATAGAATATCCCCCTCTTCATTCAACGAATCAACCAAGAAAATGGCACAAGAAATCAGTAGTAGCAAGTGCATAAGCTTTCGGGTTTGAAGACTTTCAAGTGTTGCCATCTCTAAGAGACAGAACATGAAGGAATATGAGCAAAAGGTACAGAATTTGAAAAAGGATCTAGAAATGATATTAAAACTCTAAATTTCTAAGATCATGACATTCTTATAAAATAACTAAAAGAGGGTAGCTCTTAAAATTTTCCAATAACACTGAGTACTTCATCATATCTCTGGAGTAAAAATAAGACAATATTATGATCACAAAACTGAAACCCTTCAAATTACTCCATCAAAAATTGAGAATAAAAAACGAAAAACAAATAACCCCACAAACCCAAAAAGCTAAAATTTCAATTAAACTGCAGAAAAATGCCTAATTAGCACATAATGTGTCAAAACCCCACAACATATAAAGTGGCCACAAACAAAAAGAGAGAAATGGGTGTTTTGCAGTGACAGTACAGAATTGTGTGAATAATAAATAAGGAAGAGATAGGCAGAGATCCAAAAAAGTAAAAGAGATAAAGAAGAGAGACGTGTGCCAACCTTCTGAGAGAGGGAGAAAGTGATAAACGAGTGACTGATTGATGAGGGCAAAAATCTATAGTCAACGAAACTTTACAGCAGTGAGTGCATTTATATGTGCGTGTAAGTGCTACTGCTAGGTGCTCTGCTACAACTGCACTTCTGTTTCTTCATCTTTCTTCTCATGATCATAATAATTCCTTGTTAGTGGTGTAAAGAAAAATTGATGGGTTGGTCTGTTACTTTATACGATTGTGATTGTGTATATAATACAGTGCATGTTGTATATATATAGGATGAGATTGAGACTAGTCGTGGAAATTGGGGCATTGCAATTTTTTCCGCCATTCTTCCTGGGCCTTACAAATTGGGACGGATGAATTTGGGAATTGGAATTTAAGGAGTTGGGTTGGTTTTTTCTTGGATTTCTGTGTCTTTTTCAGTTGGAAATGGGAGGGGGAATGTCATGATTTTCATGTAGACTATAACTCTTAGTGGAGGGATGAACTGGAAGTTCTCTCCTACTGCCTGCCGACTCTTTTGGCTGGGACAGAGGATTGACTATTAAGTGGGATGTTTATTCATTGCTTTCTTAGGGGAATGAGATTACATTCCTTCAACCCAAAATTGATTTGGACCATTTGGCGGTTTGTTTGATCAATAATTTGCAATTGATCTTTGTTTATATGCATTAGTATTTCTGTAAGATGAGAGTACTTTTAGCAAGAATTCTAAATTAAATATTAAAAAATATTCACCCTTTACCAGTAAAGATAATTTTTCATATGGATGGATATAGGTCTTGACATCGTTGAGATGGAAACTCATATTTTCACATGTGTATTTTTACATAATCCTTTCTAACATAAGAAAGTGGGTCATATCTTTATGTGAGAGAGAATCTTGTAAAAATATCAAAAACTCATAAAAATAATGATCGCCTTTGAGATTTGTTGAGAGCTCGCTTAAAATAAAAATAAAATACTGAGAACAGCAACATAGGCTATTTTGAAGTCGATAAACTCGACATTACCTAACTCAACATAGGCTATCCAGAAATTAGGGGTGTGAATGGTGCAATTTGGTACGGTTACAAAGTATAACTATAACCAAACCGTATAATACATTTAATATTATAGAAGTAACTATAATCATGGTTAGCTAAACCGTTCGGTTACTAACGGTTCCAGTTAATATTTTGCTATTACTGGGTTAATATGGTATTCACAAAATGAAAGAAATAAATAAACAAATTAATAATAAAAGGAGTTTAAAAGTTCAAACTGCAACTATTACCCACTATTAATATTGCTACTAATGCATCTATAAAATTATTAGAACTTCGAAACAACATTATGCTATATAAAAAAGTTAAAAATACTCCCCACGAGTTTGCTATACATGTATGATATGAACAAGTAAAAAAATTATGATCTTGTTATTTATGTGAGTGGTTAGCATGAAGTTAATTTTTGTCAATTGATTAATACAGTGTTGACACGCAGGCAGGATGTGATCTCTCTGCGTGTTAGTACTATTTAAAGTTAACTTCATAATAACCGGATTCGTTATTTATATATAATTGGAACTCTTTTTTGAACGGACGAAGTATTTCTTATTAACAGTTGCATAGATATGGATAGCAGATGAGTATAGTGGGACGAGATTTCCCTACTTCCTGGAGATTAATGCATAAACAAGACCTGCTTTGGCAGCAAAAGAGATATGAAAAAGATTAAAAACAAAGGAGTATAAAATTTCAGAATAGTAACACCAATATTAGCACTAGGCACTTCGTACGGACAATGTGGGTCCTACGCAAACTCTGATTCAAAAATATAATAATAAATTAATAAATTAATTAAAAATGCCCGAGTCTAACTCAGTTCATTGAATTGCTTTTTAATCCAAATACTCCACCCATTAATTCAGAAAACCGGGGGGGAAAAGGAGAGAAATATAAAAAAAGTGAATTCGAATCCTAGTAGTAATCTATATTTATTTCTTAGGGTTTAAAAAGTCCTATAAATACTTCATCCTTTATTAATTATATTATAACTTCTAGTTGTTAAAATTAATTTTTAGAGGAAATTGAATTTATTCTATTCTATGCCTACTATTAGATGATGATGATGTTTTAATTCCTTTTTTTTTTTTTAAAACCCACCGATATTCTCAATTATGAACAATCATACAAACATGATATTCTCAATAAAGTAACATGTTTGCAATCGATTTATTCCTGTCAATTTTTTTTAAAATATAATAATAATATTTTTAGAGACCGTAAGCACGTGCAATTTTCAAGTTTCAAATACCTATAATGTGTTTCGTTTCAATTCATATACTCCCTCGGTTCCATATTAACGGTCTTTTTAGCTTCATGTACATGAATTAAGAAACTCATTTAATACTATCATTTACTAAGAATTAAAATTTGTATGAAATTCCATCACTATTCTTTTATGAAAAATTGAAAACCATTCTTGGGACAATGAGAAAAGTTAGGGGTGATATAAGAACATAAATAATTTATTCTCCTAGAAAGATGTAAAAGACAAATAAATTGGAACAAATTTCTTCTTCTAAAAAGACAGTTAATATGCAATTTTCAAGTTTCAAATACTTATAATGTGTTTCGTTTCGATTCATATAATTGATATGGATAATATGCTAGGGTAGCTTTTCTTTAGCGTCCACTATTAACTAGAGAATTCTCTATAATCTAAATGTAATAAAAATAAGGTTTCTAGAATATATTTAGTTGATCAACAATTTGATTGTAGTATAAATTTCAGCTAGGGTGATGATATATGCACACCCAAATATAAGTAAATGCCTAATTTGTCCTTACTAAATAAGACACATATAGTTAGGTAAGCTAGGCTTTCTTCTAATTTTGGCATTTATCATATTATACACAATAAGTATAAAACAAAAAAACAACAACTTAAACAAGTATAACTATTATGTAAAATAATTAAACATTACATAATACTTGTCAAAAGATGAAGACAAACTTAAACTCGTAAAATATAAAATGTTCATGCCTTCAAAGAAAATTAGACACAACAAAAAAAAATTCTATTTTATAATAATAACACAAAAATAAACTCATTATTGATAGCTAAATAATTGAACTGATGAATGAGTAGTAGGATGAACAATAGTTTATTTAATATTATTATCAAAAATTGGATGACTTTTTTTTGGTCAATTTTCTTTTAAGATATTAACATTTTTAAGATACTACCTCCGTCCTACAATAAGTGCTTTTGTAGGCTTAATATTTTTTTCCAAAATAAGTGATGTGTTAGAATTCCAATACAATTTTTACAATATTTTCCCATATGTGCCCTTATGCAACCAATGGTATTTATTGCATATTTATTAGGAAGTTAAAGGTTGAAGAAAGAGAAAGAGAGACCAAAAGGCAATAAAAAAAGTTTCAAAGAAAGTATATTAAGGGTATTTTTGTCATTTTAGCTTGTGTATTGATTTGTGTAATTTAAGCTAAAAAGACACTGATTATGAGACGGAGGTAGTATTAACTTGGCGCATATTTGGTTACACAGCGTTTGGAGCGTTTCGTAGTCCAAGTGCACTTGAAAATTAACAACTTATTTCAAACGCAGTTCATTTATACTACCTCTGTCCCATAATAAGTGCTTTTTTAGCTTAAATCACACATACCAATACACAAGTTAAAATGGCAAAAATACCCTTAATATACTCTTTTTTTTGTTTAAGACTTTTTTTATTGTCTTTTGGTCTCTCTTTCTCTTTGTTCAACCTTTCAACTTCCCAATAAATACGCAATAAATACCATTGGTTGCATAAGGGCACATATGGGAAAATATTATAAAAATTGTATTGGAGTTCTAACACATCACTTATTTTGGGAAAAAATATTAAGCCTAAAAAAGAACTTATTGTGGGACGGAGGTAGTAGTTCATTTCATTCACAAATACAAATTCCAACGCAGTGTTTGGAATTCCAACACCATGCGTCAAAAATGATGCGTTCAAATGCGTCAAACCTACCATTGCTAATGCTAGTAACCAAACAAACCTTGGCATTAACTAATTGTTGGGACTTTATCCCCTGATTTTTACAGTTAAGAAATTACTGCCCAATTGGTGCTCTGATTACAGAATGAAATTGTGGCTTGTGCAGTGAAAATAACTGACTGGTATTCTACTGGACCTCTCTACGCTACTAGTAGGAACAACATAGTAAAATTTCAACACTCGAATAATGTTAAATTTGGGCCAAGGACACAGCTCCGACATTGTAGAATGACACCTGCAGTCACACATACTACTACTAGAATGCATTCTTCTCTTTCAATATGTGCTGCGGCATTTGTAAGTAAATCTGCTGTTAACCTTTCTTGTTTTACCTGCTGCCTGCATTAGTTGTATGTCTATTGCGTATTTTGATAACCACTAGTAGTATTTTATTTAGCTCATTAATTCAAGTAATCATAAAATTTTGCACTCTCTCCGACACATTTACAAGTCCTACACAACTAAATTTACAAAGGAAAATGATATATATGTCGGCAAATATTAGACCAAGTTAGATTGCAAAACGTACAAGTGTATACGATCAGATATAATAAATTAAGTTAGGACCTGTTAACGTCAAGATCTCGCCACGCGCCTCAATCACAAAAAGCGCACCTAACCCTGCACAATGAACACATCAGCACCGGATCTCGACCGCTCAAGCCGCCGGGGATCGCTCCGGTGTGAGAATAAGTACAGGCCGGAAAAAAAGGTTAACAATGGAGGTTTGTGTGCTTTAGTGTTTGGAGAGAAAAAATGTTATGTTACCCTTTTTGTGTAGTGCCCTGTACCCATATATTATCTCACCAACTTGCATGTTTTTCCCCGATGCCTACGTCAGCTGTCTGCATGCAGGCTTTTTCATTCCCTGCTCTTCACTAAGTCAATATTATGTCAACTCCACATTAATGAATGTGGCTTAAGACGGTTGGACCCATCACCTCAATCAGCCGCATGCTAATCCCACAGATTAGGGATAATGTTTAGTCTATAAGCTGCCATCTATCACCCACTACCAGCTCTGGCCCAGACCAAATAATTATTTAGAAAATAGCCCAACACTCCAAAAGTCCAACTAATGTTGACCCGACCGGCCCAAATATCCACAGCCCAACAGCCCACCAAAATTTGATTATGTTGTGGTAGCTATTGAAGAATCAAAAGATTTTTCATCTCTTACTATACAAGATTTGCAAGGGACCTTGAAGGCTCATGAAGTAAGGATAAATCAAAGAAATCCTTCTCCTCTTCCTGATCAAGCTCTTAAATCCCAAGTTTCATTTACGGGAGGCCGTGCTTTTCATTATGGTCGTGGTCGTCGTGGTAATGGCAACTTCAGAGGTAAAGACTTTCATTTTCAAGGCAGAGGAAGAGGCTATAAAAATGATTCAAATGAAGGTGGAGAAAATCTGATCAAGAATTTCTAAAGAGGAAGAGGTCGTGGTTATCAAAGAGGTCGTGGCTATCAAAGTGGCAGTGGCTATCAAAGAGGAAGAGGTCGTGGCTATTTTGAATGTTACCATTGTCATAAACCCGGTCATACATATAAAGAATGTCGTTTTAGAACGGAGGGAACACAAAATGAGACCGGATTGATGCATGAAAACAAAACTGATGAAAAAGATGTGCAAGATACTTTATTGCTGGCATTCCAAGGTGATAATATGGATGATGTTTGGTATTTAGATAGTGGCGCAAGCAAACATATGACCGAAAATAAGAATTTATTTTCAGACTTGGTTGAATCTAACCATGGGCAGGTAAAAATTGGAGATGACAGAGCCTACAAAATTCAAGGCGTTGGTGAAGTTATTTTTCAAACAAAATCTGGTAAAGTGGAGAAGATGCCTGAAGTTTATTATATTCCTGAATTAAAAAATAATTTGCTCAGCACCGGTTATCTTTTGAAGAAGGGGTTTGATATTCATTTTCATGATAATGCTTGTTTTTTGTCGAAGAAAAATCAGTTGATAGCAACAATTGGAGTAACTTCAAATAATCTTTTTCCTATAAAACTTCAGGTTGCTAACATTTCTTGTTTCTCTACCATTGATAAAGAAATTTCCAAGTTGTGGCATGACAGGTATGGTCATTTAAATTATGACAGCCTAAAATTGCTAGCAGCAAAGAAGATGGTTGAAGGACTTCCTCAAATTAATCAAACAAATCAGATTTGTGAAGGATGTCAACTTGAAAAACAACATAGAGAACCGTTTCCTCACAATCTTCGTGGAAATCAAAAAGGCTGTTGGATTTAGTTCATTCAGATTTGTGAGGACCAATGCTGGTTACTTCTCATGGAGGTAGCAAATATTTTATTATATTTGTTGATGATTTCTTGAGGAAAGTTTGGGTTTATTTTCTCAAAGAAAAATCTGAATCATTTCAAGCCTTTAAGGAATTCAAAGCTGAAGCTGAAAAATTTTATGGTTGTCGACAGAGGTCGTGAATACCTTCCAATTGAGAAATATTGTAAAAATGATGGAATTAGGCATGAATTGACAGTAAGGCATACACCACAACAAAATGGTGTTAGTGAAAGAAAAAATCGAACCATCATGGAAATGGCAAGATGCATGCTGAAAATGAAAAAGTTAGAGAAAGAGTTTTGGGCAAAAGCTTTATCCTGTGCTATTTATTTGATTAACAAGTCTCCTACAAAAAGTCTGAACAATTGCACACCTCATGAAGCATGGTATGGGTTGAAGCCAAAAGTTAGTCACCTGAGGACTTTTGGATGTGTTGCTTATGCACATATTCTGGATGCATTAAGGAACAAGTTGGATGATAAAGCAGAAAAGTGTATTTTTATCGGCTACAGTGAAAGGAGCAAAGCTTACAAGCTTTACAATCCAGTGACACAGAAGATTGTGATTAGTCGAGATGTCCGATTTGATGAAAATTCTTCATTTAATTCAGGAGTTGATTTTCTTGAAAATTGGCCAAGTTTTTGTGATACTAATGATGATTCTCAAGATGAAAGCAAGCCTATTTCTCCAAGATACTCTTCTCGTGAAAACTCCCCTCAAAGCACTCCTCAAAGAAGAACAAAAAGCTTAAGAGAAATTTATGAGTCAACTGAGCAAATTGATCCAGATGATACTGTATTTTTTGCCTTCTTTACAGGAGAAGATCCAATTTCTTATGATGAAGCATCAAAAGAAGAAAAGTGGGAACTAGCCATGAAAGAAGAAATGAAAGCTATAGAAAAGAATGAAACGTGGGAGCTTACAAATTTGCCTCCGAACAAGAGTTCTATTGGCGTAAAGTGGGTGTATAAAATAAAAATGAATTCAGATGGCTCCATCAACAAAAATAAGGCGAGGCTAGTTGCAAAGGGGTATAAGAAAAAGGAAGGAGAAGACTTTACTGAGGTATTCGCTCCAGTTTCTAGACTTGACACTGTTCGTTTGCTTATCTCACTTGCAGCTCAAAATAATTGGAGTATATTTCAAATGGATGTGAAATCTGCGTTTTTGAATGGTTTTTTGGAAGAAGAAGTTTATGTTGAGCAGCCACCTGGTTATGTGAAGAAGGGAGTAGAAAACAAAGTTTACAAATCGAAGAAGGCGCTTTATGGACTGAAACAGTCACCAAGAGCTTGGTATGGTCGAATCAATTCGTACTTTGAACAAAGTGGTTTTTGGAAATGCCCGTACGAGCCCACTCTCTACATCAAAGGCACATCACAAGAAAGCTTCATGGTTGTAAGTCTTTATGTTGATGATCTCATTTTTACTGGAAATAATTTGAAAGTGTTGAATGATTTTAAAGCCTCCATGATGAAAGAATTTGAAATGACAGATTTGGATAAGTTACATCACTTTCTTGGCATTGAAGTTCATCAAACCAAGAAATGGATTTTCATTTCACAAGAAAGTTATGCAAAAGAAATTTTAAGAAAATTCAGAATGGAGAATGCAAATCCTGTGTCAACTCCATGTATCACAGGGTTAAAATTAAGTAAAGAAAGTGAAGGCAAGCTTGTGAATTCTACTATGTTTCGAAGTTTGGTTGGAAATTTTGACTGCAACTAGACCAGATATCATATTTGCAGTAAGTCTGGTAAGCAGGTTCATGGAGAAACCATACTCTAATCACTGGGAGACTGCAAAAAGGATTCTGCGATATGTCAAAGGAACCATTGATTATGGTATTTTTTATCAAGCTAGTATTCCGATTAATCTTGTTGGATATACCGACAGTGATTTAGCAGGAAGCGTTGATGATAGTAAAAGCACTTCGGGCTATGTTTTTAGTCTTGGAAGTGGCCCAATTTCATGGTGTTCGAAGAAACAATCTGTTGTTGCTCTTTCTACAACGGAATCTGAATATATCGTTGCTTCTTTAGCAGGATGTCAAATTGTTTGGCTCCAAGGAATTTTGGAGTGTGTGAAGCATAAGCAGATCAGTCCAACAACACTATTTTGTGACAATAGTTCAACTATTTCAGTAACAAAGGATCCAATACTTCATGGAAGAACGAAACATATTCGTATTCGATTTCATTTCTTAAGAGAGTTGATAAAAGAAGACATTATTCATGTGGAGTATTAAAGGACGGAAGATCAGTTAGCAGATATATTCACAAAGCCTTTAAGCAGAGAAGTTTTCAAGAGAAATATTGCAAGTTTGGGAATAAAAAGCAAATTTGGTTTACGGGAGGCATTGCTGGGAAAAGCTAAACCAAATATTTTAGATTGTTCTTAATTAATATTAGTACATGAATTGGTGATTTCTACGTACATGATACATGTATGTACATGAATGTAGTTAAGTGTTAGATTCATGTACATGTATTTGATCATTATTAATGTAGCTCTAGAAGTATCCTAGTAGTCCTATAAATAATCTTGTACTTTGTTCATTTGAAACAAGGGAGAGAAAGAGTTCAATTCATATATATAAATCATATTTTCTCCTTCTTTGAGGCAACATGAACGATTAAATATTTTGAAAGTATTCATGTTCTGTGTTTATTAATTTTGAGATTTATTGTGTTTGCAAGTTACCTCCCTTTCCAGCAACAAATTCAACGAAGTTTTTTTGCAGGCAACAATGTGGTGAAATACCCAACTGTATATGGAATATCAGTTCTGGCGGCGTCCCTTTCCTGAACCTCTCTCATAATTTATTTTTGAGCTTGCAAAGTTGCAAGAAGCTTTCATGTTTCAAAATCATAGCTTTCTTGATCAGTTCCAGAACCAATTTCCTGAACCTCTCTCATACCGGCCTGAAATCAGTTCTAAACATTTCTCTGTTTTGTATTCTTTTCTTCCCATCTTACAAGCAAGAAAAGGGAATGTTACTTTCCCTCTCATGGGGACATCAGAGTAATCAGACCATGACCTAATTAGAATCACACTTTTTCATCTCATTAAGAGAAGTTGTTGGTGCGTGTAAAGAGTAGAAAAGACTGTAGCCATGCTAGCTTGTACATCCACTCAAAGCTTCAAGCTCCTACAATAGCCCAAAGGTGAACCATAGAATGTGACAGGTAGAACCTGAAAACCCAGAAAATGACTACAATATATTAATAATGTCCTAAATATTTTGATTGTTGCAGTTGAGCTGACCAGCACTTGCAGATGAACACCAAAACATGCACATGAAGTTGCAAGCTGCATACCATACTGGCTAGTTTATTATCATCATCATCAAAGGAAGAACTCTCGATTTATCAGCAACACATTTAACAAGAAAAATAATTACAGCAGCAGTAGAACTAGATGATGATGATGATGATGATGATGATAAAATTCCAATAATCATTTTGGAAAACTAAACATATTCTTCTTCTTGTTATAATTAACATCAAACAAAGAAGAACAGACTCCATCAAGGCACAAAAACAAAAACATTCCAACTCCTAGTGCTCTCCATGGATGGCCACATGCATGCTGCTCAATACCCAAGCTTCTTTTTCAAACCTAGAACAAACTCATAAACCTTTTGAGAGTCAGGAAGGGACTTGGAAACACTTTCCTTCTCCAAGCACCTCTTCACCCATGCAATCAATTTGGGGCACTCAGACTCGATACTGAAGTTCCCAAATGTCTCGTAGGCACAAAACCAGCTATAGAAGGGGACAAGGATTACATCCACATACCCAAAACTCTCACCCCCAAAGTAACACTTGTCACCAAGCTCACCTTCCAACACCTTGAGGTACTCTATCAATTCCTTCTTGGCTGCCACCTGTTCTTCTCCTTTGCTGGCCCAAGTTTTCCTCCCAGCATCATAGATCTGCATTTCAATTTCCACCATTTTTAGAAAAACTAAGAGAATTTTAAATAATATATATATAAAAGAAAAGAGAGGTCTCAAAAACCATGTAATTAAAAAGTCAAAAAACAAACAGTTAAACCAATAATAATATAACTGTGTTAAGATGAAATGAACAAAAGAGACTGTAATGTGTATACACACACCTTCTTGTCAACATAGTCAGCCCAGAACCTAGCTTGAGCTTTCTGATAAGGATCAGATGGCATCCATGGAGTTTCACTCTTCCAGACCTCATCAATGTACTGAACTGCAACGGAAGACTCACAGATTGATTTCCCATTGTGGATCAGAACCGGGACTTTCTTGTGAACCGGGTTCATCTGGAGAAGTAAAGGGCTTTTGTTCCTCAACTCCTCTTCTTTGTATTCATACTCAATACCCTTTTCAGCTAGTGCAATTCTTACCCTCATTCCATACATACTAACCCAACAATCCAACAGAACAACCCCATCCGCCATTACTGCAAATTAAAAAGATTAAAGATTTGGGCTTTTTTTCAGTGAAAGCAAAATGGGGGATAGAGAATATTTGTAGAGGGAATGGAGGTGGATTTGGTTTGGAAATGGACGTCATGGATGATTCTGATTTCTGGGGGGACAAGGCGTAGTATCATAACAGTAACGTAGCAGATCTTGCCTTGTATTTTATTTTAACAATGCTGCTATCATATAAAAAATTTCACGTAAAGCTCACATACACACACATGTATAATGTGAGCCCCCGCTTGATATGTGAGGCCCGCAGTAAGTATATGTGTATGTGAGATTATTTATGTGATAGTAGCATTATTTATTTCCTTTCTTGTCCTCAAGTAACTACACTTGCACCAATCTTGAGGACTGTGAAACCAAAACCACCGGATATTTCTTGAGATGGAAAATAAGGTTGTTAGCTTTGTTTTGTTTATTTTCATTACCTAATTAACCTTTTTGTTGGTCACGTTTTGATTTGCTTAATACCTAACCTCGGCTTCTCTAGCTTGTTATATACTTAATTTTGTTAGCCTTTTGTCCCCCGCCCCCCAACCCCCCCCCCCCCCCCCCCCCTCCCCAAAAAAAACAAATAATAACATGTAGGGGACTTTTAAGTTTTAAATTCAATTCTCAAATAATGTAAAATAAATTGTGATAATTTTATAAAATCCATTGTACTTGGAATACTGTTTCCCTTGAAAAAACAGAAGCTTCAAAGAAAATATGTTAGTGTTGGGTATTTTTTTTATTTTCTTAGGAAAAAATTAGGGCAGTTGGATCCTAAAAATAACCCTAAAGCTAAAAATATCTCTTTTTGGTAAAAGTACACATCTAAAGATGAAAGAAAAGTAAAACATAATTATACTAGTAGTAACGCTTTTTATATGCTTTTTACTAGTAGTAGTACATTGGAGACTGCTTTGGGCCATCATAAATCAGTGTTATCTTCATGTAAAATAGCCCACTTTATTATTTCTTTTCAACACGTAGTTTTCAACAGTGTGTATATATATATACATACATATATATACATATATATATATATATACACACACACAAACACCACTTACTACAGTAGCATTAATATTCACAATGCAATAATTAAGCAGTTATCGGCTACCTTTTATAGATGCATAAGCAGATAACAAGACCAAACTAATGGTTTTCCAACTACTCCAAGCAACATTTTCTTACATGGATATGACATGTAAACTCAGTTTAGATTTTCAGGAGTATTAATCCGGCCACATTTATATGGAAAAAATTAGTGATACATCCATAAAATGAGGATTCTAGACTAAACTTATGTGCCAGAAAGGATATTGTACAAAATTAATTAAATTCGTAGCTTGTACCCTGCAACATCAATTGCACTGCCTCAAAAATCTTTTCAGAAGTTCCAAAATCAGCCACCACCTCTCAAGTTTGGCTGGTGGAGCACCTCAACATGTACAAACATTATCCAAAACTTGCACAGATATATACCGGATCCAAAATTGTCTCATGGAAGGTGTCACCACTCGTAAAACATAATCCAGAACTACAGATATTACATCAAAGGCTGCACCTGCAACAAATAGTAAACCTTACGTGACATCGTGATAGCAAGATTTATCAATTACTCCCTCCGTTTCCAAATTACAAACGCATTTTCCTTATTTGTCCATTCCAAAATTAGGGGGATGCAATTCTATTCTTAGACTATAAAGTTGCATGAAATTCCAAACATGCAATTACTTTTATTCTTAGTAAATTGGAGTAATATCATACCACCACTACTACATTTCTAGTCAACTTTGATATAAGTGGAAAAATAAAATTTTACTTAAAAGTCATCGTTTCGCAAATGTATCTATAATTTTGGAATGGAGGGAGTCCAAGGACGTTGTAAAAATATACTGATTATAATAAATAAAAAAATCAACAATGAGGGTTAGTTATATCAATAATCGGGTTTCTTTCATAAATACCGTGCAAATTAAGGGCCTAAACATTGCTTTTCTTGGCTGAATGATCTCAGACGTTCAATAAGGTTCCCTTTCAATGATTCAGGAACTTGCGAAAGAAAAGTAGTTCTGGCATCAGCTATCAACGACCTCCTGCATAACAATAGTAGTATAATGATGAATTAGATTTTTGAATTCTTATAAGAACAAAAGTGAGATCAGGATATTACAATGAATATACATAAACAAAAGACTTGTGGCTTAGAAACTACCGTAAAAGTCACCCACCCAAACCCAACCAAAATTATACTCACTCCATTTGGAAATTAGTGTCCTATTTTCCTTGCTGATTTTTTTTTTTTGCAAATGTTACAGTTTGTATTCGACACTCGAGATATAAATTTATGGGCGAGTTTCTTTCAATATTAAACATCAAAGATTAAATTTTATTATTAAGAAAACAAATTGAGAAAAAAATGTTGTTCGAATGCAAAGTTTAATATTCGGAAAGAAATCAACAAAGGAAATATTTCTCATTTTCAGGCGGAGATAGTATAACGCAATTACTTGAAAGTAACATAAAATAAGATCCTGGTAAATATGCCACTCAATTAATTGATCACACCATACAACAAGATCCGGGTAAGAATACTAATTGCTTGGGTTTTACGATTGATTCCGCATCAGAGATCAAGGCGGTTCAGTCTGTGTCATACTTTAGTGCTTTTTTCTCCTAATCATGCTACTAGAAAATTAGTATTTCTCATCGGGCACAAATTTAAGGTAAAAAAAAGTTACAATGATTAGAAAAATTATAATTTTATTCATTTCTAGAAATTGTATTCCTCGATACTCGCAACTGCTTCAAGTGCTATGTTGTCCATTGCACTTTCTTGTTTTTGTTAATTATCCCTAGCCCTCTTGTGGTATCGGAAAAGACACTAGACAGCTATGAAAGGGGTCATCCAATCTGTTGTTGAGTAGGATAAATTAGCCAGTTTGACGGCTAAAACTTGTGAAACCAAAGGTTTCATATGAATCAGAGGGTTGTTTATTCCTCTACACACAAAATTGTTGTTCCATGTTTTCCCTGCAAAATTTCCTACTAACACAATGATTTTTGTAGGGGGAAAGGAGGTGGAAACAACCACGATAGCAACCCCTAATTGAGAGGCACTATAGTAGCACCTAACCAAGTGAGGGGCCCAAAGTTTCCTCCAAAACATGCCCCTATTTTCACCAAAAAATAAATCCGAAGAGGACATCTTGGTACTTACTTGGTGTTCGGGTTCAACTCATAGTTATCACGACGCCACAGCGAACGCTATGATATTTGACCGCAAGGACGCTTGGGCGCCAGCCATGGCGTCCATAAAACGACAAGTAGTTAACAATGTACAATTTATACATTATTTGTTTTACTTCAAAAGCATATTCGACAATAAAATTTTAAATTCATTAAAACTAAAAACATAATAACTAACACTATGGAATAAATTAAAAACACAATTATACGAATACTTCACAATTAAATTTCAAAAATAAAGCACTTGACATTGAAAACTAGTAGAACAAGTTAACAAACACTACGTAGAGAATAAAAGATCAACCAAGTCAACAATCATTTTACAGTACAACTTACAAGTCTAATAAATAATAAAAATCACACCATATAGATAGTCCATGGGTCATGAGTACAAAATGACTTAAAAACTTAACTCAGGTCAGCTACCAAGGCGTAAGCCTTGGCGGGGCTCGGCGTCCTGGCGTTGCCTTATTCTTCTCTAGCGCCAAGACGCCTAGTCGTCGCCCAAGCAAAGCCATGACAACTATGGTTCAGCTGCCATCCGTAAAATTCACAATTGTTCCACTACAACAATCCACTAAAACTGATATGAAAATAATACACACTTTTAGCTAAAGGAAAAAAATAAAAATTTTAGAAGAGACTACAGGTACTCTCGAGGTCAGAACTTTACAAAATACAAAACCACAAACCCCATAGCCAGGAAAGGATCTACAGACCAGTGCAAAAAATACATATTATTAACTTGAATTTTATTTAAGAAGTGCAAGGTGTTTGCCGCCCTGTGAATATGACGGGAAAAAATCACTAGTATTAGCTTCTTCTTTTTCGACAAAAGAAATCACCAGTATTATATTTTGACCACCTAATCTCAAAAACTAGATAACAAATTTTTAATACTGAGAATTAGCAAGAGATTAGTGATCAAACTTTTGATGTTGAGAATTTAGATGAGATCGGTTGAAATAGCATTGATCGGGATGGTGCGTATTAAAATCCACTCTTTTTGTTGTCTATTAAAACTAAAATTCTTGTTGATGTCTATCGTAATTATCTTTAAGAAACTAAGAGAGAAAATTTGAACATCTTCATTCTCTTCTATACAAACTAGAGCTTTGAATCAGCGAAAAAATCATCATTAACCAATCTTCTATACAAACTAGAGCTTTGAGCTTTCATGTATGTATAGATATGCCCTCCTCTTTTGTGCTTTTATGATGGAATATCTTATAAAGAGTAAAGACTCTTTAATTTTAGTGCATACTTTGAGCAATAAGATCATGGTTTCCTTAATTAGTATCAAATAAAAACATTCTATATACTCTCTTTTCACAAAAACGAGTCCAATTTCACGTATTGTATAGACTTAGACCTTTATTTTCTCAATATCAAAATTAAAACTAAATTTGTTATTTTGATAAAACAATGAGAATAATGTTTAAGTATTTATCAAACAAAATTGAGAAAAATGTTTAAGTGCATACTGGGCAATATACATAACATATTTTTTTAAATAAAAAAGTTAAAAATTGAATGGAACTCTCATTAATAGATGCAGAGAGCTCATGTATTCTGTGACCCCCTTATCTGACTCCACCGCACAGAGCGCACCGAGAAAACAAATAATAATGGCAAATGAAGTATAAAAATCAAGTTTAAATAATTAGCAAATAAGCCTACCCCATAAATATTCCAGTCACAAAAATTATATTAACAATAATGTACAGTGAAACTAAAGTAAAGCTTTTTTAAAAATTCTTGTTCTTTTTTATTTGCAATCAGCAAAAAGAATAGAACGAAAACTGATATCAATATAGAACAAAGATGGACACATAGGAAGGATATGGGTGCACAAGAGAATATGGGGGTTCGTCAAATCTTAAAATAATAGGGATTACGGATACAGTACATAATAATTATATGATCTAAATTAAAATCAATAAAAGGAATAGATAAATCTACAACTGCTTTTGTAATTTTAGTTAACATGGTTCATGATAAAGTTAAAACTGTGTACAAAATTAAAATCAAATTATTTTGGTTGAAAATACATTAATATAAATAAGGAGTGTATGTCAAATTTGAGAGCATGTTAAAGGAACTCATTTCACCGATTTAAACAATATTTGATAATAGTGCATTTAATTGCCAACATCACATTTAATTGATCCTCTTTATTGCAAATTAAAATTATATTGGAATAGTAATATTGTTAATTATTTAAAATTTTAATTTAATTTTCAATTAATATATCATCTTTAACACCAATTAAAATAATAATGGAACCCGACTAATAGCCCCTTTTATCAGTTGTGGACCCCTTTATCAACCACATAGTACTAAAATGTCGATTACATCAACCACGCTTTAATCTCTCTCAACTAGAAACCCCTATCTCATGCTCCTGCATCTGTTCACTAAAGAAAAGCAGCAAGAAGAAGACAGGGAGACTGGTCAATTGACAGACATCAGTCCAAGTCCAATTCGTTTAAGGCACACCTCCATTACCTACCGCCTCTCAACCTTCAATTTGAAGGTCAAAATTTATCTCTCCCCTCTTTTCTCTCTCAATATAAACACACCCACACATGTACTGAAATTTGCACATTCCAGGCCTTGTCTCTTCTCCCTGTTCTAGTTTTTTCTGACAAATCCCAGAATAAAATTGGGGGATACTATAATTGACGTACCCCATGTGCACCGCCGTTCAATCCCCCCCCCCTTTTTCCTGCTAACTGCATCAAACAGGCGCACCCCTGCTTCCTAGATGGACGCAAACCCCTCATTAGAAAATATATATTTTTGATATCCTAGAAGTGAATTTTCAACTTATGATCTTAACGCATGTTAGTAGTCTAAGTTAACAACTGGCCAGTGGATCTCTCTTGATTCTCTTATACTTTCACCAACAACAAATCTCCAAAAATCCTCCTTGATGGTATTATGCACTTCCATGCTCTAACCTAAAACCTCACCCTCTCTTCCCAATTTACTAATCTACACTTGTACATGTTAAATATGCATTTTGCTTATTTTAAGGATCTATCTTGTTCTTGCCTCTACGAAATTATTCTTATTTCTTATCGTTACGAGTTCTGTTATTTTTCCCTTTTAATAAGTAAATAATCTATGTTACAAACTCTTAATTTGAATGAAGTTCCAAATATATGGATGAAAACTTCAAGTTTCAGTACTGAAGTCGAAATTAGCCTCTCTTAACAAGACTTAAGAGCTGAAGCAATTACATGGAACCACGCATTTGAGAGTCGAACTGTATAGATAGATTTAACATCACAGTATACCAAAGTTAAATACATGAAAACTTACTTTATGTCGTTTTTGTTTGATGAATCGTTGTCTGCTACCCGTGCACATAACCTCTTAGAACGCATAAAATTGTGAACATCATTTGACCAACCACATGATCGCAAAACTAAAGAAGCTTCTTTCTTGAGACTGAAACATACCAACAAAAAAAACATATTAGTAATCCTTCTGAAAGGACATCAGGAAAACCAGAACCTAGAATGTATAGAAGAATAGAACAACACAAATCATCAACGAATATCTAAGGAAAAATTTATCATCTTCCAGAACGTAAAAAGATATAAAGAGGAAGAAAATTATAGGTGAATCACTATGCACAGTAACAATGTGAAATACATAATCCTTAGCATAGACTTCTAACTTTGGATACATCGCGTTAGCAACTTGCTAATGGTGATAGCACTATAGCTTAGATGCTGCTTCATATTTCAGCTTACCCTATTAAGCTATAATGTTATATTATTCAGCCATGCAGTGGCAGTAATTATGAGTACTAAGTTTAAATTTATTGGGATATATCACCTACTCATTCCACTAGTCTAAAAGAATTGCAGATTGGAGCAGTTGTAACTGTGGCATATTTCAAAATCAGCTCTAATTTAGACAAAAACAGACTCCCTGAACCACGCATAAATCACCCCTCCCTTGTGGAAACACATCCAATTATGCCAACCTACAAAACTGAAACCTCATTTATGGCTCTTATAGCCAATAAGCACCCCCCCAATTCCAGCTAGGAAACAGAATTACACTGAAATCTCCCACAACACACCAGTGGAGACTCCAATCCTAACTCTCTAGCAACAACACTCAAACCTAAACGTCTTATATTCACACCATTCACATGATCACGAACTTTATTCACCCAATCAAATCAACACTCCATTGTCCTGCACAAATGCAAATGTGAATGATGGCCAACGTTATATTCCTCTTACTTAGCTAAAAAGTACTCCCTCTTGTTATAAAATTAGAGATACATATTGACTTTTTAAGTCAGTATGTATGTTTGTAACATTCTTATTAATTTATGTACTATCAAATATAGTTATTGTACTAATTAAAAATTACTAAAAAATACCATATTTGTTGCTTTCAAAATTTAAATGAAATCGTATCTATTTTAAATTTTAGGAGATTTAACCGACTCACAAAGTTAAAAATGTATCTCTAATTTAGGAACTGAGGGAGTAAATTGTTATCTTAACTAACATCCCTTCACCCACTACAACTGACCCTACAAAAGGGGTACTCGGCTCATCTTTTACCAAATTTACTATTCTTTAACCTGGGTCTTTGAGACTCCTTATATGCCACACTCAGATCAGTAACCTTACTCATACCTATCCAATCCACCATCCCCTGATTCCCTGCAGCCTAGACTCCCCCTTTCCCGCTTTAATTTGTAGTTCATAAAATGTTAAGTCTCCTAAGTTTCCTCGATCCATTCTTCAAACGTTCCTTCTATTAATATCCCTGTTATGCCAAAAGATCAACTTAGCCCCTTTCATGCTTCCTATTCAAACTCCTTTTGAACTAGTCCAGATTCGCTTCATAGTTCATTGTCCCCTCCACACAAACACCAATCCTTTCTAAATCTTCATAACCAAAACCAAATCGAACAACCGACCAAACCAAACCAAACCACACGAATTAACTTATTTTGGTTTGGTTTGGTTCCATATTTTTATAAATCGATCATTGTTGGGTTGGTTTGGGTTAACCATTAGAGTAAACCAAGTAAACCGAACCAACCCGAATACATAGAGAAATAGGTAAATATAATACTTACTACTAGGGTTGCAAACGATCTGATTCGATCCGAACTTTGTCAAACTCGAACCTAACACGAACACAATAAGTCGAACTCGAACAATGTTCGAGTAACACGATCGAACCAACACACGTGTGCGAATTCGGATCGTTGTTCGCGAACATGCTCGAATTCGCGAACATAGTGTCCAACATCATCATGTTCACGAACAAAGTCGAACATTATCAACGCAATAAAGCAAAAATTAGGCCAAATATTATAAATACTCGAGCATGTCACGAGCTACTTGTGAATCACTAGAATCGAACTCAAACCGAACTGTTCGCGAACAAGTCGAACAGAACCACATGATTTGCGAACATATTTGATCGACCAATCGAGCGTGATGCCATGTGCAAACTCAATTCGACAAGGCAATCCGATCGAACCGAACCTGTTCGCGAACGGTTCGGTTCGTTTGCAGACCTACTTACTACTACTAAACTTCATATTTAACCCTAAATAAAAAACTTATAATCTCAAGTGATAATCAATAACAAATATTGCAAAGTTTACGAACTATAACAATTGTGATGTTATAATAATTATGGATTTCATAAATATTCTATAAAATAAACAAATTAACAGTTCCTAACAAGAGTTCAAACCGAATAACCCACACCAAACTGTTAACGAATGATTTGGACTGGGTTCACATCTTTTCGAACCAAACCGTTGATGAATGATTTGGTTTGGGTCCTTTATGTATAACGACTTGGTTTGGGTTCACATCATTTCAAACTGATGATGTTGGCTTGGTTCAAAATAATACATCTAAACTGCCAACCCAACCGATGAACAACCCCTACTTGATACCTAGTTCTTTTATTTCTAACCACACCAAGTAAAATCGAAATTTATAAATTTATCAAAAGCAAAAATCCACTTCTACTGACCAAGTAATCTTCCTTTCAGCCAACATTATATATCTTTCACCTTTTCATCAATAACACATCGACTCCAAAAAACTCGATATTGGGTTTTATTTTTGCAATGAAAACAATCGCGAAAGTAACTTTAAATGATTATATATATTTTCTCTGATAAAAGTATCGGAAATAAAATTATATTCCCTGGCCCATAAATATTGCAACAATTTCTTTTTAGGAAGTCCTAAAAAATTGCAAAACTTACTTTTTTAGCAATTTTTGTTAAGCTAAATGACTAATTTACCCACAGTAATCAACTTTATCATATTAATATTTAGTGGGTCCCTCTACAAACTAAAAGGTGTTGTTCACATTCTAGTAGAACTACCAACCGCACACTTCATAGGGACCAATTAGGAAACCAAATGAGAATTTGAAAATTTCTTAAATTTTGTGTAAAAAGGTGTGTTGCAATATTTGTGGGACGGAGGAAGTATTTATTTTTTAAAATTACAACCATTTAGATTAACATTTGTGATCCTTTACCCCGCAAATTCAAACCCAAATGTGACATACATTGTAGAACTGATTGAGTATTTTTACACTCACTCCTCTTTCACTATATGTTGATGTCAAAATTTTCTTTTAATCATAGGGCTTTTGAAAGTAGAGGCTTATGTGAAAAGTTGGGATGTACTTTGAGCATTTTGATTGGGAAAGTCTTATCACGTGTTTAATCATTAAGGAGCTAGTGAATAAAAGAGGTATAAAACTCACATTTGAAATAAGACTAAATACTGTTCATGACCAATAAAATCAGACCTCTATTTGAGGCCTCGGAACCTTTAAAGCGAAACTTCCAGATATCTTGGGGAAACTTCACCAAAACGTGATTTTGTGTTTTTTATATCAATTTCTTTTGTTTGGGGGGGGGTGGGGGGGGGACTTGGAAATGTTGCAAAAAAATGTTGGGATCCATGACCAGGACGTAATCAAATCACTGAGGTATAGATCAACTAAGAAATATACAAAAGGATTGGTAAGAATTACAGGCGATAAATGATAAATAGTTCCATTTTTATTCTTATTTTGATTGCAATGGACATAACTTATCAAGATATTATAATTAACATTATTATAATAAGTACTTCTATGTGAACTAACAGTTATCCACTAACAAAGGAGAAAATAAAACATGGGTCCAAGTGTCCAACACAGAGAGTAAGACCTATGTACTCGAGCAATGCTACTATCACATAAATTCTTTCACATAACTCTCGCATACACACATACATACTGTGGGTCCACGCCTGACATGCGGGACCCACAGTATTATTGTGTGTGTATGAGAGAGTTATTTGTAAGAATTTATGTGATAGTAGCATTATTTATGTACTCTGTAGTCTCTGTCAGTGCACAATTATTGGTGCGCATAGAATTATTCTATTACTAGTATTATAAAATATTTAACATTTCCCAGACATTTGTATCCTATATTTTTGAAGAAGACATAACTAAGTTTCCATTCATTTGGGATCCATTTCTTATTTCTGCTTCCATGCTACTAAACTAAGGAAGGTGCAAAGGGCTTCAACTATGTATAACACCCAAAGATCAGAATCATGAAACATGCAATAATAGCATCTAAACCAGAATAAATAGAGTTTTCTGATTTTCTCCCAATGTGCTTGTCACATAGCACTAAGCACAACTAGATCTTGTGTGGTAGTAAAGAGACATAACAAACAAGGTTAAATTGAATGCACAATTATAAAAATCTGTTTGCCTTTTCTCCTATAAGCACTGAAGATGCCATATAACAGACTAGGATATTTGGAATTTCAATGCATACCTATAGTATTAATGATACCTCAAAGTTTCAGGATAATATGTGAGCAACGTCAAGCTAAAAAAAATGTTCCAGTTACTAACCAGATTTCACTAATTATAAATTATCTCAAAACAAAACATAAACGTAAAAAATAATAATAAGACTTCATAGCATCAGAGATGAAGAATAACATACGTATCTTTCAGTTCTTCAAGTTTTCCACGAGATTGAGCATCTTCAGCAAACAAAATGCATTTATCCTTTCCTTGTACTTTTCTCTTGAAGCTCAATTCTTCAGTAAGCGATATGCAAGAATTACTTGTCTGTAATTTTCCATTGGACTGGCCTTCTTCAGCAACCAAATTATACGAATCCTCATCCTGCATTTTTCTCTTAGAATTCAATTCTTCAGATTTTTTAGGAGACCGGGAATCTTCAGCATTCAAAGTGCATGAATCTTCTTCTTTAAATTTTTGCTTAGAGCCTAACTTATCAGCGACGCAGTTAATGCTGCCATTTTGCAAAACCTCATGGTTGGACCCTCTTCCTGCTGACATCCTGTTTGTTATACCGTCAACCTCACATTTTACAAGAGATGAATCAACACCGATGCTTTGGATTTTATCCTTTCCATTTGATAAGAAAACTGAATGCCTTCTCTCACTATCAATTGCAAAATCTGAACTTTTAGCAACACCATTCATATCCTTCAACAGTATGCTATTATTTTCACTTTTCTTCATGAAATTTGAGGATTTTACATCTCCATTCTTTTCACATGATTCTTTTCTATGAAAAATAAGTTTTACATTATCAGGCGCCGGAAACTGTTTGGTACCAGAATTCCCAAAACTGCTCAACTTTATTCGCGGACTAGAAGGCACTTCATCGACCTTAGATGAGTTTATTTTATCCTTATCCAAAAATTGGTTGACAAATTGTTTTGAATTCACTGCTTTAATTGGACCTGTCTTTGGTATTTTGGATGTATCATTGCCATTGCAACCATTAGATTTTATTCCATTGGAACCCAAAGCTGTGTTGGCAGTAAGTGGCCTCTGTTTGGAACGAGAAAAGAAAAGGATATAAACCTTCTCTGACAAAACCTCCTGCAGCGTTGAAAGAGAAACAGAGGAATCATTGCAGCAATACCAACGGCTCATTGCGTCCTGCATACATGCACAAACCAATATCAGCAAGCATAAATTGTAGCAACTCTTCATGACACAAATCAAGTATGCTAAAAAAACACAAAATATATCAGAAGTATAAAGACCTTGATGTATGCATAGTAGTGTCCAGAATCTGGTGAGAAACCGGAATGCACGATGGTAGCGAAAAGATTATACTCTGGACGTGGATCCTGGAGCATCCAAGAATTGAATTGCATTAGAACCAAAAGGAGTAAATGACAAAGAAAAATCAGAGAACATTACCGAAGTGAAATTCAAACAAAATCAAAAGCAACTATATCAAATAGTTCAGCCAATTATATTACAAAGTACAATGTAAGAATATTGATGCACACAAAGATTGAGTTTTAGTAAATTTAATGATTTCATCTTTGCAATTATAGATCCTGAGAGGCAGTTTTGATAGGTCCAAAAAAATATAATTCCTTTTTCCCCCTTAGTTTAGTCAATTTCTCATTAAGGGTAAAAAGGTAAAAAATTGGCTCATTTCAAAGTTAATATAAAATTAACAATTTCCATTAACTATTATTTGGGGCTAATCAATATAAAATGGAAATGTTGCAGACATATACACTATGGATGCAAGCCAACATTACTATTGGAAAATAGAGGTTGGAAAATAGAGGTTTCCAAGTCCATGGCCAAATACTTAATACACCCACAATGATGGGCCATACTATTGCTATCGATAATGAAGGAGCATTTGCCTATTTATATAACCATTAACCAATCATATGGAAGGCCACAAATTGCGAGAATTTGCACCAACTTTTAATTCCGAGGACATGGTAAAAAGAGATGGTAGATAATGTCATTAAGACCAGAATAAATAGAGTTTTCCGGGGGCAATGCTAGTGTAGGAAGACCTCATAGGGATAAAAGAGATAGGGCTAAAGAGAGCCAAACCCTAGCTCAACAAGAAATTAAGAGAAGGTTTTGGAGTCAATTTATTAGGAATAGGGGGCTATGTAGTTATGGTTCATTTACATTAACAACTAATTGAATTAAAATTTCGTAATACTAGATGTACTACCGTGAAGAAATTAAAACCTCAAGCTCGAGGACATAGTTTTTCAATAAACAGACGTACCTGCCATATCGGTATTGTAGTGAAAGATAGCGTTATGAGTGGGTTAATTCAATTACACACGTTCTTTCCTTTGAATCAAAATTCAATTAAATAGAATAGAACATTAAGTTCAATTTTTTTATTTGTAGCAAACAAGTAGTTAATTTATCGGAATCCAAGTTAAAATAAGGGGAAGGGAGTCACAATTCCAAAGATATTTAGAGCTAGATAGATCTCAAAAACACTACTTATATCCACTTATCTTTCAGGAGTAAACGGAAGGATTCCTCTACTAATGCAACAGAGTCCACTCCACTTGTCAAGCTTCCATTGAGTCAATGAACCAATCTTTTAGCATGTAAAAAGGTACCAACCCTTCTGTTATCCTGACCGAATCGAATTCAAATTTTGATTGATTCGTTTTAATCGAGAAAATCGAGAGTCCATAAATAATTCAGATTCTTGTGTATATTATTACGCCATTTAATATGGATTGACGCATATAGTTGCCCAGCAATAATTAACAATCATAGTTGTCACGGCGAGTAAGGGTGGTAGTCGACTGCCAGAACGCTTAGGCGACCGTCATGGCGTCCGTATGGCGACAAGTCGTTTATAATGTGCAATTTATATATTATTTATTTTGATTAACAAGTATATTGGTAATAAATTTCATATACATTAAAACCCAAAACATAACACCATGGAATAACATTAAAAGCACAATTATGTAAATACTTAGCAATAACAATCCAAAAATAAAACACTTGATATTAAAAACTAGTAGAAGAAATGAAAAATTCAACAAACATCACATAGAAAATAAAGTTACAACCAACCATCAAATATTAATAGTCTAATAACAAATAAAACATCACATAACAAGCCAAAATAATATTTAGACTCTCTACACTAGTCTCTAAACATCGTTCAAGCAAACTCATCAAGAAAAAGGTCATCTCACGAGAACTACTCTAATTCAAAGGCGTAGGTGGTCTTTCTCTAAAATTATCCTCCATATCTTCATCATCATTTAGAATTCTCTCTTCTTCATCAACTTCATCATTGGAGTTGAAATCCATCAATCTTAATTCCCTTCAAGTTGAACCACCACCGCATCGAGATTACATAATGACACATTATCACTAATATTAGCACGAGCCCTGCTTGAAGAATTGAATCCCTCAAGCGTATTGGATGCACTGGTTGTTTGATCCACATCATTTTATGTAAGATCCTCCCCGGGATGAACAACATCATCCTCTTTATTGATCCATTCATTACCCCATTCAAAGTCATCAATGGCTAATGAATCAAAAAAAATTCCAAGTTCACGCCTCTTTTGGAACCTTGAGACGATCTCTCGATTGTATTGGACATACACCAAATCACTCAATCGTTTGTGTTTCAATCTATTCCTCTTCTTCGTATGAATCTAAAATAAATAAAACAAAAAATAATAATATTAATGATAAAATTTAATTATATAAAAAATTGTTAGTATTAGTAGTGAATGACTTATTACTTTTAAACCAACAATATAAAGTACTTACAAACTCAAATGTACTCCAATTGCGCTCACAACCGGAAGAAGATTAACTAAGTCCTAGAATTATTTTTGCAAACTTTGTAAACTCAATAGCCCGCCCTCCAAAAGCGTTCCACCAATCAACTAGCAAACATTTAAAGGAATATAAATATTTTTAAAAGGAGGAAAGGAAGAATATATATAATTATAATTCATCTTTTATATCTTTATATATATTTCAATATACTTACGAGGATTCTTTAATTTTCGTTGCCTAATCGTTATTTCTCTTGCAAAAGTATCTCGAGAAGCATTTATAGTTATTAGCTAGATTGTTTATCTTGTCTAGCAAATCTGGCTCGAGCACCGTCTTAACAAGAATGTCATTGAAGTCTTCTCGTAGAGTATCAGCTAACACCGAACGTTCCTCTTTGATATCAAAGTACTTGACCAGATTGAGAAACAACGCAGTCCCATATAATTTTTGCTCAATTTGGATTTCACATCGCCGCTCAACAATGTCAATCACCTTCTTGTAGTCTTTGTTTGTTATCAAATGAATCTTTAATTTTTTTCTGTCACACATTCCATCGTAGCGAAAATTTCTAGCATAGCAAGCTTCTCACCACCATCTACAATCGTCAAGGCTACAAGAAATGGTTGAAGCCCTAATGCAATCCTCAACATGATGCTAAATTGTGATTGAAATTACAGCATCACATACTTTCTTCCCCGCTTCAATAGTCGACAACTTAGCTTTTGTCCAATCCTCGCTTATGAACAAATACCTCAATGCATCCCTATGCTTGTACAAACTCTGCAAGGTGAGAAAAGTTGTAGCAAATCTAGTAACTTTGGGTCTCAAAATATCCCTCCCATTTATTTTTTCCCCCATCGCATCAAGAAGATGACCATGCCTGTAAATGAATGTTGTGATTCTTCTTGCATTTGTGATTGTGGGCTGAAATTGCTTCAGCTTGCCTATGTCCTCTAGCTGAAGGTCTAGGCAGTGAACGGCGCAAGGTGTCCAAATAGTATAGGTCTCCTCTCCATTAGTATATGGCCCGCTACCTTGTAATTAGAGGCATTGTCCGCAACCACCTGAATAACATACTCGGGGCCAATTTCCTCAATCTTACTATCAAGGAGATTTGCCAACATGGCATCTTACGACTAACTGGAGACATCAACAGAACCCATGAAGTAAATCCCCTCCGGACTATTAACAAGGAAATTCAACAAGTGTCTTCCCCTCCTATCTGTCCAACCATCCGACGTGAGTGTACAAGCCATATTGCTTCCAAGTAACTTTATGTTTTGTCTTTAACTAATCAGTTTCTTCTGTGCCCTCTCAAGTCAAGGAATCCTCAACTCATTGATACGTTGGAGGCTTTAAACCCGACCCATATTACCCTATGGACTCAATCATTACCTCAAAGCTCATTGCATTTGCAGCATTGAATGGTATGTCACACTCGTAGAAAAAGTTGGCAATGTGCATATGGACTCTCTCCTTTTCTTTTGGTGTCGTTAAACGATTTTCAATAGTCGTTTGACTCAAACGCTTGCTATGTCTCTCCTCTACAACTTCTTTGAGAGTCTTCCTTAGAGTTGTTTCAACTGTCTTTGTTGGAGCTTTTGGTTGTGGCTTTTGGAATTGAAAAGCAGTTTTCTTCTTTTGGAAGCGGTCCCAGAACTTGGGATAGTGTTAGAGGAAGCATTGGAAGTCATGCTTGGAGGAGTAAATGATTGTTCTTCTTATAGTTCTATTACTATTCAAAACCATCATGATCATCATCACCACCCAGCTCAATTGGCTTGTTCCTCTTTTTACCATTCAAAACCAATTGCATCTCCCTCATAATTTTGGTGGATGTTTTAAGACACTTTGCTACATTTCCAAAATTTTCTGCTAAATGTTTCAAGCCTTTTGATTCCTGAACGACATTTCTTCACACAGGATACATTGCACTATATCCTTATTACTCATATCCGGCCAATACCCATATTTTCAACCCGGATCATTTGATTTGGCATTTCTTTTCGGATCCTTGGCTATATCATAACCATCGGCTCCCGAACTTGTCGCCATTTTGTTTTCTAGTTTCTACACAATACAATCAAACAAAAAAATATAAGAGACAATTGACATATTTTTATTTTTACTAGTGAATGCATTAGTATATTACTAGTTTAGTAAGTAATAACCATTCACACTCAACACGTAAAAGATAGTGTTTACATTTTGTAAATTGTACCAAAGAAAAAGTAAATAAATATAACTTATTAAAAAGTCGAATCACCTAACATAATTTTGTACTATTTAAACTAGGGCCGCAAACGAACCGAACTGTTCGCGAATCGATTTGGTTTGGTTCGAGTTCGGTTCGAGTTTCACGCCTAGTCGAGTCCAGTTCGCAGATAGTGTTACGTTCGATTGCTCGATCGAACATGTTCGCGAACCATGTGGTTCGGTTCGATAAGTTCGATAAGTTCGAGTTCGATTCAATAAGTTCGAGATCGGTTCGATAAGTACGAGATCAGTTCGATTTTTAACATGTTTAAATTGTTTCTAAAATTCTGAATATGAATAATTGGTTATTTCATATTAAATTTTAAAGTTTGTTTTATTAATAGTTGTTAAATTGTAACAATTTTTTTTATTACCGAAACATCTTTTGATTTTTTTAATAATTGATTATAAGTAAACATTTTTATTAAATAATTAATAAATAATAATGTGTACTTCTTCACCACTAAATTCTAATTTAATTAAAATAATTTTCATATTTTCATAAAATTTGTAACAATGATTGTTGGATTATTATAATTTACATCCCTAATAATTTAATAAATTATAACCCATATAATAAAACACATAAATAAAGTCATTAATCATCATGCAATAACAATTTGACATTAATTAAAGAGTGATATAATAAAGTTACTTACATTTACATTAGTTATTAAAATTGTCAAACCGTTATAGAGATTAGAGAAATCAAGTCAACAATGTATCGAGACTTCAGTAATAGAATAATAATCATTATACAATTACTATTGTATATTACATACATCAACTATCAATTATGTAATTAAAAGTGCAAACTTGATTTTACCGATTTTTGAATTTTTTTAGTGTTCCAGACTTACGGTGTATATGTGAGACAGTGAGAGAGAGTGATTGACTAACTTTGATTTATTAATTATGCAATTAAGTAATCATATTCAGGGTAAAAAGTAGTGTTTAATAATTCAATTAAACAATATGTCACAGTACCGTTTGCACGAAATTTAAATGAGTTATTAATTTAAATTAGAATAAGCAAAAATGTTTTAAAAAAATGAAACAAAGCTTCTACATAGCTTTGACTTTTAAGCCTTTGATCTTAGAATCGTAGTTAATTTATTTAGTTTTAAACAAAATAATTATGAAAATTAAAAACTTTTTATAAAGTAATTCTCAAAATTTATTGTATTCAAAAGTTGATTATCAAATCCCTTTTGAGTTAAAAATATTTCCTATCGACTTTGAAAATTCATACTTGATCAGTTTATTACTTATATTTCAGAACGGAGGAAGTATTTGGTATTAATACATTCCAAATTTTCAACGTTAACAATATTAGTCTATCAGATATTGAATTAATCTAAATCAACTAATTTCACATTATTTTAAATCTTAAAATTTTACAATTCCATATTTTTCATTATAACAAAAACTTAAATAAGACTATTTTTATAAAATAGATGGAGTATTATTCATTTATTCTACACTAATTATGTAATAAATAATAATATTGACCACTAATCCACTACTACTAATTTAATATATTATATATATATGATAATATGATATATATTATATCTTATTCCTAAGTAAGTCTTATATAGTGTGATATAAGACTTATATATCAATGATAATATGATAATAATATAATATGATATATATTATATTTATATGATTATATCCTATTCTAAGAATGATGATTACAATATTTGATTTAATTTTTAATTGGATTACTTAGACTCATAGAGAAGACATTTTTGGTATTTATTTAGCTGTTTTTTGCTTCAGAGTTCTAAGTTTATGTTCACGAACAAATTTGGTGTTCGTTAACAAGTTTGTATTTGTGAATGTTCGCGAACAAGCTTGGTTCGACTTGTTCGCAAACTCGATCATATTCGCGAACAGTTCACTAACACCAAACGATCTGAACTCGTACATAACTGTTGGTTCGATCAAATTACTCGAACATGTTTGAGTTCGACTAAAAGTATTCAAGTTTGGTTCGAGTTCGACAAAGTTCGGTTCGGTTCGGTTCGTTTCGTTTGCAGCCCCAGGTTAAACTTTAAAGTATAATCACAATTCACAAAACACATTAAATGTACTAACCTAAGTGGCTAACTGTTCTCTATATATTTAATTAAGCTTTATGTATTGGCAAGGATAAAATATATTCCTAAATCATAAGTCATTAAGTCTTAATTTAGTGGAAGCATCCTTAGTTCCTATGTCCCAAGTCCCAGCCTATTTTATTAAGCCCCCACCAATCCCCCACAAACATATAAAATCAGCAAAGCAAATAGAGAAACAGAGAAAACAAATTAAGGAGAGAAACAAAGACAAAGAAAGCAAAGCAAAGTGAGGAAGAACTTATGTGAGAGAAGGTCAAAGCTAGTTGGCTGGGTAGCTGAAACAGAGTCAGAGAGAATCACGGCTGGGTCGACTCAATTGTTGGGTTCTTTCGGGAGATTCACAGTCGCCGCCCGCTATGGGTCGACTCAGTTGCTGGGTTCCGATGGGTTGTGATGGTGGTTGAGTTGTGATGGGGCTGCGATGGAGTCGCAGGAGCTACAATGGGTCGAAGAAGTCATAACTGACTCTAAAGAAGTCGCGATCAAGTCCAAAGTCCAAAGATGTCGTGAATCGCGATTGCTGATAAATGTTTTAGGGTTTTACTGCCTTTCTCTTTGGTTTTTAATCGATCGGTCATGGGTTAATCCCATGGGTCATGGGCTAATCTCATGGGTCAATAGGTCAGAAGTATAAAACACTTAAGTTGGGCCAGAGCTGCCAAGGCGTATGTCTTGACAACTCCACCTCAGGTCGACCCTCGCCGTGACAATTTCTCCATCGCATGGACGCCTTAGGCGACGCCAACCCATACTATCTGCCTCGCACTCATCCCCCGAGTATAAGCTTCAACAAGATTCAAACAAGGGTGGATTAGAAACTTCTCTCTACGCATTTCACTGCAAATTCTCTGTGCACCTATTATACTCCAGCTTGATAGTTCCAACCATCTATCCAAGGTTAAGTTGGGATTTGACACTAGACTAAGAAAGCCACCTATAGACGTTTTATATGGTGAACAGGTGAGTAATGAGTAAGAATCTACCCTTGGGAGGGCAACAACAGCTAGAAACAATTGCTAATACCCCGTAGATTAAGGAAGGACTAGCCTCAGATTAGCTAGTTAGTGAGGTAATAGATGAATCTTGTCACATGACTCCATCAATTCAATCAGGCACTCAACAATCCCTACAAATTAGGAGGCGTTAATAATAAAGAAATTGGAGCAATTATCATTTCTATCTAGTATTACTTTCCCAATGTATAAACAAAAAACCCAATGGCTTGGCTACTATAACCTTTTTTGGAGGAGTTTTGCTAGGATACTATTTGCCAAAACCATTTACATCATAACATAAAAATGCTCATTGGGTCGCACAACGGAATATTAGCTAAAGGTAAAGCGAGTAAAAACTCGTCTATTTTGAAAAATCGAAGAAAAGTCCTTTCCCTAGAAGTAGGAAAGTGCATTCTATGAAAAAAGAAAGAGGACGGTGTTTCTCATTCTCGAATAAAAGATCATCCTGAACAACCAACCATCACACTTTTATAAATTGCGACTTGAACGACACAATCTGGTGCAAATTCTTATTCTTACATCTGATGTTCAATATTGAAATAATTTCAATTTGTCCATGTCAACAAACAATTCAAAATATGTCGACTTTTTTAAAACATGTCCAAGTCCATTACTCAAGTAGGTTTATAAAGTTGATGGTGATATGATCAATTGATTTCTATAAGAATACAAAAATGCAGTCAAATGAACCAGTTAAATATCATCTGATGGACAGCACTACCCACCTGGTTCATTTTGCACATATAGCTCGAAAGCACCAAAACCTCCTCGAAAGCAATTGCCTTGTCAATCTTCCCACCAAATATGCCTTCAAACCTCTATCCAATCAACCAAATGAAAACCAAACCATCAAAGCTTATACAGTCAATGACAAAAAAATAACTAAATACAACAATAAAACAGTCAAATACCTTAAGTTGAATCACAAGGACATTAGGTGCCTGAAGAATCGACATTTGCTTCCTAGCAGACACCAATTTCTTACACCTAAACAAGCAAAATTTTCAACTAAAGGAATACATAAATAAGATTAGTAACAATTGTGTGAATATAGAGAAACTTACTTGTCACACTTGTACTTATTGTTGCCATCCAATACCTCAGATTGAAAAAACTTGTGCAAAGCATCTTTAAGAGAACTACTATGCAAAACATCAAGGCTTATATCCATGATCTCATCCAACTTATTCGACTCCGCTCCACAGGAGAGACACTTCACCTGGCTCTGCAAAGCACCCCCAAATATCTCCTTAACTACCGAATTGCCACCAAAACCCTCACTACCACCACCATTTACTATTGCCTTGTGCCCCTGCTGCTGCTGCTGCAACTTCTTTACACGGAGGCAGGTGTTGTGGCAGGCATCAATGACATACCGCAGAAACTCGTGAGCGTCCTCTTGGCGGCCTAGGCGAAAATGCTCAGCAAAAACTCTCAAGCAGTTATTGATCTTGTGAGGGGCGTCTAGGGTTTGATCTATAGATAAAGAGCGTACAATTCGCTTTTCTAATATACAAAACGGACACTCACCCTTCCTTCCCCGTTCCTCAGCCGCTGAATCACCTGTACAATCCCCAACATTCCATTCAATTAATTAACAAAAAAAATTGGGGATACACTAGATAAACACGTAGTATTAGAAGAACGAGTAGATACATACAGTGCGAGGTGTGCTGCGATTTGAGGCAGAAATTGGCGAGGGGAGGAGTGTAGGTTAAGCACTGGAGAACGGAGTTAAGATAACAGGAGTTGCCGAGATTTTTCAACCCTAACGGAGAAGCTTTGTTCCTTCGTTTGAGATTCGGTTGCCAAGTCATTTGCAAGGCCATTAACGACCTTTCTTCCCGGATTTCGCCGCATTGGATAACAGTAATTCCCACCATTCATTAACACCGCCACCGCAATCGCATCATCTCTCTCCTTCAGGGCTTAGGGTTTATTTATCTCTCTGTTTGTTGGGATTCGGTAATTGTATTGTGTATATAGATATATATATATATAGATATAGATATAATTGTGTGTATATATATATATATATTATATATGTATCAATGTATCAATGGTGGGTAGGTTGGTGTAGTGAAGGAGGGAGGGAGAAGGAAGGAAGGAAAGGGTATTACAGAATTGGCAGAGTCGACAGTAGTGTGGAAGCAAAAAGTTCCCACCAACTCCCCACACCCATCAAAGTTTCTTCAATTTCTTTGTCTTCCCCTCTTTCGCTTCCTTCAATGTTCTTTCTATCTAACGTCCCCAAATTGGGCAAATGATCATTTGTTTTTGGAATTCATCAATATTACTATATTTTGAGAATAATATTACTATATTTTGAGAATTGTTATTTTCGATCGAAATTTTGATAAGACTCTCAATATACTCTCCTCGTAATTGTTACTAATGGGATCCACATTTGTGAATAGTGGAGTGTTCGATAAAAATTGAATAAATTTAAATCTGAATTTAAATTTAAATTTGAATGAGTTGAATTTGAATCTGAATAAAAAGGTTGTTTGATAATTAATATGTCTGAAATATTTTAATGACATAATTTTATTATTTTACTCCTCTGAAAAAATTTAAAATTATTGTAAATTTATTTAATATTACTTAATATAATAGTTAATATTTTTATTTTTATTTTTTAAAAAAAATACTTTATTCAGCTGTTGACTTAGCCATTTAGCCAAAAAAAAATATGACTTAGCCATTTAGCTAAATTATCTGACCAATTCAGACTTATTCAACTATTCAGACGATTTTTTTCCAAAACAAACGCATTTAATGGCTGACCGATTCAGCCATTCAAATGTATTCAATTCTAAACAAACAGCCCCTAAATTTTTTGCGGATATATTACATGATTTCTATTGTAAAAATAATAAATTTCTAGATTTCATTTATTTAGATATGAAATTTTTGTTAATTATAATTTCTTTTTTATTTCTTATTTTATTAACATTTTTGTTGATATCATATGTGAGTTGTGTTTGTGAGTTTTAAAATAGTTACACATATTATCAAAATAAAAATAATATTGTAAGAGTAAATAAAATATTCTTATAAAAAATAAAATTATTACAGAATAATAAGTTAATATTAAAATTTGTCGCACCATAAAGAGAGTTTTAGTTAAATTAATTTTAAAATTTTATAAGAACATAAAAAGTATTTTACTTCTGTTTAAATTCTAAGTTTATACTGGCCAAAAATTAAGTTTTGTCTTATTATATATTTATATATATATAGATAAGCAATGGTGATAGATCAATCATATATAGTAGTACGTTGCTTCTACAAATGAGTACTATATGTTGACTTCACAGCTGGTTAGAGAGGTTATATAAAAATTAGAAATCAGAAACTGTACAAATGCCAGCTCTTTCGATAATGGGGATTATAGATCCAAACGGTAAATGAACCTAGACTCACTTAACTATCGAGTTGAGTACGATCTCGAATAATTTAACAAATTTTGAACCGTTTATATTTTGAGTCAAGTTCGAATCAAACTTTTAGTTGAGTAAATATGAATCAAACCTGAACCGTTTGGTTCGCTGCCTTAAATCATTACATCCTCACATTACAATAATTCCGGACTGCATCCTCACATGACAACAACTCCTGTCAATTTTTGCCATACAGCAATTTTTATCCAAAAGGTTGACACTACAATAAGAGAATCAGGGCTTTGCATAAATAAATATCAATTTCATAAGTTGAGTGAAAGAATTCAGAAAATTACAGATATATATATATATATATATATATATATATCTAAGCATCATCTTCAACAAGTATACTAAACTTTCAAGTCTAAAAATTTAAATATGGTACAAGAGTATTGACTATTGAGATTCGCTATCATTTAATTTCAGCAATTGCTTTACATACAAAAATGATCTTTGTGAAGGGTACACCTTAGTGAACAACCTTCAAAGAATGTCAGACCTTTGGTGCTATTTCAGAAGCAAAGAGACCCAACTTACACTTTCACACCCCTTGTTGCCTTCACGCCAACCGTCAAAATTCCTCAAACTGTGGATTGAAATACTTACACAAAGGAACACAATGATACTTTATTGAAGTAAGATTGTTAGTGAAGTATATTGCAGCTTCTACGGAATCAAACATCATATGATGTCACTAATCTGCTGGAATGCTACCCCAAAAGGAGGAAACAAAGCCTAACTAATGTTATGAAAAGACTTCCAAGACATCTGTAGGTCCTACCTAAGGAAACTGCCCTTGTACGCATCTACTTGTTAGAGGTTGAGTAAGAAGCCAATGGTATAGAATCATCGCGATGACACCCATCAGGGCCGCCTCGAGTAGCTTCCTTTTTCAACTTGGAATTGTTGTATGCAGCTACACCAGCAACGGCTGCATAAAAAGCGCAGTTTCTTCCCCATATTAATATGCATTTTTATATTCATAAAGCCTTATGCATGTCTTTGAATCATTGATACAAGGGAATATATTATGATCTAGCATGATGGCGTATTAAAAATATTCATCTTTTGCACGAAAAGAACCAAACTAACACAATTTTAGTATGCAGCAGAGAATTACAAGTTTTCCGCAGGGCTGAGGTCCTTAGTGTAACCAAAGTCAAAATTAGAGGTGAAACAAACACTAGATTTATCATTCTTCAACCAAAAAAAGAAAATAAAAGAAAAGAAGAAATAAGCAAAGATGGAATACACAGAGAGAAGAATGAATAAAGAAATAGAAACACGTGTGGACTCTTATTATTTTTTCTTACTAATATGAACATGTCTCAACTGCAAATTGCAAATGGAATGTGAATCCTACACGACTATTTGTTTTCTTCACAAATTAATGTTGTACTATGGATTAAAGGAAAACAGTAATCATTTCATGCTTCAGCAGCTGGCATCATTATCATATGGCCAGCCTTGGGGAGGGGGGGGAATCTGAATATTTTTTTCATACTTCAGTCGATAATGTAAAAGAGAATGACCTGAGACCAATGTTTTTAACTAATATATTGAATAAAGATTGCATACATTTAGCATTTACAAACACCTATCATGAAGATACAAATGAATGAGCAGAGCGCCAAGGAAATACACCAGATGTCCACTTAGTCATCAACTTATTAGATGTATAAATGAAGACTTCTAGTTTAAATACTCCCTCCATTCCAAAATTAGAGATGCATTCTAAAACGACGACTTTTAAGGATAGTTTTATGTTCTCAAATGTAAGACCCTAATATTAGCAAAAAATTAGTAGTGTGGTGGTGTGGGGCTAGAAATGATGGTAAAAACGTAATGGTAAATTATGAATATCTTGTGACATTATAATCCTAAAATAGAATGGAGTAAGAAAACAAAAAATATGTCTAATTTTAGATCGGAGGGAGTACTTACCAATGGCATAACCAAACAAATTGATGAGAGTTAGCTTTGTATCGGCAAAAAGAAGTGCTGATAGTAAGACGACCACCCAATCCTTGATAACTCCAGCCACACGAATGGTCAAAGCACTTGTATGATTGATAACTAGGAAAACTGATAGATTGAGAGCAAAAGTACAAAGAGAGTTGAGCGTGAGCATGAAAGGATGAAAACTCCATGACTCCTGAGCATCCATCTTTGGCTTCTCCAAAAATATCCATGGGATGAACAGGCAAAGAGCGCTGCATAGCAAACAAAAATTTTATTAACATGGACAGAACCTTTCTGTATATAATCATAAGATAGTGACCAAATATTTTAATGTGTTTTAGCTTTATAGAGTAAATCACATGCCTGCAGGGGCTAACATAGTACATGATAGATATAGGATTTAGTTTTAGGCCCTTCCGCTTAACCAGAATCTCCATGAAAATAAGCCTCAAAGCTTCTGCCACAACGCCTCCCATTTGGTAAACGACACCAATCCAGTTTATATCTATTTCTCCATAAGAAGCTACTAGAACCCCAAAACTTATCACTGACATTATGAGAAGCATCCTGTAGCTCATTACTTCAAGTCCGGCAGCTACTCCAAGAATGAAAACAGCTACTGGCACTGCAGATGTCAAGGACAAATCAGCTTTTATCACTAATTGTTGTTAGGAGAATAATCATATAAATATTTGAGTCAGCCTGTTGGCTAACCCGTACTCGTGCAAACAAAACAAGAGGGCCTCCATGTAATAAATTATCACATGACACTTTCGAGATTCATTTGACTGTTTTGATATACATGTAAATCCATATTATCCCTCAGAAGATGTAACACATTAAGACATAAATCAAACCAAAAGAATAGTGATACTTACTAATTGCTTTCAACATTTGTGCAAATGAAACAGATATATAGAGGTAAGCAGTGTTCCCAAGCCAAAGAGTCATCGCAAACATTGCACCAATTGGGATGACTGACGTGACATATCTGTATGTTCATGACATGTTAATTTTCTATGTTGGTTTGGAAGTTTAATGCAAAACAAAAAATATAAATAAGAAAAAGGAAAGAGTCAATGCATGTCTGTTTTCTTTTTGTACTTTTCTCTTTTCTATAAGATATATATTCATATAGATCTATATATATAAAGAACAAAGAGATAGGTTCAAGAAATTAACCAAATTGTAAAGTTCTGTTGATTTTTTTGATCAGTTATAAAAAAATTTAATGCCTCCAATGCAACAAAGACGTTCTTTATATGCACATACTGTTAGATAAGTTATTGCATTGACAAGGAACAACCATGCAAATTCAATCATCAGATGTTAAGGAGAGTAGATTGATTAGTACTCACACTTCTGTAGTCATCCCTTCCTCAACTTTCAATATCTGTTAAGAGATACAATTTCACATTACAGATTTGCAACAGCTAAACAAGTGAATATTTAGATAAAAGTCACCATATTGAGTCGGTAAATAATTACCTTAAAAACTTTGGTTAGCGCAAAACATAACACAGAGGAGAAAACCATGTGAAGTAGAGTTAATCCAAGAGGATATGGGAAGTTTATTTCCTTTGATGACAAAACCCACTGCAGGTACAAAATAAATAATAAATATTTTTGAATTCACAAAGTCATGCTACCAATTAAGCCAGATGAAGCAATTCTAAACTGAAGCACTTCAGTCACACTGCATATCACTACAAAGCTATCAACTAATTGCAATTAGATAGTGTGCTAAAGTCAACATATGCGGAAAGTGTTTCATTTTATCTTCTTTTCTTTGATAAGTATTATGTTGAAGCTCTTCTATTAACTGAGTATTTGTCTAAAGCCATGTTACTGGGACTATTTAAGATGCATCAGTTGCCCGTACAGACACTTGCACATAAGCACGGGTATGGAAAGTTTGTAACACGTTCTATTGGGTATGCCACTACCCTATATCGATATTAATTATATAATATTGTACATAGACTCTCATAGGTTGCTTTTGCATCATAATTAGCAACAACTAAAATATCCATTTTGAAAACTCTGACTTGTATCAAAGATAATCAAAAGAATGCATGATAAATATAAATATATATCTTTACCCATATCCCTGTTTAATTGTAATTATATTTAAATTTTAAGTCCACAGCTTAGAAACATTAGAAAATAAAAGGAACGAGAACAATACATGAACAATAATAAGTTGATTTATCAGAGAAACATGGACATACACTACTACTACAAATTCGTTCTTTATTCTTTACCCTCTCTTAAAGACACCTAAAAAATACACTAATGATGAAGAATCCATCTCTCTTTGTTTTCCCCAGGAAAAAAAAAACTCCACAGTCTGCCCTGTTTGCCCCTTCATCCATCAAGGTTCAACTACCCACGACGAAATGAAAGAAAGAATGGTGGCTGGAAAAAATGGTCTGTGCCGTTGGAGGTTATAAGGAATGATATTATTGGACAAGAAATGTTATTAGTTATTACCCACTCAGAACCACTATTGGACACCAATAACACAAATGAAAGAGGTACTGATTTATTAAAATTTTCAAATGCTACAGTTTCAACCCAGCAGAGCTAGCAACAACAACATTTATCAATTCAGAAAATGACTAGGCAAAAAAAAATAAAAATCAACAGTGTAGTGCACACGAAGCATTCTACAATGAACGACAACTGAGGAAACAAATAAAGGAAGCCAGAAGCCTAATGCTTCGACGTGATGTTTATAGTTCACTACTCCTTCCAATCGGGTTAAATGCTTATTTGGTCACTGTACTATATGTCAACTTACAAGTGAGTCAATAAACCGTTTTTTCTTACAATCAACTCACTATACTTTACTTTACTAACAAAAATTTGAAATTCCGTCTTGACTGCTAAGTTTTTTAACAGCAAATTGACATGACAATGCCATGTAGGCACATAATCCTACTACAAGAATTTTTAACATGTAAACTTTAACCCGCCCAACCTAAATACCCAATTCATAAGCTACAATCTAACCTGAACCCACCCTCTCTTCTCCATCTCCCGCCTCTGCCTCCGCTATATCTTCCCGGCCCACCCGCCTCCCCCTTCCTCCCTTCTCCACCCTTCGACCCACCATTTCTTCCTCTTGAGGGCAGTGAAAGTTATGATATGAGGTGGTGGCTGCTTGGTTTGGGGGTTTCAGATCTTGTTGGGTATTTCATGGAGTTGGTTTTTGGACGATGGACTTCGAATTTGTGCTGGTGGGATTTGTTTTCGGCTTTTGGATTTTGGTAATCTGTTTTTGTCCTGATCTGGGTCTCTTTTATTCAGATTTGGGACTCCTTTTCTGATTTGGGTCTTGTGGATCCGGATTTCCAAATTGACTTCTCTATATTCTTGCAAACATTATACATGGCTAATAAGCAATACGCCAAACGAGTTCGACACTGAGCCTGAGTTCAGCCTTGGTTCATGAGCAGATCCATTCATTTGCAGCCTTATTTTACATACTCTTGTATATATTAACTTGGGAAAACAAGAGGATCTATATCTACATGACGTGTTTGACGTGCTAGTCACCAAGTTATGGCATTAAGTAGATGTGGAATAACATTTGAATGATTTCAGTTTTATTTTTTTGTCCACTGTTTATTGAACCAATCAATTTATATGTTACTAGAATGCTTTATCATATTCTCTGGCTTCTGTATACATTAGGATATCTTTCATTAGTGTGAAAATTTGGCAATCCACACGGATTCCCAATCCACATCATGCTTGTTTGCCTATCTGTTCATGTTGGATTTGGGATTTTGATTTCAACCATTGGCGGTCGGTCTTTGGTTGAGGTTGCCCAGATTTGGGATCTATGTTCTTTCTTGATGGTACTGATTTTGGTTCCATGTTTAAATGAATCTGATTGGCTTGATCTTAACTGTATTCCAATAATCAGATTTGTTTATGTTTGATTCCTACTTCCTTGATGGTACTGTTTAGTTCCATGTTTCTTGATTTCTTTCTTTCTTGATGCTAGTGTTTTTAGTATCTGGATTTCCTGCACTAAATTGGATGAGGAAGATGATGAATAGTGATGATGGTGCTAGGTTAGAGAGAGAAAGAGATAGAGAAATCTAGATGATGAGTTTGTTTAATTTGTTAAACTATAATATAGTAATAAATTGTTAATATACCATAATATTTGCTTTCAATAATTAATAATTCTTTGCCTAACATATATAAACATTTATGTAAATAAAAATATATTTTGAAAAGATTTTTATTTTTAAAATATTTTTATTTTTATAATTTCCTTAATTATATTTGTTATTAATTATATAAAAAACCATTTGCTATTAATTACAAAAATAACTAAATAACTCTTTTTATTTTTTAATTTCTTCCACATATTTTTTGCTAAGTTTTTTTGATTTTATTATAATTTTCTTTCATTTTCCCCTAAATTTCTTTCATATTCCCCTTAATTTTAATTAGCATATTTTTAGTTTTTATGTTGCACATTTGTAAAAAAAAAAAATTGAGTCCTTAAAAATTGCACTCGAGTAAAGCAATAATAATTTATTTAACTTTTTTGTTATAAATTCAGTAACAATATTAAAGAAAACATACAAGTTTCTTATTTTTTTTAATTATAAATTAAGTTTCTTATTCATAAGAATTGTAAAAACAAATTTATAAATATGTATGTATATAAAATCAATAAGAATTGATTTGAAATTTTAGTATATTTTATTTTTATAATTTTTTAAATAATTGTACTTGTTACTAATTATCTAAAAACTTATTTTCTAATAATCACAAAAATAAGTGAAGTAAAGTATAGTGAGTTGACCGTAACGGTTGAGTAACTCATTTGTAAGTTAACATATAGTGCAGTGACCCTATTCCAATCCACTAAATAGGAAATTTCCAAATCAGAGCTCAATGAACAAGAATGGATTCACTTTTTGCTGACTGACCTATAAAATCTAATACATATTGTAGGGATTCACTTCCTGGAAATCGACCTATCATTTGCTGTTTTTCAGCTTTTAATTCAACCAAATAGCCCAACTGAATTACTTGTCATAATACCATTTTTATCAACCCAAATTCCAAAACAAAAATTAAAGAACACTAGTATTCTATTTTCATTCATTATATTGCTAATAATTGTATTTATATCCACATAAAATTACAAATGAAAACATAACCAGCATTAAAACAAAATGCACAGCAGGATCTAGTTCTACGGCAAAAGTGTGATTAAAAAAGGGTACGTAAGGTACCTTATTGAAGAAGATCTGACCAGCGGATAGGGCAATGTAGATGATAATATAAGCGTAGGTTACGAATTCTTCTCCCACCAATTTTCTCATGCGATCCGCCATCGCTGTGGAACTGTCTCTTTCTTCCCTGCTCACTTGGCACCTTTCAAAGTTTTAATTTATTTGTATAATCTGTAAATAAATAAAATGAATTACAGAGTGAAACGGAAAAAGAAGGACGGGACGGAGTTTTGGTTGTTAATTGCTTAAACCGTAATAAGTACTTAATTAATTAAGAGAGTTAATTAACACCGAATTAAGACATTTACTACTACATTTTATCAACTTGTTTGTCTTAATCGCACTTGCTTCCTCGCTTGTAGCTGTAGGCATGACAACTAACGGTGCCTTACATAACGGATCTCTCTCTTATTTTATTATTTATTTTCTAATCTTTTGTGGTATTTTTTTCTATTTTTAATTTTCTCTAACCATATAGTTTACTCAAAGCGACCATAAATAAAAGGGAAAATATAGAGAAAAATATGAACATGGAGCTTAATGTTAAAAGATAATATCCCCGACTGAGATCATAAAAATAAATTTGAATGTCTTGTATAGACGTACATCATGGGCGGATCTATAAATTTTTCTCAACAGGCACGGATGTTAACTAATTTTTTTGTTAAAGTTAAATAAAAAAATTTGAATTAATCATAATTATGTTTACAAATTACAATAAATATTCATAATCTAAACTAAAAAAAAATTAAATAAAAAATATTTAGATATAATTTAAAAAATAGAAGTATAATGAATATACGTTTGTCTTTACTTGTATTTATAATATTAATGAATATTTTTTTTGCCTCCTTTAAGTTTAACTTTTTCATTAATATGTCCTCTTAAATGTATTCACTTATATATTTACCCATACCTCTATACTTATAAAAACAAAAAAAATCAGCAGGGACAGCTGTCTATGCTACCCCGTTAATGAATCCGCCCTGATAGACATGGCTAATATTTAAGGGGAATGATTCACGGAGAAAAGCTCAATTGGCCATGAAGTCGTCATAAAAGGTGTCAACATTCATTTTTTGATAAATCATATTGACTGATGTCCCTTACTTGATTTAACGTTTAATTATATTCACGTGATGCTATAAAATAAAATGAATATATTCCTATTTGTTAGTATGAAAATACTTGTCAATGTTTCTTTTTATATGGTAATTACATCACTATATTTCTTCATCCTTTTGTTTAGTTTAAGTTCATTCTTCTACTTATTTATGGTATTACATTACTAAATTCTTTGATCTTTTATGGTTCAAGAGAATATTTTCTTAAACTGTGTGCTTAACATATTAAAAAATTCCTCCTTTTATTTTGATTAAGTTAACTCATTCACCAATTATTAAGAAAGAAGATATGTTATAACGGACCGATGACACCAAATTTTGAGTTGAATTGGGCTGAGGAGGCGGGAAAAGAACCAACTCGGATCCAGGCTAGGGCAGGACTAGGGGCCGGGCCTATTTTTTTAATAATTAATAAGACTTAGTTCAATGCAATTTTTTTTAGGGACAATTACATATTCTATTACATTTTTAAAAATAATTACAACAATAGTGCACTCATAAAATATTTACACAATTAATGCATTTAAAGTTTTTATTTACATAATTAGTGAATTTATTCTTCCTTTAATTTTGTTGTGTGATTTAATGTGCTGATGACATGGCAATTCAGTTTTTTTTTTTAAAAATAAACTGTTCACGTTTTTTGGGATCGTGTTTCAATTTGAATTTCGTTTTAATCTATTTGCCGTCTCTTTTTCTCTTGGAAACCCTTATTTCGTGTTTTGGGAACTTTCTAAGCAAACCGTATATTTTTCGTTTGGAAACTCTTATTTTGTGTTTTCGGTCGTTCTCTCCGGTAGATATTCGTTGTCGCCGTTTGGTGCACTAGTTCGTCGTTATAGTCTTCTTCTTCAGTTCGTGGTTATTCGTAAGTTGTTTGGTTGGTTATCGTTTATTAGTACTACATTTTTCGATTTCTTCTGATTTTGTTTGTGATGGTTTCTACGAGGAAGAGCATGGAGGGAATGGGGGATAAGAAAAGTGATAGGAAGAGGAAACGAGTTAGAGATGATGTTTATGTGAAGGATTTGAAGACCTATGTGAAGGTGAAGGATAGTCTGTCAAAGTCCACAAAACAGGGGAAGAAGTTAGTGGTGAAATCAGATATTAAATATAAGAAATCGGGAAGACATATGGATAAGAATGCTAAAAAATTGATATGTCTTGATTCTGATTTTGAAGGTTCTCCAAAAAAAGTTGGGAAAAATGATGAAGTTGAGGCTCATAACCGGAAAATTGTTCCCCGTCAAAAACAGTTGAAGGTTTGTTATTTTTAATTTTTTTTTAGAATATGTAATTTTTAGTTGTTTTTGGTTATTTGTGTTTTTGTTTTTGTGTATGATGATGTTTTGTTGTATGGTGTTGTTTAATTTGGTTTATGAGTAGTGTCATTACTGTTCAAGTTGTTGTTGATAAAATGATTGTTTTCATTCAGATTGGAGTTTCAAATACTAGTATATTCTGTTTTGGTCACTAGATTACATTGTTGTCTTTATAGATGTTGATTAGGTTGTGTTGGTAACTTGCTGATTGAGTTTTGGTTACTAACTTTTATATTTTTGGAAAATGATGATTATATAGTTGTTAAAATGTATTTTATTACAATAGAGTTGGAGATTGGTGAATGTTTATACTGTTTGTGGTAAAATGGTTATGTTGTTTCCTAGTCGAGGTTTTGTTACTATTATTTTCTAAATTGGTTATTATATAATTTGTTATATATTACATAGTCAGATTATTTTCGATTTTGGTAACTTGCTGATATTGTTTGGCTACTAATGCTAGTATATTTGGATAATGTTGGTTGTATAGTGTTGTTTTTAAAGTTTTATTGATGTTGTATTTTGATTTGGTTAATGTGTACGTAATGTAATTTTTTGTATTTTTAGATTTGGGATCTATTTTACGAGGAGCATCATCGAAATTTTACAACAAAAATCATTTATTAGTATGATATGGATGTGCCGACTGTTATTAAGAATAAATTGTCTGAAGTACAGTTAAATAAGTTTAAATTATCTTGTTTTGGAAAATTTTTAGATTTTCGACAGCCCCAAATGTTTTCACAGATAATCCATCATGCCTTGGTTAGGGAAGTTTATCAAAGGGATAACGGGGAGATGTGGTTTCTATTTGGTGAGAGAAGGGTAAGGTTTGGATTACCAGAATTTTGTTTAATTTCTGATTTGAGTTGGCAAGGAGATGAAGACATTGATGGTTTTAAGGGAATTGAAAACTTGTTGGTGGAGAAGTTTTTTAGAAATGAGGTTGTAACCCGTTCTAGTATTGGGAGGATATATAGGAGTGCTTTTTTTGATGATGATGATGAGGCTGTTAGGATGTCCATCATATTCTTGGTTTTTAATTTCATATTAGCTACTGTGTCTGATAATTATGTTGATGAAGCTTTGTTTAACTTTTTGTCTTATGGCGATATTGAAAGTTATCAATGGAGAAAACTTGCTTTTGAACAGACAAATAATTCATTATCCTTTGCTGTTAAGGGACATGTAAAGAAGGATAAGAATAGTGGGGTGGTATACAATTTTTATAGGGAAAGTTATTGTAAATCATACAAGCTGAATGGATTACCTTATGTGTTTCAAATTTTTTTGTTTGAAACAATTTCTACATTGAAAGTTAGGGGTTTTTGTATTGATGATCATGTTTCAGAATTCAGATTATTTAGATGGAGGGAGTTAGGAAAGGCTCCTAAGAATATGAAGTTGAATGACTTGGTTTTTGGTTCTGGTCAGGTATGTTGGTTACTATGTACATTATATTTGGTTACCTTTATATATGTTTTTGGTTACTGACTTAAATATTTTTTTTTGTGTATTGTTTTGTTTCTGTTTTATCTTTAATATTTTTGACATGATATATTTGTTGCTATTAATATGTTTCAGTTGATTATTCAAAATATTATTCCTACGGAGGATGAGAAGGTGCATTTGGATTTAGTTGGTTTTCATTTTTTCAGTGGAAGTGATAGCAGAGCTAATATTGCTGATATTGAAGTTGAAACATCCAGGAAGGCTAAAGACCTTAGATTTTCTCTTTCCGATGTTAAAAAAATTATTGATGCACGGGTGAAGCCTTTGGAAGGGAAGGTGATGGAGGTGAAGAAAGAAATTAAGAATTTGGGTGTTGAATTAAAAGACCAATTGCAAGTGTTTCATATTCATATTTGTAGGGAGATAAAGAATATATTGAGAAAGCAGTTATATGACCAGTCTAGTTCTAGCAAACGGGAAAATGTAACTGTTGATGTTGATGATGTTGATGATGATGATGATGATGATGTTGATGATGAAGATGATGATGTTGAGTTGGATGAGAATGTTGACGATGGCAATATTAATGATGTAGTTAATGATGTTTTGATTGTTGAGGATGATGTTGTAGTTGAAGTTTCCGACAATGCAAAACAGTTTCATGGAAGTGTTGATGCCGATGTTGGTGGGGTTGGTGGGATTCAGTTTGAAGAAGATGATCCAAAGGTTTACATATATGTTTGATTTTTATTTGTGTTTCATGTTTTTTAAATCAATGCTTAATTTTTTATTTTTTTTTCTACAGATTGACAACAAGAATGACAATTCAAATTCTGATATTTTACGGCGTAGTCATGCAAAAGAGATTGTTGTTTTTACCCCTAGAGGGGTTCACATTGATGTGGATGATGAAAAGGTTAGACATTTTTTTTTGTTTATCTTATGTTATATTTTTTCGTGTTATATCGATCAATTGGATGTTTTTTTTGTTTACAGACTGAAAATAACAATGACATTCCAAGTTTTGATATTTTAAGTCAGTCTAGTGGAAAAGAGATTGTTGTTTTTACTCCCATTGAGGTTTGTATTTTTTTCAATATTAGTTACCTTTACAGTTTGTATTAGTTACTTTGATATAGTGTTTATGTTACTATTGAATCTGTTTGGATTTTTAATTTAATATTGTACTTGTTTTTTGTGTCATGTCTTGAAAAATATTAAAGGGGAGTAAAATTGAAGCACCAGACAGGTTGCTACTTGATGAGATGGTTTTAACGACACAGGATATACTCCATTGTGTTGAAGTTGAGAAAATTGCATCTAAACCAATTGGTAGGCCTGTTCGTATGTTTGGGAAGAGTGCTGTATTGAGGAGTCCTTATACGTCGAAGTTTGGTTCAGCTGATTCAACTTCTTCTGTTGTGGATGATAGACCATTACGCAGAGGTCTGTCTACATTTTTAAATGTCTGTATGGGAATGCCTTCGATATTTGAAGATGTTATGTTTGATCAGTGGTTTAGAATTGGCTTAAATAACAGAAAAAGGTATATTATTTAGAGTTTAAGATTTATATAGTCTGTTTTTTTTAGGAAATAAAATCATTTGTTCTCTCTTTCTAATATGTTATTGTTTTAAAGGATTGAAAAATTTACGGGAAATCATGACAAAATCGAGCCTTCATTTAGATTTGGGTCTGTGCCAATATCGTCAAAAATGTGATTTTACAAGTTGAAGACCCCTGGTCAGTGGCTTGATGACGATGTGAGTTTTTTCGTTTTATGTATTTCTGTTTGTTAGTTTTGGTTGCCTTATTTTATTATTTTGGTTACTAGCTGTGACTGTTTTGGATACCTTTATTATAATTTTTTTTATTTGTTTATATCTGATTGTTTTTTTTGGTTTTATTTTTAGTTCAGCATATCAACATTTGTTTGTATTACCTTCGTAAGTTGGCTAGGCACTCAGACAATATTCAAATAAGGGTTACTACAACAGATTGTTGGTTCCATGTCAAGTTGACTACTTTGTATGAGGAATATTGTCATAAGAATGCTGATAAGAATCTTCTGTTGGGCAATGGTGACGTTACTGAGTATATTCGTGGTTTTTTTATGGATGTAAACACACCGTGGGTTGATGTTGATTATGTCATATTTTCCGTTCACATGTTGATTATGATTCATCAGTGAAGATTAGTTTGGTTATGCATCTTGTTTTTTTTTTTGGATATTTGATACCATTTGTTATGGTTATTGTCTGTGAAATATTTTGTAAATTTGCTGATGATGAATTATGTATAAATTTTTACTATTAGATGTATGACAAAGTTTTGTTGGTTTACATTATTTTTTTTTTGTTACTATTTTATTTTAACAAATAATATTGAACAGACATTTTTTTATGGTACAGTTGGTTGCCAAATTTGCATACGAAGGTAACAATTTTAGTTGTTGTTGGTAACCAAACAACAACTATTGAACTATTTAGTTGTTGTTGGTTTATATTCTTTTTTTTTTTGTTACTGTTTTATTTTAACAAATAATATTGAACATAAATTTTTTTATGGTATAGTAGGTTGCCAAATTTGCATACGAAGGTAACAATTTTAGTTGTTGGTTGTAACCAAACAACAACTATTGAACTATTTAGTTATTGCTGATTTACATTAAAAAAAATTTGTTACTGTTTTATTTTTACATATAATATTGAACAGATATTTTTTTATGGTACAGTTGGTTGCCAAATTTGCATACGAAGGTAACAATTTTAGTTGTTGTTGGTAACCAAACAACAACTATTGAACTATTTAGTTGTTGTTGGTTTACATTATTTTTTTTTTAGTTACTGTTTTATTTTTACAAATAATATTGAACAGACATTTTTTTATGGTACAGTTGGTTGCCAAATTTGCATACGAATGTAACAATTTTAGTTGTTGTTGGTAACCAAACAGTCCTAACAATAAATTCTAAAACAGTTAACAATTTATATCATGTATTTGTTTTTTTTGGTTCAGTTGATTTCCAAACAGTCATACAAAGGTTACAATCATTAGTATTTGTGGGTAACCAAATAGTTATAGTAATTTAAAAATCAATTAAACAATTATCGATTTTATGTGTTTTTAAGGTTCAGAGTGTAGCCAAGCATCCAAAGAAATGTATACATTTTATTTTTTATGCTTAAAAAATAGGCACAATAAAAAAAATTTACAAAACAATTATCAAGTTTAAAAATATCTTTATTTAATATAGTACAGTTGGTAATCAAACCTTCATCCAAATGTAACAATTTTAGTTTTAGTGGGTATCCAGATAGTCATAAAGAAAAATTACAAATTAGTTAACCAATAATGACATATATGTGTTTTATGTATATTGTTATTTGAAGATAGAATTAATAAAAAAAATCATCCTTCAATATTGTGCAAGATAAATTTGCAATTCTTACACCAATAAAATGATTACAATATATATGGCTATTGGGTAACCACAGTAAAAATCAAGGAGCTTGTTATAATTTTTTTGATGTTGTATTATATCAGACCTTTCTTGGCTTCAAAATTGGTGGATTAGTGCATGTTTTCCTGTTGTGTCCTTTTTCTTGGCATCTACTGCATTTATTTTGAACTATATTTTCAGATACATGCTTGTACCTACCTATCTTTGGTCTTCCAGCTGGTCTTCTTGTATTTGGTGGTTTGACACATATGTTGTTAATATCTTCTGGAACATCCCAATTCCCTTTGTCATCTAATGGCATAATGAAAGTTGAATATGTGTCTATCAAAGTTATTTTTGAATAGTATTTTGAGCAAAAATCATAACAGCTCAAATTCTTTTTGCTAATAACAACAGCAGCGTGTGAGCAAGGCATCTCATGGTACTGAAATTTACGGCATGTGCATGTCTTTTGTTCTATATCCACGATAAATTGTTTGGTGATATCGTAAACAGTGAAAATCACTAGGTTCGATGTCTCAATCTACAACATAATTTAATGGTGTAGTTAGTATGTATAATAATTTTTTTTTATGTAATTTGGAATAATGAAAGGCATATATACTGTTGATAAATTTTTTAGTTTATACTGGTAACCAAACATGACTAAGGTGGTTTCCTTTAAATGCAAATGCAACTTTTTGTAGGTATGCATCTAACAATTTAAAAGTTGTATGACTGACCTTAAGTTTCTTTGACTCAATGATATTAGATTGCAATCTTCTCTCAGCTGTTGTGGAAAGGGTAGTGAAAGTTGATATTGCTGCTTGTTTGTTTGTGAAATACCATCTTTGAACCATACAACGTAGGCATTCAATCATTGACGAAACTGGAAGATCTCTGATTCCCTTGATTGCATTGTTAATAGATCCGGCAGTGTTTGAAGTCATTGTTGAGTACCTGTTTACAGTCCCATGGAGCCTTGTGCACTTATCTAGCTTAACATCTTCCTCCAAATATGTCCTTATTCGAGCATCAATTGCATCAAGTTCAGCCATGTGTATGTTGAATTCTTCAATAGTGTAAGCTCTACAAGCCGCGTTGTATGCTTTTTTGAGTTCTTCTCCTTTCTTTTTGAATCTGTTTTTTATATTTTTCAAAATATGATATGTGCATGAACCGTGCATGACATCAGGGAACACACAGTTAAGTCCCTTTATAATTGCTTCATGTCTATCTGAAACAATGCATTGTCCTTCCCTAACTCCACAAGCATTTCTCAAATTGATGAAAAACCATCTCCAGGATAATTCATTTTCACTGTCAACCACTGCAAAAGCAATGGGTATAATGTTTCTATTTGCATCCTGTGTGCTTGCTATGAGCAGTGTACCCCCGTAGGTTGATTGTATGAATGTGTCGTCAATTACAATAATTGGAAAACAATGGTGCCATGCTTTAATGGATGCTCCTATTGCAAAGAAGAGATACTTGAAGCGACCATTTTTTTCCATCTCCAAGGTTGTGATGGAGCCTGAAATGAATTTTCAGTAATGTTAATGTAAATATATGTAATAAATATTGTCCAAATTTGTAGTTTAGGATAACTATGTGTATTACTACTAGTATCTAATTATTTAGTATTTAATATTTTCCATATGGTTCAGATGGTGCCTAAAATGCTATTTAATAGTTATATTTCATGTAGATATTGGTCGCCTGTAAAAAATAATTTTTATTCATATTTCAATACTACAGTTAGTAGCCAAACCTTCATAATTAGGTAACCAAATCATTTAAATTGGGTAACCGAACTATTTTAAAAATCTAATGAACAATTTCTAATTATTACCTGGATTTATTTTTTTCAGCATGTGCAACCATGAAAGGATCATAGTGTAGTCGTGTGAATTTCCTCTTACTTTTTCCATTGCTTTTTTCCTTTGATCTCCATGCTTTTTGGTAGGAAATGGACACATTATAATTTGTCATCATGTCTTCCACAATATCTGTTGGTGTGTAAATTTTCTTCAAGTTTGTTAATCTATGAATTATGCATTCACTAACCATCTGACTATTTGCTTGTCTGTGATCTCCAAGCAGTATGTCGGACGAACAAGTGTGTAAATCATTAAATTCTCTCACCTTGAACATAGTTGTTTTCTGAAACTTTGATGCTCGTAGTTTCCATTTTGCATTTTTCATTGTCTATGCATACTAGGACAAAGTCTCTACCACTTGTTCTTTCAACCTTGTGTTGTCTGTTTTGCCTTATTGAATGTAGCCTTATTGCTTGTGTTAGAATTTTTTTGTCTTTGTAAGTTTGATGTATTTTGACTTCAAACTTATTCGGATCTGATATGACCTCATCACATTGTTCTCCAGTGTTTGTTATGTCTTGTCGTCTGTCTTGTTCTTTATCAATAGCTTCGATGGCCAGCTGCTCAACATATTGTGATCCAATTTAGTAATCTTGTGTTGCCAACGATACAAGTTCAGAATTCCATTGTGTCAATCTCATTGGCATTTCAGCTTGCATCCTATTTTCTTCTTCATTTGTCACGTTCTGTAAGATTGTAGTGCCTCCTATGCTGTATTCAGAATCTATAATTAGTGGAAACTTGCCATGTTCACCAGATTTTCTACTGACTTCCATATAGAATCTTAAGATTGCTTCATTTGTCACCTTGATCGGAGGAATGTTGCTTTTAATCTGAAATTTGATTGACAATTCTGTTGTGTTGCAGTCTAGACTTAATGCAGTGCATATCAAGTTCTGCGTTTCTGTGAATGAACAAGTTGAAGGAACTAGTAGGCCGGTAACTTCAAAATTTTGATATTGGCTACTGTCAATCCACGTACCGTTGAAGTAAATTATAATTGGAATCATTTCCATGGTCCGACAACTGAAACATTAAAATTAATACAATAATGTAAATAGTGACCAAATCAACCTTACACGGGAATCAAAAATCATGTTTAAAGGAATCGTAAATATTCAACCCAGTGTTTAAAGGAATCATAAATATTCAACCCAGTGTTTGTAGTGTCAAATTAAAGAATGAACAAATAAACGAAGGTAACCAAACTATTATATGAATGATGCCAAAATATGAATGTGTAACAAATACGCCTTGGTAACTGAAATTAATACTATTATTTAATTGGTGACCAAATCAACATTAAATAGTAACCGAAATAGATGTTATTAGTTTCCATGCGTCTGCAACATACTGATTTCATTCAGTTTATAAACAAATCACAAATTATGCTATCGTGAAGGTGAAATACTAAAGAATGAACACTTAAATCAAGGTAACCAAACCTTTATATGAATGTTGCCAAATTATGAATTTGTAATAAATAGGTAACAAAATTGTCTTGAACCTGCAAAGACTAATTTAATAGTTTCATTATACAATCGTTTTTTATACTGATTTTAAAGCCATTAATAAAAAACTACTAATCCTTATATTTAGTTTTGTTTTGGTTACTGTTATAAATCTTACACTCTGTGTTGGATTCAAATTTAAATTAAGAGATTGTAGTATATAGATTCATATTAATGTATACGTACCTTTTGTAGTCACTTTCCGGATTCAGTTTGTAGTCTCAGACTCAATTTTTTGATTCTGTTTCAGAATCCTTTGATCGATTTGTGGATGTCGGTTTCGGCTGCTCTGTTTTTACTTTTTTCTAGTTTCGCATTCGGCTTCTTTTGTATTAATGATTATGCTTCTTCTCGATTGCTCCTTTGCTACAGATTTTAGTGATCTATGAAGTTTTCTGTTCTTTCTTCCATGGAGTCTTCCTTTTTTGACGTGTTTTTTGAATGTTTGAGTTAGTTGGTAACTGCCGCACACAGTGGAGTAGTTTTCTCCTTGAATTAAGGGTATTCTATTTTTGTTGGGTTGGACAATATGACGTGTACTGCACTATTATTGATATTATTGTATATTATTGCACTATTATTATAATTATTTTATTGATGCACTATTCTTGTAATTATTTACTAATTGTTGTATACTATTATAAAGAATCCTTTTTTTTATGATCAAATTAATAATTCACGACCTTTAGCTTTAAGTCCAGTGAAAGGTTTAGCATTAATATATACAGATACTTTAATTAAAAGCTAAAAACTAAAATCAAAGTATCAATTCTTGGATGGAATGAAGTATATATAAGATATATAATTGTATGTATCCAGTTGTATATATAGATAGTCCACATATATATATATATATATATATATATATATAGGGTAATGATTCATGTATTTATTATGAATTTTTATATGGTATACACTATTTATACTGTTGAAAACAAAAAGTAACGATCATAATTAAAGACTGTAAATCGACGTCCGCTATTATTAGTAGTGGAGAGTTAAAAAAACTTATACCATCCATTATTAAAAGTAGCAAACGCTAATCAAAATAAGAGTTCGACTTTATTAACTATTATTTCAATCAATTAACAAGAGTTTAAGGTTTATAAAATTATAGTTTAAGGATTATTAACTCATTTTTTACTGGATTTAGTGTTTGTTAGTTGAAAAATAAGTTAATTAACCCTTGAGTCTGATTTATAAACCCTAAATACTAATTAATAAACATTAATTTTATGTTTCTAATCATGGTCATTTCTTTTTGTTTTTAATGTATAGATATTGGTGTATGTCATATAAACATTCATAGCAAATAGATACTATCAATCATTCCTCATATATATATATATATATATATATATGTATATATATATGAAGAATCAACATGTTTTACAACATCTTAAAGCATATCCTGATAAGAAACATGATAAGTTGTACTATTACTTTGTTAATCCATGATTAAATCTACTCGGTTTTTTTTCCCTCTTTCCCTTTTCCGATTAGATAATATGTATACCCAATAATGATATATCGTGTCGATTGGTGGATTAAGCACACCTATGATCGATCAATGTTGGGGTTATGCAAGAGGGAGTTTTTATTGTGTTCCATGCTATGTGCAGTGCAATATGGTTTAAGATATTTTAATTATGATGTTAAAAATTAATTACGGGACAATGGAATTGTTTTTTTTTCTTCATATTTTAATGAATTTTTAATTTTTTTCTACTCTGAAGATTGTCTTCTCAATTTGAAGATTAAACTCCTGATTTTTTTCACTTTAAGAATTGTCTTCTCAAATTTTTCCAATTAGAAAATTAAACTTTTAAATTTTTTCTAATTACGTCTAATTGATAGTACCACGTAATGAATTGATAACATGGCAGTGACAGCTGATGGCAGTAGATTTGATTTCATTTTTAACTCAAAACTTTTTCTTTAAAAAATATAAGGATTTAGAAGGACGGGAAAGAATAAGAAAATTAGATACTTTATATTATCTAAAGTAACATTTTAAAATAAATCATGTCATTTATTACATTAATATGAATAATACACTAATAGTGTAAAAAAAATTCCTTTTCTAAATTCACAAACAACAAAAATTATAATTCATTTTCATCCGTTTCCTTCATCTCTTATATTTTTTCTTCCCATGCCATCCCTTGATGCAACTCATGTTAACGAGTATAATACTCTCAAGACAAATATCCTATCCAGGAACATCTTATAAGTTGGTCAAACCAATTTATAAGTTCTTTTTCACTATTAACGTGTTTGGCAATCACTTATTTTTTGACTTATAAGTTGAGTTTTAAGTAAAAAATTAAGTAAATATTTATGACTTATTTAAAAATAACTTATAAGCTAGTTTAAAATAAGTTAATTTGACTAAATGTAATGTTTATTTTGCCCCAATTCTATTTTACCCCTCTTTTTATTAATATTTTTTTTAGTAATATTTATATTTATTTTAACTTATAAGTCATTATGAGTCAAACACCTTCATAACTTGTTTTAACTTAATTTTTGACTTATAAGTCAAATTAATGTCGAACGCTTTTACTTATAAATCAATACTTAAAATAACTTATAAATTAACTTATATTATAATTTATAAATCATCTTAAAATAATTCATTCTCGTCTCCCGAACAGATCTGTTTAAAGCATGGTAATTAAATCAGGATCGGATCGCCGGTTCGACCGGTAAAAATCGGAACGGTCGGCTCTCCCGTTCAGTTCGAACAAAAAACCTATTTTTGGTCAAAATTCAATAAAAATCGGTGACCCAGCGGTTGAACCGATTTTACCGGTTCCCTACTTCACTTTTTTTTTTTAGACTTTGTTTTTTATTAAATTAATGTATCATTGACTGAGTTATGATTATGATTTAATATCTTTCTTTTTATATAAATTTAGTATTTATTTAAATTGTATAAAATAATCATTGTACAAATAGATTTTTTTTTTTTTTATCGAATTTGATTGGATGTATCATAAAGATGTTTATTATTTGTAATTGATTTTATCACTCTTTAGTCTTGAGTTTAGAGTTATGATCATAATTTAATATCTTTCTTTTTAAATAGATTTAGTATTTATTTGAATTGTATAAAGTAATCATTGTACAAATATGTTTCATTTTTTTAAGATAAATTGATTAATTTTACATATTAACTAAATATTATATATAATATATAATAATAATTAATATATTTAATTATTTATTATTTATTATATATTTATGACGTCACTGGATTAATAACGATCCGACCACTAATTGGACCAGTGATCCATCCACCCGGTAGCTTTTCTGCTTCGATAAACGGTCCGAACCTGAAAACATTGGTTTAAAGTCATGTTTAAAAACCCGGACTAGACAAGCGATCAGACCCGTAAAAATCAGAATCGGTCCGCCTTCCGGTCTGATTTGTCCCACTGACCTGGTTTTGGTCAAAATATGGGTTAGACCGTTGACTACCAGTCCAACCGGTAAATTTAATTAATTGACCCTGTTGACCCAATTAAAATTTTTTTTTTACTCAAAAAATTTTAATAATAAAATTAACTACTTTTCTTAATATTATAACTTATCTTTATTATATTTTAATTAATAAAAAATAAAATTTATAATTTTTTTATTAATTACTAATAATATATATTTTTATATATTAATGACTGAATAAATAATATTTCGACCGCTCGTTTATAACTTTTTCGGTCCAATGAATTGTCCGGTTCTGAAAACCTTGGTGTAAAGAGAAAGATGGGGACTTTCAGGCCCCTCATCTCCAACTCTTGTTCGTACCTTATTATCCATTCTCTGGCCTAATATTTTTTTCCTTTCTTCAAGGATATAATATATAGACAAATATTTGAGAAAGAAACTGACTTCACTTGTAGATAATAATTTCCAAAATCTAATTTCTAAGGATGATAATGGAGGAAGAACATGAAACACACAAGTTGGCATGTGAATTAGAGCCACCCAGTTGCCCCCTGATCGGATTATGTTTCAAGTCCCAACCTCCAAATACTCATCCCCTCAAATACCCCACCTCCCTTTTGTCTCCATCTCTCTTATTTTATCACTTTTATATATATATATATATATATATATATATATATATATAATATAATTATTATTTTTATTACTACAAATGTCTTTATTTTAGCTCATCCTATTTTTCTTCAGTGGTAGTAGTTATTTCTACAACTCTACTGGTTTTGGACCCCAAGGTTTGCAACTCTCTCAGCTCTCCTTCTATTTTCATATGCATATTGTTTATGTGTTAAATTTACCATTCTAATACTATTGTGATGTGGGTCTTAACTGACTTTAGTTTTCATGGGCTCAGTGATGCTTGTAGGTTCAACCCACAATTAGTGTGTTATTTTGTTAATGTTAAGTTCAATAAGTGAAAGTTCAGTTGCTTTTATTTATTGTCTAAACTTTTTGGATATTCACTAGATATGCCAGTTTGTGCTTCATAAGTTCAGCTGATATTGATTTTGGAATGATTAGTTAGACTTATGTGCTTCAATTTTTCAAGTCCTCCACTTCTAGATAAGAAATTATGGTGTTCTTTATATGTTCAGTACAACCCTTTTTCAGTCTGGCCCCAACATATAGTTTTAGGACTTTACAGAGATTATGTTTCTGGTAACAACAGTTGGTTGGCCCAAGTATGTTAGAATTAGGAAATCCATTGGGGCCGATATTCAGCATGACAAGAGCTTTCACTTATTGAGCTATATCTCTCATTGGAAAATTATTACCTAGAACAAAATGAGGATAATGTATTGGTAAGAACTATAGATTCTTTAAGTTAGAGTACCATGTTTCTGTGGCCAGGGGCCCCATACCTAATATTTATACTAATGTCATGCTTGCAGGGTTTGAAACGTTAATATACTCGGGCCTTAAATCTGTTTCGTTTTTTCCCTATGCATGAGTTAAGAATTGCCAGCTCTATGCTCTAATTATTTCCTGGAATTTGTAAATAGGATTCATGATTATGTAAGATTGATGCGCTTGGGAAGAATTTAAGATCTAAATTATTTTTAATATGAATAGAACATAGAGTAATTTCTTAAGTTGATTTTTCAGGAAGAAACATAAAGGATAATCTATTGCAATGGAGGTAACCAACGTTACCGAGTATGATGCCATCGCCAAACAAAAGTTGCCAAAGATGGTATATGACTACTATGCATCAGGTGCAGAGGACCAGTGGACTTTACAAGAGAACAGAAATGCTTTTGCAAGAATTCTGTAAGTGTCTGATATTGATTCGACCCATAGTATCCAAATTCCTAAAAAAGTAAATTTTAAATTCGTCCCTTAAACAAGATGGTTTCATTTAAAACAGGTTCCGACCCCGAATTCTTATTGATGTGAGCAAAATTGACATGACTACCACTGTGTTGGGATACAAGATATCAATGCCAATCATGATTGCCCCAACAGCCATGCAGAAAATGGCTCACCCTGAAGGTAAGCAAAAAATAATTTTCGCTTAAAAGCTTTACATCCAAAGCAGATTTCTTCAATCGGTTGATTATATAATTTTGTCCAATTGATTAATTAATTAAAATAAATTTAGCAGTATCCTTTTTTAGCTGCAAATACAAACATGAGTTTACAAGTCTAGTTCTTGAATTACATAGAGAGCTCTTAGTTTGGAAAGGATCTAAACTTGACATGGTAGACTCTATACAAATTCAATGGTGCTTGATTTGACAGTGTGATATATGGAAGTTTGCTATGCTCCAATATGTTTTTCCATGTTAAATGAAAAGTAAGGTTTTTCTATGTAAAGGACTGGTAGGATATTGAACTATTTGATTGACATTGTATCTATCCTGAGATGTGGTATATTTAAATTGATACAGGGGTTGTAATGCCCATTTAGTCCATATTCAGTGAGAATCTGATGACATGTCAAAATTCTCGTGCAGGAGAGTATGCAACAGCAAGAGCTGCATCCGCAGCTAACACGATTATGGTTTGTTTTTTCTCCTTCTCTATTACCCAATGGAATTTATATCTTTCTGACCCCCCAGAAATATATACACCAGGAGCTTTAAGAAATGATGTAATCTACCAACATCTGAATTGAAGAGACATAAAATCTAAACACCAAGATAGATGAGCAACCTAGAGTTTATCTGTATCATAATTCGCTTATACCTAGAGAATGATTTGGTATGTGGTGGAAGTTCATTCTGAAAATCAGGTTGGGTGGACTGAATTTGTTATATAGTTTTGGCAAGATATGTTGTTGGACAATAACATTTTAAATTTATGGGGAAATAAACTATCTGATTAGGAAAGGCAGTGATAAGTTATGAAAGACTAACTTCACTGGGAAATAGACGGTGTTAAGTCTTTACAGATTATAGTGGCCATGAACCATTATGATCACATTCTAGGGAAGCAGATATCTGCTTTTTCTTGTCTGCTTAACACACAGTCACACAGATAGGACCTTTTTATTTCCACTTGTTTGGCCTTATTTCACTTTTCCTTCTCAAGATGCTGTAAGTTCTTCAGCTTTGAAAATATTCTTGCTGCAATGGTTTTTGTGAGAATATCAATCATTCCTCTATTTTTCCAGACATTGTCATCATGGGCCACATCTAGTGTTGAAGAGGTTGCTTCAACAGGACCTGGCATTCGCTTTTTCCAGCTTTATGTAAGCAAGCATTTTTATGTTCTCTTTTGCATTGGTTCTATAAGTATATTTCTTTATGGTTTGCATGATGCATGACTAAATAATCTGCTGCCACTATGTTCAGGTCTATAAGGACAGGAATGTTGTTGCTCAGCTTGTGAGAAGAGCTGAAAGAGCTGGCTTCAAGGCTATAGCTCTTACAGTTGATACCCCAAGGCTAGGGCGTAGAGAAGCCGACATCAAGAACAGGTGCAAACTTCTGAGACAGTTTAGCTTATAAGATTAGGTTACATACTCTTACGACTAAGTTGAATTAGGTTAGATTTTAGAAGGCTTGTTCTATTAAGCTGTCAAGAACTCTTATGATTGGTTCTTTACAGATTTACTTTACCACCATTTTTGACATTGAAGAACTTTGAGGGTCTGGACCTTGGCAAGATGGATAAAGTGAGTGGAAATTTGAACTATCTTATTGATTTCTTTAACTTGTAGATATTTTACAAACATATGTTGTGGCATGCAGGCTGATGACTCCGGGTTAGCTTCATATGTTGCTGGTCAAATTGACCGTTCCCTGAGCTGGAAGGTACGTAATTAGTTGGGACCTAATGATCGAATGGATTTTGTTCAAATGTCATGGAATGTTTTGTAGTATGTTAGTTAGTCATTGGTTTGTTTTGTCACGATTTCCAATAGTTCAGAAAGAATCTTGAAGTCTATTTGATATTAACTTTTGCTTTCACAATAATTACAAATCAAAGGTTTGAGAAAAATATTCTATACGTGTTTTACTAGCTTGAACACATGCAAATTTTGTTGAAACTCGAAGACACAAAAATGGATTTGGCTTTTCATTGTTTTGGCTTGAGAAGGAGCTGGTGAAAACCTGGATCATTTAGTATTTGATTTTGTTAAAAGGTGACCGTAAGAAATACTACCCCATGGTTCTCATCTAAATAATTTGTTGGGATATGGACAGGATGTGAAGTGGCTTCAGACAATCACCACGATGCCAATCCTAGTGAAGGGTGTAATCACTGCTGAGGACAGTAAGAACAATAGAACTTTTGATAATTTTCTTTGTCACTTTATATTCGTATTAAGCTATTGCTAAATGCTTTTTTTCTGTAATGACCTGCAGCAAGGCTAGCTATACAAGCTGGAGCAGCTGGTATCATCGTATCTAATCATGGTGCTCGTCAACTTGATTATGTTCCTGCCACTATCATGGCTCTGGAAGAGGTATATCTCACATTCATTCCCGATTATTCAAGTCCTCTTTGATTAGTAGTTACTTTTACTGAATTTCAACCAACTGAGTCCTTATCTTAGAATATTCTGAATTCTTACATTCACAACCTCAGGTTGTGAAAGCTGCACAAGGTCGGGTTCCAGTATTCTTGGATGGTGGAGTCCGTCGTGGAACTGATGTCTTCAAAGCATTGGCACTTGGAGCCTCAGGCATTTTTGTAAGTATAATCAGTAAAATAACTGTAGTAACACGGAATCCCCTGTACAACTCCATCTGATTTCACTCGAGCTGTTTTTTATTGCCATGGAAAAGTAGAACCTACTTATACTCCTGCGTTCCAAGTACTAGCCTATGGAGCACCTTAAAGAAAATTTTGATAACTAATGCTTTTCGAATAGTAGAACTTTCAAAATCTGGTCATCTTTTGGGTGAAACCACCCCCTCCCCCCTCCCCCCTCCTTGAGTAATAATATTGTATAGGTACTGTAGTGCCACAAGTTAGCATATTTTAAAATAAAATAAAATCATATCACTAATATGTTGAGGGGTTTCATTGATGAGAAGGATGTATATTCCTATAATTATACATTTGAAGTATCATTGCACTTAATTGTATCATTTCTGGAATTCAGCCAGCTAATTATATCACAGGACTACTTTTATTCTTCCATTTTTCCTATTATAACACATAGAGGCTCGTTATTGTTGGTCTTAATTTTAGATTGGTCGACCGGTTGTCTTTTCATTGGCTGCTGAAGGGGAAACCGGGGTCAGAAAAGTACTCCAGATGTTACGAGAAGAGTTTGAGCTAACTATGGCACTAAGTGGCTGTCGTTCCATCAAAGAAATCACCCGTGCTCACATTTCTACCGAGTGGGACGCTCCTCGCGCTCACTTTGCACCCAAATTATAAAAATGTGCCTAGTACATGAATGACTGCATTTCTTCCTTTACAGAACTTGCTGTATTTCAATGTTTTTACTTGAAACTGCTTAAGCTTTAAAAATATGTGTATGGATATATTTTTCATAAATGGGGATCGCACCTTTCATTGTATATTCTTCTTCTACGAGTATATATTCACACAGTTTGTCCCAACTTGTGTTGAGAATTGTTTGTTCAGTGTTCACAAGGGTTCCATTAGACTACATGGAGCTCTTTTTCAGTGTTAGCCGAGGCCATTGAATCTGCTGCAGAAGTAATGGCGATATCTCATACGCCAAAAAAGAAACTCCTTTCTGCATTTTCCTCTCTCCAGCAACATCAATATGGTTGTAAATATTTAAAATTAAATTTGGAATCCACCAACATTAGTTAGGATTTAGTTAATATAAAACCAGAGTATATTATAGAACAAAGAAGAAGACAGAAATTTGGAACAAGTCTTTATTGCTCTGTACTGAACAACTACAACCTGCTGCTCTTTATATAATATTACTGACTAACTAGAAAATAGGACCACTAAGTCACTAACATCCAAACATGCATAAACTTCCTAATTAAATGGTAAGCATACTGACCACTACTACACTAATAACAAGTCCCTATAGAATAGGACAACAATTAATACTTAGTCTACTAGACTCTATTACTTAACAATACCTCCCTTAAACTGATCTTCCAAACATCCAGTTTAAAATTCTCTATTCATAACACATACTCCAAGCTTCTCTCTTAGCAACTGAAAGGTGGCCAATTTGAGAGGCTTAGTAAATATATCAGCCACCTGGTCTTCACTTCTGCAGTAAATGATATCAACAAGTCCTTCCATCGTGCGCTCCCTTAAATAATGATACTTCACATCTATGTGCTTGCTTCTACCATGAAGGACAACATTTTTAGAGAGTTTAATTGCAGAACTGTTATCACAATAGATTACAGTGGCTCCCTCTTGCTTGAAATGCAGTTCTTCAAGAATCTTCCTCAACCAAACAGCTTGACATGCGCTAGCATTTGCTGCTACAAACTCAGCTTCTGTTGTTGACAAAGTAACTATTGGTTGCTTCTTTGATGACCACGAAACAGCTGTTGAACCCAACATAAAGACATATCCCGATGTGCTTCTTCCATCATCTAAATCTCTTGCATAATCGCTATCAGTAAAGCCAATCAAATCTGACTTTTCTCCCTTCTTGTAGAACAGCCCACAATTGGTAGTGCCACGTAAGTATTGAAGAATCCTCTTAGCAGCAAGAAGATGAGTCTCTTTTGGTTGCTCCATATACCTGCTAATTAGACTTACAGCATGCATTAAATCAGGTTGTGTTGCGGTCAAATACATTAAACTTCCTACCATTTGCTTGTAAAGAGTACTGTCAACCCTTTTTCCTGTTGAATCCTTCACAAGCTTCAATCCTGTCTCTTCCGGAGAGGCGGCTGGGTTGCAATTTTTCATATGAAACCTGTCCAAAATTTCTTGGGCATATTTCTTTTGAGACACAAAAATTCCAGCATCAGATTGCACTACTTCTATGCCAAGAAAGTAATGCATCAAATCAAGATCAGACATATCAAATTCAGTCATCATGGATTTTTTAAATTTGTCAAACATGACACTATCACTTCCAGTATAAAGAAGATCATCCACATATAAACACACCATGAGCAACTTTCCTCTATCTTCAACTTTCGTAAAAAGTGTATGTTCATATGGACATTTCTTAAATCCCTCTTTAGTAAAGTAAGCATCTATACGACTATACCAAGCTCTTGGAGCTTGTTTTAGTCCATATAGTGCCTTTTTTAATTTATACACTTTATGCTCATTTCCATTGTTGACATAACCAAGAGGTTGATCAATAAATACCTGTTCTTCCAAGTTACTATGTAGGAATGCTGATTTCACTTCCAACTGGAAGATAGGCCATGAGTTTTGAGCAGCCATTGCAATTACCATTCTAATTGTGTCGTGTCTAGCCACAGGAGCGAAAACTTCTTTGTAATCCACGCCAAACTCTTGTTTGTATCCTTTAGCAACTTTAGCCTTGTACTTATCAACTTCGCCATTCTCCTTTAATTTTGTCTTATACACCCATTTCACACCAATGGTCTTTTGCCCTTTTGGAAGCTCTGTCAACTCCCAAGTATTGTTTCTTTCAATAGCAACAATTTCTTCATCCATAGCCCTTCGCCATTTTGCTTCTTTTACAGCCTCGTGAAAAACTATAGGATCACAGTTTAAAAATAGAGCGAAATGTGTGAGTGGGTCTTCTTCAGACTCGTCAGAATCAGTTACCTCATAATCCATCATCCATGCTGGCTTTTTCCTCTGTCTTTGAGGCCTTTGTGTTGCAGCTTCTTCACTTACAGGTAGACTTCAAGAATCATTTTGAATGATTGTTGCTGGTTGTTGCACTGACTCCATAGGTTGCTGCCTTTTCTCTTCATCACCATCAAAATCTGCAGGAATTTGTTGCTGAATATTGTTCTCGTTCTATGACCAGGTTCTTTCTTCATCAAAGATAACATCGCGGCTAATAATGATTTTCTTGGTGATTGGATTGTATAGCTTATAAGCTTTTGATTGATCACTAACACCAAGAAAAATACATTTTTCTCCTTTGTCGTCCAGCTTCTTTCTCTTCACATCTGGAATATGGGCATAAGCAATACACCCGAAAATTTTGAAATAATCTACCGTCGGTCTTCGTCCATTCCAAGCTTCTTCTGGTGTCATATTTTTAACAACAAGTGTAGGATTTCTGTTCAAAATATGAATGCTCCAATTAACTGCTTCTGGCCAAAAAACTTTTGGAATACCGTTCCTTGTCAAAAGACATCGCACCATATTCATAATAGTGCGCTTTTTTCTTTCGCACACACCGTTCTGTTGGGGCGTGTAGGCTGCTATAAGTTGCCTCTTAATTCCATGAACCTCACAGAAATTTGCAAATTCATGTGAGTTATACTCCCCACCATGATCAGTACGTAGAACTTTAATGGGCCTTCCAACTTCTTTCTCCACTAATACTTTATAGCTTTTAAAGGCTGCAAAAGCTTCAGATTTTTCTTGCAAAAAATAAACCCATGTTTTCCGACTGAAATCATCAATGAAAGTAATTATGTATCTTTTACCTCCATTAGAAGATGGATTGATTGGTCCACAGAGATCGGAATGCACCAACTCTAATGCTTTCTTTGCTCTCCATGAGTTTCCTTTTTGAAAAGGATCACGATGTTGTTTACTAACAACACAATCTTCACAAACATCCGAGGGGCTATTAAATTGTGGAAGACCAGCTACCATTTGCTTTTGTTGTAAAGTCTTTAAAGCACCAAAGTTAAGATGACCATATCGGAAATGCCAAAGCCAAGCTATATCCTTCAACTTTGCTGAGAAACATGAGTAATTTGTGTTGTGGAGAGAAAGCGGAAACATCCGATTAGCCGTCATACTAACTTGAGCTATTAAGCCCAATTTCTCATCTCGAATTTGGCAAATCCCATTTTTGATGGAGAACTCATACCCTTTCTCTTGCAACTGACCCACATTAAGTAGATTGGTCTTCAATTCTGGTACAAAAAGAACATTATAAATAGTCTGCGTGGAACTTCCCTTGGTTTGGATTGACACATTTCCTTTGCCCATAACAGAGATTGTAGAATTATCTCCAAACTTCACGGTATCTTGATAAGATTCATCCAAATGAGAGAAAGCAGACTTATTTCCATTCATGTGATTGCTGCAACCGGTATCTAAATACCACACATTTTGGTGTGTATCCTCCTTTGCATGACACACCATGAGAAGAGATATTTCTTTTTCCTTTTCTACAAAATTAGATCTTGCCCCACGATTCTTATTTAAGTTAGTACGACATTCAAATTTATAATGACCGTACCTATGACACCGATAACACTCAATGTTTGATTTGTCTGCTGACTTTGGCTTGAAATTTGTTGAGTGGTTACCATCACGACCTCTTCCTCTTCCTTGAAGAAAATGAGATTGATTATTTTCTGATTGTTGGTATGGCTGCCTACGAGCTTTGTTTCCTCTGCCTCCTCCTTTTCCTTGATCTTCCTTGCTTGGTGATGAAAAATGATTGTTGGTTGAGACTTGTAGAGCTTGTTCCTCCTGTTCTTGCTGGTTCATTTTTTGTTCATGAACCTGCAATGAACTTTGCAATTCATCAATTGAAAGAGAATCGATGTCTTTAGATTCATCAATAGAGCAAACAACATAATTGAATTTTGGCGTCATTGATCGAAGAATTTTCTCCACGATCGTCACATCCTCCATCTTTTCGCCATTAATCCGCATTTTATTTGCGATTGTCATTGTTCTTGAGAAGAAATCTAAAACTGACTCCCCAACTTTCATCCGCAATGTCTCAAACTCGGTGCGAAGTGATTGAAGATGTGCACGTTTGACCTTCACATTCCCTGCATATTTCTTCTTCATAGAGTCCCAAATGTGCTTGGAGGTGTCTTTGCAAAGAATGGTCTCCAAGATTGACCTATCAATGGCTTGAAAAAGATAATTTTTGGCATTGAGATCTTTCAACTTCATCGCATCCAATTCGGCTCTCTGCGAGTCCGTCAACGTCACATCAGCGGCTGATTCTGCTACTCCAAAATCAACGACCTGCCAATACTCTTTTGATCTCAAGAAATTTTCCATTAACATGCTCCAATGATCATAATGACCATTAAAATATGGAATGGCTGGTTGAACAAAATTTTCAGACGCCATAGACACCTGCTACTGGATAGGAAGAAAAAAAAACTGTTGCTAAGTACTCTCTTTCTTCACTCTCTGTCTCACTTTTTCACCAACTTGGCTTTGATACCAATAATATAAAACCAGAGTATATTATAAAACAAAAAAGAAGACAGAAATTTGGAACAAGTCTTTATTGCTCTGTACTGAACAACTACAACCTTCTGCTCTTTATATAATATTACTGACTAACTAGAAAATAGGACCACTAAGTCACTAACATCCAAACGTGCATAAACTTCTTAATTAAATGGTAAGCATACTGACCACTACTACACTAATAACAAATACCTATAGAATAGGACAACAATTAATACTTAGTCTACTAGACTCTATTACTTAACATTAGTGAGCCTTTTGTGCAGGGGCGGATGGATACTTTTTTTTTTAATAGGTAAACTCAAGGGGCAGAATTTATAAGTTAGTAAATTCCAAGGGGCAAATTAATAAAAAAGTTAAACTTGATAGGCAAAAGATTTTTTTTTTTATAATTTAGTTCTTCAAAGTGTGTTAACGGTTTACATAAAGTTAGAGAGGGACAATAACTCATAAACTTGAAAAAATTTAGTTAAAATCCATCTCTGTTGATTTTTTTTAAAAATCCGCCCTTGCTTTTGTGGTAATGGCAATGCAACATATGGCTCCGAAGTTCCACTAATAAGTAAAACTTCAAAAAAAAAATATCAGTAATAATTTTCATCCTTTTATTTTTACAAGGTTTTACTAGAATGAATGTGAATCCAATTTGTATTATTTATGTGAGAAGAGTAACTGATATTGTATGTTCGGAGATAGTATATTAAAAATTATTAAAAGATTGTCTTTTAGTTGTTTTCGATGCAAATTTAATACTCCATCTGTTTCAAAATTAAATATATAATTTTACTAATACAAAGATAGGCTATTAAAACAAAGAATGTAGAAATTGACTACTTAAGTTTTGAAACATAAATAGTAACATTCATCAAACGTTATTTATTGCTAAAACAAATATAAGCTATTAAGAACGTAGAAGAGATAGGATAAATATAATTTTTTTCGTGTTTATATTTAAACTAAACTTTTTATTATAAGCATTTTAGAAAACATTCATCAAACATTATTTAATACTCCTTTTTTTCTAAATTATGAGATTAATATTAATTTTTTAAAAGTCAATTTAAGATATTTTTAAATTTAAAATTGACTATTTAAGTTTTGAAACAATGACTCTTATAACTAATAGTAGTATTTTAAAAATAATTTATGATATTTTAATTTTAAATTATTTTAAATTAACTTTTAAAAAAGTAACTATTTGACATGATGTAAAATCATTATTGTTTAATTTAATTAATAGCTCTATACTCCGTAGCTTCAACGCACAAATAACCGCGAAACTATGATCGGCCAATACTTCAATTCAAAACGCACTTCTGAAGCAGCCCAAACTCAGAGATACCAGCTTGTCTACGAAAGTGGCCGATCTCCATCGCTGGTTTTCTTTTACTAGCCAGTTAAAACAATTTGTCGCCGTTCGTATTTTCCGGCGAAATTATAGTATTCGGGTTTGTCAATGGGTTGAAAAAGACCTCTTCTGAATCAGTCCAAGGGTTTAAAGCTCTTGGGGGTTTTGAAGTAAAGGGTTAATTTATGAGACAGAAAGAGTTGAATTTCATAGATGAGAGGTTGTACGTCTTTCTTCTTCACTAATTGAGTTCAATCGGTATTTAATAACATATTTTTGTTGTAAAATACAGAATCAAACTTCAATAATTTTACAAATTCAAGTAGTACTAAATGACAAAATATAAAACGAAATTTGTGATTTTTAGGGCAATGTGAAGCAAAAATTGGGAGGAGAGGTAGGGCAGCTGCGGTGGTTCTTGGCGATAGTGGAGGTACATTTCTTTATTTTTCCCATTTCCACATACACAAACATATACACACATTTATATCCAAATTGAATGTCAATGCAGTTTATTGAATGTCATATTGTATTTCAATCTAAATAATTATTTTGTGTGTGGCTTACACATGACTTGACAATCATGACCATTTGTGTATATCGTTTGGATTCAGAGTATATGCAGCAGGCTGTTAGTTTGGCTGTTAATTTGTTATTATTGCAGTGGCATGGAGAACTTGGTTGTTAATGGAAAATGTAAATGTTATTTTCGTGGCTAATATAATTATTTATTGCAAGCCTAAGGATATTGAATTTTCTTTAAGATTTTGGCCAAAAAAACAAAAAAAAAAACCTTTAACAAATAAATGTCATTAAATGGCTAAAGTTTGGAATTCTGATATATTACTTGGCTACTTGCTTGTGGTAAACTCAGGCAATTTGCCTGGTAATTTAGTCTGGCATAGAACTTCGTAGTGGCAGTTGTTGTATAAAAATAATAACCAGTAGGGATATAGAATCCGAATTTACCACCAAATATTGAGAATAGGTAATCCAAATATGTGTGACACAAGAACACAATAATATAGATATAAGATTAGAAGAACTATCGGTAGACCAGGCGTGCAATGCACTGTTATTAATGAAATACTTCAGCTCCCTCTGAGTTAAAAGAAAAGAACATAATATGTCAAAATGCCACATTAATTGAATCCATCTGTTGTAGGCTTGTAGCTCACAGCCTATCTTGTACTCCCTCAGTCTTAAAATGATTACTTTTTAGCTTTCTAAATTTCTCTTTACACACATTAAAAATATATAATTTTTTATTAGTATTTTTAAATATTATTCTCTATTTATTATAAAAAATTGTTTACATGTATTCTTGACAAATCTTAATGGGCTTGAGGAAACTTAAACAATCAAATGTGGTGATAATCATTCATCACACGATCATATAATATTAACTTTATTTTTTCCTTGAATGAGAATTTACTGTTTTGAGTCCCATTTAACTTTTTAGCAAGTTATTACAATTATTGAATGTGATCAACATGAGACTGCTTTACTAAATTCTTCACCGGGATCAATAAATGTAAGACAACTTAAAACCTTATTCCCTTCAAGTCAGTCACATGAATAATGCCGTCCACATTCCTTAATACATCACTGGAACCAAGTTCGTGATATGATAAAGAATTGTAGCATATAGGAGTATATTAGTATGTATAACTTCTTTAGATTGTGTGACTATTTCTCTATTATTTTTCACTTAAAGATATGACATAGAAATAATAGGAAAACTCCAGTTATTTGTGGAAAAGTTGTAGGAATGTTTCTATGATAATATAGTTGCTACTGATATTTCCTGGACTTCATACACCTCACAAACCTAACACTTTTAATATTCATCACAACCATTATTATTCTCCTAACTATTTGTTGCATTCATGTATCATTACTTTTTGAAAGCAAATCCTGCTAATTCATATTAGAACTCCATGGCTTGAGATAATATTACCCATGTATTCCACAGGAAAGAAAGAAACCTGCAACATTTACCGAAACAATAAAGTATATGCCTGACATAAGTCCTCACTGGGTATTACTCTTCCCGAATTATTGTTAATCTCTTCATTGGAACTGCTCATGAACCTACCCCCAGAATTTGGTCATTATGCATTTTTTTTCTTGTTATTATTAGTTATTCTTCGTAGAAGTTGACCTCGAACACCCTATCTTCTCTGCGTTTGTTCATATGATCATGAAAAAGCATGAAGCTGATAGGAACTTGAGAGAGTAATGTTGTACTTGAAGCATAATCACAAAGTCTTGCCTTAGCATCTCAAAATAAATTTCGAATTTGTTACTAGTCTCAGTTAATAACACATAGATTTGTTTAGCTTCACATTTTCTTGTCCGCCTCTGACAATTATTGGTGTTTATTATTAGATGTGAACCTGGCACATATTGTGAAATGAGAATGAAAGATTGTCTTCTATCATTTCATTTCGCGTATGATATGTGTTAACTTCGTCTCTGCAGTCTATTACTCTCTCCGTCCCTTAATATAAGTTTTTTTAGAGAAGTGTTTTTGTCCCTTAATATAAGTTGTTTGAGAATTTCAGGTAAGCATTAATTGCTTAGTTTCCAATATTATCCCAAGTATTAAATATAACTTTGGTTCTCTCACTATTTTTTGTCCAATAAATAACATTCTCTTTTTTCAATACAAGGACAATATAGACAATTGATATTATATTTAATGTTATACAATCATTTCCTTAATACTTGTGCACAACTTTAAAACGACTTATATTAAGGGACGGAGGGAGTAGTATTTTACATCTATTTAACAAAATCATACAGTGAACTAATGACATATTAAAAGTTTCCATACTAGAAACGCATGCAGCAAATTTTAAATGCATGTGATACAATTACAAATATCCAAAACAAAAAGTTAAACACTAATGAAAAGTCCAAAATAATTAATCACTCAAATACACATGTTCAATGCCAATTTACACAAACAACTACCAACATCATATCTATCCTATTCAACAACCAAAGCTGGATGGATTAACTTCACACACTCATAAAAACCAAAAAGCTAATCTAATCAACACAAATACTTTAGAAAATTAACCAAACCAAAAGTCCAAAACATTATCGATTAAACATCAACCAAAAGTGTATCAATCAACCGAATTAAAAAGGTTTCAAACCCCAAACGTCAATACTCCAGAGATATGATTAAGGAGTCCTATATATTTAGAAAAAAGCAAAACCAAAATAAATAATTTAAGAATTAGAATTATTGTTTGCATCAGGTAGGCAGGCGTGATGATATATGATTTGAAATGTATATTATACAAGTAATGTTTTTTGAATCTGTTCCAAAAGCTGTATAGGATGTCGAAATCTTTATTAATGAGAGACACAATTTCGAAACCGGGTCTACCTTATTGATATCGTTTCCCAAAGATTGAATTTTTTTGTGATGGACATTTGCCAATAAATTATGTTTCTGTTGCATTTGTTATATTTTCTTGCATTATTGAAGTTAGACTGGTTATACTTTTTCGTCAGTTTATTTTGTAAATTGTTTATTGATATCAATGAGATCTCCATGTTTTAGAATATGCTAAAAAAAATCATTTTCTCTGTTCATCGCAATTTTCTTGTCCAAGACATGAATCAAACATGAGTTGCAGTGTTTCTCTCTTCATGCTACTTGTTCATACAATCAAGGGGCTATATTTAGTTATTGCAGGAACATCGCTGGAAATTAGGCTGTTGATTGTTGTCCTCCATGAGAGAACCATGGTTTTAAGTTCCCATGTGGACTTTCATAGCTGTAGAATTACCCACTAGATAAAGAGCATTAGTTTCTAATAGCATTTTTATTAGCTGGGACCAATGACATGATATCTTGCGCCACAAGGCTGATCATGGAGCTAAGTGCCATGTGGACAAAATACGTAAAGTTAGGCCTGCTTTGTAGACAAAAATCAGGCAACTTTTCAATGAGCATTTTATTTAGATAGGAAGAACTTTCCACGTGGTATATAATGATATAATTTGATCTGATCTGATCTGATTTGCAAGGCTGGAATTTAGATACACTTGTAGCCGAGGTATGTTTTGCATTAAGTTCTAGTCTTAATGTTATGTTTTGTTGATACATGCGCTGAACAAAAGAAAATAGACATCATGAACAAGTATTTCTTTTCCTCTGCTGGTAACAATTTTTATTTCTGGTTGTTTAGCTGGAAGGTATCTGATGTAAGAGATATTTTCCTTTTCCTTTTTTAAATGTATTTTGTATTATGAATGTTGGCAATCAAATCATGTGGGTGAGCTATGCAATAATATCTGCAGCATTATGGGAGGACAGATCACAGTTGGTGATGTGGATGTGGATGGATCAATAGGAGAGAGCACACAGCCACTTCCCGAAAGGGAAATATCTAAATGTGTCCCTTAGAATTTGGAGTTAACTCCATGTCTCTGGTGATTCATGGGGACCAGACTTGGTCTCCTGTTGACACATTATTAGTTATTACTCGTCGTCTATTCTTTTATTCCTTTTTATTGCGGATGAGAAAAAATGGGGCCTTCAATTATTTCTGGTGAAAGCGGCTCATGTCCAAATAATATACTAATATTTTCTCTTCTTTTTAACATATTTTCATTTTGTATTGGAGTCCGTAAAAAGAAGCTATACAATAGATGGTTTGTGGGGTACATCTTGGTTAGGTTTCTTTTATTCTATTTAGCTAAGCTGGCCCATTATACACTTTCTTTCACCTGATAAGCAGCTTCTTCTGTTTCCTGCTGCTGTATCTGGTACGTGTATATATTGCTGGTTTACCTACTAAGATACTGAGGCATACTTGCACTTAGAAAAAAGAGACCCGTTTAAGCATCATTATTTGTGCGTTGTTTTCACTTATTTGTTGATTATGTATGCTGCAAAATAGTAGGCAGATTTGTATGGATGAATATTTTAAAAATGGCTGGTTGAATTAAGATCATATAATGCAATAATTTAGTCAATTGTAATACATCATGCGATACGTCAGGTTCCATGTATAGCATATAGAGAAGCCAGGCAGTGGTATAATCTATTTCCCCTTTTACTTTACTCTTATTCTTAAAGAATAATGCTAGAGACACAATTTATTTTATAACTATTTTATAATTTGCTGATGTGGTATATTCTACTTCAGTTTTTACGTAGGACCGAAGACTACATTGAAACAATTTGTTCATCAATATGCTGAGGTGGAGTATGCCACATCAGCAAATTATAAAATAATTGTAGAATAAATTGTGTCTCTAACACTACTCATTATTACCTCCGTCCCACAATAAGTGCTTTTTTAGGCTTAATATTTTTTTTCAAAATAAGTGATGTGTTAGAATTTCAATACAATTTTTATAATATTTTTCTATATGTGCCCTTATGTAACTAATGGTATTTATTGGGAAGTTAAAAAGTTGAAGAAAGAGAAAGAGAGACCAAAAGGCAATAAAAAAAGTCTTAAACAAAACAAAGAAAGTATATTAAGGGTATTTTTGTCATTTTAACTTGTGTATTGGTATGTGTGATTTAAGTTAAAAAAGCACTTATTATGGGACGGAGGTAGTATTAAATTACATCTATCCATTTTGTACCTACGCAGGTCTCAGCGGACCAATAGCATGCCAGAAGCTCCAGAAATTTAGGCATTTAGTGGGATGGATGGAGTGCCTATCAAAAGCCACAATTGCCAGAGGTTAGAGCAATGAAATGATTTTTTTTTTGTCGTTTTACAAATGACCTTTGCTGTTCGGATCATTATTTAGATTGTGGTTCAATGCGGGACGTGTATCGAAATTGGAAATCGAACTGGTGTTCCCCGTGTCTTTTAAAAGATACTTTCTCCGTTTTTTAATATAGGTTATTTTAGAGAAATATTTGTATCCCTTAATATAAGTAGTTTGAGAATTTAAAATAAGCATTAATTGTTTAATTTTTAATATTAGCCCAAGTATTAAATATAATTTTGGTTTTCTCACTATTATCTGTCTAATAAATAACACTCTCTCTTTCCAATACAAGGACAATATAAATAATTGATATTATATTTAATGCTTTAAAATTATTTCTTTAATACTTGTGCACAATTTTAAAACGACTTGTATTAAGGAACGGAGGGAGTATCATTTTCTTTCTGAATTACAAAAAAAAATAGTCTCTTTTATTCTGAAAAGGAAACTGATATTTTTACATAAAAAATTAATATTTTCACATGATCCCAAATATCGAGTGGGTTCCATCTCCATGTAAGAGACTCATGTGTAAATATCATTTTAACATATAAAAATATCAATTTTCACATGTTTCTTTCGGACTATAGGGTGTACATTCTAAAGGTACTTTTTACAAGTACATGACTGATATTCGATCTGGGTAGACCTGACAATTTAAGTTAAAACCTATATACTTAACCAAAATCACTTGGATCTATTGGGTTGGTTAATTAGTTTTTAAGTGATGGGTTGGTTTGATTTTGGACCCATATTATTATTACAAATATGGGTTGGATCTAGTTTAACTACTTTTGACCCATATTAGTTTTATTAGTCTATAATAGTTTTTTGCACTTTGAAGAGCTAATACATTAACATGTATGCATTATTATATTACATTCTTATATAACACATATACATTATACATATTACATATTTTTATAATTTATACGCTTGTAATTATGTATAAAAATTATTTCACTAATTATGGAATTAATCCATAATAAAGTTAACATTTTTAGTGTAATGAACCATTAATTTAAATAATTAATATATCCTTCCTTAATTAATTAAAATAACTTATTTAAATTATATAATTTATAATATATAATTAAATTTTATTTCCTTCTTCTGTTCATAAATTGTTTTATATTATATTATATAATTTAATTTAATTTTTTCCGCCCTACCACCACCTCGCACCGCCCAACCTACCCCTTTCCCCCACGCCCACCCCCACCCCCACCCCAAATGGGAGGTGTTCCGATGTACTTTTGATTTCTTGAAAAGAATAAACCGTTATGTAGCTGGCAAAGCCGTGATTCACTGAAATCAATGTTTTCATTTTTTATTTTTTTTCGGAATGCTTTTCTAAGTAGCGAGCTTTCAGTAAATAAGATGGTATATATGCACTTTCATATGGTCTCAACCGTTGAAGCCAGGCCACATCTGATGACAGCAGACTAAAGTCTTCTCATCTCATATTTCCTTTTTCTCTTGGCGTGGGCGAGGGCGGGGGGGGGGGGGGGGGGGGGGGGGGGGGGGGGGGGGGGGGGGCGCCGAGGGGAGGGGGTAGCTCACTATTATATTTAGCACAAAAGAACAACATACCCCAAAGAACAACTCAACTGTAGTATTATTAGCTTCCACCCCCACACCTACCCCACCCTACCCCCACCCCACGCCCCCCTACCCCGAACCCCCAACCCCACCCCCACCCTCACTCTCACTCCAAAAAATTATATTTATTGATTATGTATACACCCCACTTCGCCCCCCGCCCCTCGGTCCCTCACCCCCCATCTCCCACCAAAAAAATAATATTTATTGATTATGTACACACCCCAACTCGCCACCCTGCGCCTCGTCCCTCACCTTCACCAAAAAAATAATATTTATTGATTATGTATACAGTGTGCCCCCTACGCCCACCCCCCCACCCCACCCCCCCACCCCCACCCCCACACGCACGCCCCAATAAAATAATATTTATTGTATACACTTTCACGCCCTCGCCCCACCCACCCCCACGCCCCACCCACCCCCACCCCCCCACCCCCCACCCCCATCCCCCAAAAAAAATATTTACTGATTATTGTAATAAAATTCTCAATAATTTTATTAATTTTAATTAACATAATAATTATTAATGTAAATTTTTTTGAAAGTGCTTATAATCACAAAATTAATGTTTTTAATATTCAATTTAGTCACATCAATTAAAATTTTTAATTTCAAACTTGGGTCTAAAAAATTAAAATAAGACTCTTTTTAGTATAACAGGAATTAAGATTTTTGTAAAACTATAATTTGAAAAATAGGTCGACCTAGATTCGATCAATAACTATTTAAATTCAAATCACATAATCCATATTAAATATAGGTAATATGATTTTGGTTCTAAAATCAATCCAAATTTATTTTATGTAACCCAAAATTAATCTAAACTTATTTTTTGGTCTAAAAAATTAAAATAAGACTCTTTTTAGTATAACAGGAATTAAGATTTTTGTAAAACTATAATTTGAAAAATAGGTCGACCTAGATTCGATCAATAACTATTTAAATTCAAATCACATAATCCATATTAAATATAGGTAATATGATTTTGGTTCTAAAATCAATCCAAATTTATTTTATGTAACCCAAAATTAATCTAAACTTATTTTTTGTTAGGTCTAGATCCGGTTAAAAGAATATTTTAGGTTTGAAACTTGTTTTAGCAGTTAAAACTAGTTGATGCCTTTAATAGGAACATAGTTAACGAATACATTCCATTAATGTGATGCATGTCATATTTAGGATGAAGTTATTGCATACGAACACAGTAAACTAGTTTATGGTTTGTTTGTGAGTTAAAAGAACTTTTCCTTCCCCCTAAATCGAAACTCACAAACAAGTTCTTAGTCCTAATGAGAATTGTGGTCAGAAGTACGAACTTAAATTTTGGATAACTTTTTAGTTAACAATCTCCAACGGCAAATTGGGTGCTTGTCCTTATTTAGGAATAGTAAAATTTAATCTATTGAAGCGTATAATTGATTAAAAGGGAGCATTATTTTCACATGAATTTCTTACGCATGAAGGTGAGACTCACTTTCTTTTCATGTGAGAAAAAATTATGTAAAAATATCAAAAACACACGTGCGAATATAAATTTTCCGTGTCCTATGCAAATCTTTGTAATTTTAAAGAAAAATCAACAAGTGGGTCTCTTCACCGAAGACCTCAATGTTAGAAGAGAATTCAACTTTCACTTAATGAAAGTGAGTTTCTATTTTTTGTATATTTTTTATCATTATTTTTCTCTCTCCTATCAATATGACATTACATTTTAACATATTTTAAATTTGAATCATAAAATAAAGTTTTTTCATTTCATTTGAAATAGAGAAGATTCTAATTGGTATGTGTTTATAATACCATATATACATAATATGTACATAATGGCGTAAAACATGAGAGAGAAAGAGAGATCGTTTCAGAATGAACAATGTTACTATCACATAATTTAGGTCACATAAAGCTCACATACATACACATACATATTTAAGAGTTTTGCATGTTACGCAGAATTCACAGTATGCATATGTATATGTGAGTATTATCTGATCAATTATGTGATAGTAGCATTATTTTTTTAGAATTGGTCGGCGGACTCATTCCCATGAAACGACAAATTTTGTCTAGGATTGATGTGATTGGAAAGGCTGGTACTAAACAAAGAACATGTATGGTTTTTGATATATATATATATATAAATAAAAGGAAAAGGAAGGGGGGCGGGGGTGGATAAAAAGATAAATGTGGGTACTGTTTTTAATGTTTTCTTCAAAAATCCAAAAGTTTAGAATTGATGATAAAAATATGTTGAAAAGAAAAAAAGGATCTGTCCATTTCATGCAATTGTATCAAGTGAAACTCCTTGATTTATGTATTAAAATTTCAGTATAATTTCAATTACATAAATTTACTAATTCTTTTTTAATGTTAAAAAAGATGGTCTTACATTATAAAAATTCATAGAAAATGATAAATTTATTTATTTTTCATCTGTTTATCATTTAAATGATTGGATCATGGAAAGAAAAAAAATATTAAAAAAAATACTCTCTCCGTCCAAGTTTATTTGTCCTAATTGTTTTTGGTTTGTTCAAATTTATTTGTATTCTTTCCTTTTTAATGCTATTTTTTGCATTATTTTTCTAATAATACCCTCATTTGATTTTAATTTTTTTTTTATTAAAAAACATACATAGAAAAAAGTAGCACTATTGACTTTGACATTAGAATTACAACTATACCCTTTTTTTCCCCCTCTCTCTCTCTCCTATATTTTATTGTTCAAAAAAATAGTTGGAAGATTAAATAAAACAAAAAATATGATAATAAAGTAATTAAGATGCGTAATTTGGAGATCAATTTTTTTTAATAAGTGTATACTTTCAAATTAGGACAAATAAAATTAAACAAATGGATTATCATTTTTAGAGTATTTTGTAGTCAACTATGGAGTATCATTTTTAGAGTATTTTGTAGTGAAATTTGATCAAGTCATGCATTAAATATGATTTTCCATTTATATAGTATTTATATTTTGTACAACTATTTATACAAACGGATAACTAATTAGCTGAACTTCCGTTTTCTGTAAAAGCTTAATAGAAAGTTCCAATGATTTTATTTGATCAAATGAAACTTTTACAAGATACTAGAATGAATATCTTCCCACGTCGAGATTTGAGCCAAACCATGAAAACCATCTTATAGTTTCAAATTGCCACTGTTAATCCATGTTACACTCCCTAATTGGTTAGTTAATGAACAAAAGTTATCTGCAATGCAATCAATCTGGGATTCCCGCCAATTACTTTCGGACAAGAAGATTTGACAAGTCTGTAGTCAATTTCCACCATTTCACAACTTTTTTCCTAATTTTAATGAGGTTGATTGGCACTTCTGTTCTTCTAAGTTATAACTTATTTTTAAAATCGCCCCTAAAGTATTATTTTCGTCAGTTAAGTCTTTGAAGTGATATTTTATTGGCGTTTCTGTTCCTTTAACCCATTTTAACCTAAATCCGACCTAGTTTGACCCAATCCAAATTTTTAATATTTTAAAATATAATAATATTTTAAAAATAAGTTTAAAATAATAATTATATTTAACATTTTTAAAAAATAATATTTAATTACTTAAAATAAATTATTATTATTAAAATAATAAATATTTTAATATTATAAAATAAAATAATTATTTTAAAAATAGTTATTTTTAATATTTAAAATAAAATATTAGTTTTTTAAAAAAATAAAAATTATATTTAATATTCTAAAATAAATATTTTTTAAATATTTATTATTTTAATATTTTAAAAGTAAAAAATAATTTTGTAAATATTATTTTAAAAAATAACATTTACTTTTAAACTATTAAAATAATATTTATTTTAGAATATTAAAAATAATTATTATTTTTAAATATTAAATATCATATTTATTTTAGAATATAAATTATAATTATTTTAATTATTTTAAGTTTTTTTAATAATTATTATATTTATATTTATTTTAATTTTTTAATATTTAATTTTAATATTATAAAATAATTATTATTTTTAATATTCAATTTTTTTTTTTGATAATTATTGTTTTTGAAAGAAAAATAATATTTAATATTCTTAAATACTTATAAAAAAATTTTAAAAATTTATTATTTAATAATAATAATTATTAAAATTATTTTAATTTTTAAAATAATAATTATTAAGCTTATTTTAGTTTTTAAAATAATAGTTTTTAAAATAATAATTATTAAGATTATTTTAATTTTCAAAATAATAATTGTTTAGATTATTTTAATTTTTTTTTATAATTATTAAATAATAATTTTATAATTTTTTTAATAATTATTTCAGAATATTAAATATTATTTTTCCTTCAAAAACAATAATTATTAAAAATATTTATTTTAGAATATTAAAAATAATTATTATTTCAGAATATTAAAAATTAAAATAAATATAAATATAAATATAATAATTATTCAAATTTTTTTTTTGGAGAAAAACTAAAATAATAATTATTTTTAATATTCTAAAATAAATATTCTTTTTAATATTTTAAAAGTAAATATTATTTTTAAAAATAATATTTACAAAAATAATTTTTACTTTTAAAATATTAAAAATACAAAATATTTAAAAAATATTTATTTTAGAATATTAAATATAATTATTAATTTTTTTATAAAAAAACTAATATTTTATTTTTAAATATTAAAAATAACTATTTTTAAAATAATTGTTTTATTTTAAATAATTAAATATTTTTTTTTTAAAATGTTAAATATAATTATTATTTTAAACTTATTATAAAAATACTATTATATTTTAAAATATTAAAAATTTGGGTTGGGTCAAACTGGGTTGGGTTGGGTTAAACTTGGTCAAAATGGGTCGGATTTAGGTTAAAATAGGTTGAAAGAACAGAAACGCCAATAAAATGCAACTTTAAGGACCTAACTGACGAAAATATTATTTTAGAGACGATTTTGAAATTAAGTGACAACTTGAAAGGACAGTAATACCAATCGGGAGCGAGCGGGGGTGATCTCAATTTCCACCATCAAGATCTCAGTGGCACAAATTTTCTATTTCAACATTAAAATCTTACTAAATTCTAGGAAAAAAGACTGCTTGTTGTTGGTATCTCATGAAAAATAGACCAATTTGTGGACCATTTACATAATTACAACGGATGCACTTTTCTGTTGGTATCAAACATTGAAAACATTAATTTTTCAGAATTAACGACTGCGACCGAGACAATTGACTTGATACACGTAAGACATTAAAAATCACGCACAGAATAAACTATATTTGGATAGTAGTAAAAGAGACTATCGCACCTCTGATTCAAGAAATCTTGAATTGTTATATATATATATATATATATATATATATATATATATATATATTTAAAAAAGAGAGTTTCATGAAGATGGTGGAAAATAGTAGTACTAATTGTTGTATGTAAACTGGTGTTTGTTTACTTTACCATGCACGCCAACAAAGGGAAAGAATAAGCAGAAACCAGCTGAGCTCAAATTCTACCTAAACCAAAAGCTACAAGCTGGTCCCTCAATTATTACAAACAAAATATTAAAAAAAAAAAAGCCCCCATAAAACTATAGAACCCTTCGGAAAAGAAAGTTCTTAGTGTACTCAGCTAGGAGACCCCGGGGACATATCTGTACCTATCCCTCTGGTAATCTCGTCTCAGCTGTTGCAATAATCTGAATAATGCACAATCAAACAACAGTAAAAGAGCAAGCTAGCTCTAAGACCCGCAACCCGAATTAGGCCTGACTTGCCAAGTCTTTTGCGCCTATGAACGTGCCATGAAAACCATACGGCACCCTGGATGGAAGCTTAACCGAAGCCTCTAACTCTAAAGTCATGGCGTTTACGATTTGTAGCTCCGATTTCCAAGTCTTTTCGTCGTGAACAAATGCTAAAATATACCCATCGTCTTCATTTTCTGAATTGGGGTGGTCTCTTGGAAGAAAAAGAGGCTCGCCCCCATACTTTTGGTCCCCATAAATAAGTTTCTTGATTTCGCCACTCAAGAGGTCTACTTTGGCAAAACCACACACTTTAGGCCACGGCTCAGCAATGGCTAAATAGGCGAATTGGGTTTTTCGTCCCAGCTTGTTTCTGTTTACCATTCCTGCCTCTAAATTAACCTGCTCTTCACTAAACAGGATGGGTCGCCTAGTCGATTTGCCTGTCTTCAAATTGAGCCGAATTTCAGACAAAACACTCTGTAGACCTTCGTCACATTCATTGAAAATGGAGTCGGCTGGAGTCATACAAGACCCAATCACCACAACTTCGTCACTCTCCTCATCTTCCCAAGAATTCCATAAATGAAAGCAAAAACAATCAGGAACTTCAACCCATTTAATCCCTGACCCATCACTAGCATATTTATCCAAAACACCAAATCTAGACACTTTTTTCTTGTCATAAACAACAGGGGATCCACCCCCCATCATTTCAGAAATCTTGAACACCACCTGCTGATCAGGAATCACTACAAAATTCTCGGTGATTGCAAAATCATGCATCATGGTTGGGTCCGAAAGTTCGATATCAACATCTGGGGATTTCTTGCCTTCAGGTGAGAACCTAAAGTATTTGAGATATGGCTTCTGAATGACATTGTAGCTCAGAGCAAAAAGCTCATTGGAATCGGGGTCAATCTTTGGGTGAGCAATCATGGTGGAATTGAGCTGATCATCAAAATTGTAGCGCTCAATTGTTTTAAGATCGCCGGAAGGAGTGATTTGGACATGATAAGGCAAGTCATCTTCCGACATGGCTAGTAATCGGTTATTGAAATAGACCAAACCGGCGTTAGCCACACCGGTGCCGTGGCTGTGATCAAGAAGCCCAAATAGGCCACGGGCGTAGAAAAGAGCGAGCCTAGCTATGCCGGAGTGGCCATGGAGCTCGCCAATGGCTTTGGGGAAAACCTGGCGGCCTAAACTGCGCTCTTGGACTAGCCTCTCTGTCTCTGTGAACCGGCAGGCGTAGCTGGCGGCGCCGTCTTTGAACTGGACAGCGTGAACCATGCCGTCGCCGTCGAAGAAGTGGTGGCCGGCGGTCGGCTCGAAGTGTGGGTTGGCACCGTTTCGGACGTAGACGCCTTGAATGCATTCGGGTATTTTTCCGGCGACGGGGAGTTGGTGGTGGCCGGGTTGTTCCGGTACCGGAGCAAAGTTTCCGGCAATTTGGATATCTGGGTCGGCTGTTTTTGGTAATGGGTGTTCGCGTTCGCGGGCGGTTATGGCGCCCTCAACGGCATCTAAGGCCATTGCTGCAGCTTTTTGTAGACAATTCCAATTTGGGGCTGATGAAAAAGAAGAGGAAGATTTCTGTTTTGGGTGTGTAGTGGTGGGGGTGGGGGTGTGAATAGTAGTAGGTGTTAGGTATTTAGGGGATTGTTTGGGGAAATGGAGTATAGAAGGGGTTTGAAGGGCAGAATTTACATTAATATTTCTAGTAAATTTATTGAAAGAAACAGAATTTGAAGAAGAAGAAGAAGAGGGTAATGATTCTCTTGGTGAAAAAGAAGAAGGATATGATTTGGGTTTAATCCATGTACTTGTAGCACTAGTAGTTGAAGCCATGGCTATTTTATGCATTTTGGTAGTGGTTTGAGCAGTGAGGAGCTTTGGAGTGGGAGTGTGGTGTATATATATATTTGTGTTTGGTATTTTGTTGGCAATTGGGTGAGTTATGGTGAAGAGAGGGGGAAGAGTGAGTTGAGACTTGGTATTGAGAGTATAGTGAGAGAGTTTGTATATATAGGGGGGGAAAGGGTTGGGAAGGAGAGGTCCCACCTCAAACATGTAAGAGAAGACCACGTGTTGGATTAATAGTAAGGAGACTCGAAATACCCAAATTAGTGAGATATATATCTCAACGAGGTGGGGGACATACCTACTTCTTCAAACTTTGACCCTATTTCCTTAATTCCCCGTCCCCTCTCTTCTCCTATCAATCTCTATGGCTCAAACTACTAATAGTTCAAACTTCAAAGGTAGAGATTAATATTTTTTTTAAAGAAAAAAATAGAGTTCAAGAGTTTAACTCTCATTAATATATATTCACCTCGTATGATGGATCCGGTTACGGTGAAGTTGAAATCAATTTCACTATAGTAAGTAGACCTAATTAACGGGTTGTGCCATCGCCGGGTCGGGCCATTGGCGGGCCGGGCCAAAACAACTCAGGTTTTGATGGACTGAAAAACTGAAGTCCAAAGCCCGGCCTGTGACAAGCAAACTAGCCCGGACTGATTTATGTCTACATTTTGACACATTTCTGAGCTTGGCCCAAACAGGCCTGGCCATCGGCGGGTCGGATCAAAACGACTAAGATTTTGATGGGCTAAAAATGTTAAGCCAAAAGCCCGACCGGTAACGGGCGGGTCAGCCCAGCCCGTGGCCTTGGGTTGATTTTGTCAGGTCTAATAGTAAGTGTATATAATTTTTTGATCCATTATTTATAAAAAATGTTGATGTAACATTTTCAATCAAAAAACTATACACTTGCTATGGTAAAGTTGATTTCAACTTCACCTCATAGCCTCTCCCTCATATGATGCATGTGATTTGTGAATGACTGTGAGTATATGAAATTTACGGTGTAGACTCCCACCCCACACTGGTATGTGGTATGTGATTGAACTGATTTTTCGTTATCAAAAAAACTTTGTGGCAAACGTTCATCCTTTTTCTTTGACAAATAAATGTGTCCTTCGCTATTATATTAGGTAGAATCTATTAGAAGAGCCACACCACAATTATAGGTAGGCGAAGTTGTTTGACAAATAAATGTGTTCTTAGCTATTATATTAGGTAGAGTCTATTAGAAGAGCCACGCTTTAAGGTAGGCGTGATATTAGAAGTTGTGTGGAAGGGAAAGGAATGGAAGGGAAGAAATATATACTTTCATAATTAACTAGACTTTCTTTTGATTGTTTGTGCTAAGACTTATTTAAGATAAATTAAACTAAATTGTTTTAAAATAAATTATTATATACATTTTATTAGGTGGAGTCTATTGGGAGTCGCAACTGAGGTAGGATAAAAATATGTGGTATGAGGGAGTGGTTAGCATGAAGTTAATTTTGATCAATTGATCAATACAGTGTCGACATGTAGGCCGGGAGGTAATCTCTCTATGCGTGTCAGTACTGTGATTAATTGATCAACTTATCATGAAGTTATTGATAATCGGATCTGTGGTATGGTATTGGAAGTTCAATAGAAGGGAAGGGAATGACGGTTGGATTGGAATATTAAAGACTTGGGTGAGGAGGTTAGATTTCATTATGCTATATTTGTTTGTAAAAAGTATATATGAAATTGAATTATTTATTTTAATTTAACACTATTTCGAATTATTTTATCACATGATAGAAGATTAATAGTCCTTAAAATGGCTTTATGGATTTTTATTTTTTTGTCATTTCTAAGACTATTTATGATGGACTATATAATCTCATGATGAATGTGACATTAATAGTCCCTGCATTTTAAACTATTAAATGACTTTATGGGACTAATAATCTCTCTTCAAATGATTAAATAATTTAAAATAATATTAAATTGAAACAATTAATTCAATTCTAAATATATTTTTTACAAATGAACAAGACCTCGGTGGAGAATGGAGGTTATGTTAGGTATATAGATAGGTATTTCTTTACTCTTTAGTTCTTCTCCTTTTCTTTTTATTTATTTATTAATATTTTTTGGTTTCTTGTTTTCAAGTATTTTGTTAGTGGATACTTTTAGGAAGAAAATCGTGGCGTGGCAGCGTGGGTAATGGGGGGCGGGGGCTGGACTGAAATTAGGACGGTTTGGATGGGCCAGAGGGAGAGAAAGAAAGTTTAATTATTGGATCACTCCTGGGACACGTGGCGACTGGATTAGTATCCTTAACCTAAATCAAGGTCAATATCAATTACCCCACGCGCTACTTTCTCCGACACTAATAATACCCACTCTTACTCGCCTACTTTTACCTAAAAATATCACGTTTCACATTTTTCTTATTAAAAAAAAATATGTACTTTTGTAGTCCATCACATGTTAATTCTGCCGTTTTAATGGGAGATAAACTAGAATTTATGATTTTACATAATTAAAAATAAAATAAAAACTCTTATCATTAAATTATTACTATGAAGTGCTGATAAATATGGACATGATATTAAATATCGATATAAGTAAATACGTAAGATATAAATATGTATTATTATATTATTTACAATTTCATATTAGTCACCCTTTGCGTTCGACCTAATATTAATCGACATATAAGTCATTTTTATTATAAAATGTAATGGGAGAATTGTTATTAAAAAAAAACTCTTGTTCTGTAATGATAGTCATGTGTTTCATTTACGCACCTTAAATTATTATAAATTAAAAAATAATAATGGATTTCAAATTTATTCTGGTTAAAAATATTATGTGAGTTAAGAGGGTGAAAGGAAAATTGACATTTAAAAATATTATATGAGGTTATTATTTATTTATAAAAATATTTATTTAAGTCCATGATCATAAATTATCCATTTGTATCCTCGTTCTCTCTAAGCGAATCACGTTATTAATTTTCTATTAATTTGTTATTATTATTGGCTTATGGACTATGGGTGGAGGTGGAGATTCTTTATATATAGTTCTCCAAATTGTCTCACTTTATTATAACTACCAATTAGAGGCTAACAACCAAACCCTTGATTAATTAGTATTTTATGTCGCCCCTTAGTGAAAATATATTTCATCCGTTTTAAAATTAGAGATATTATATTTTTTTTGTTTGGAAAATGTTAAAAATACTCTTTTATTTTTATCTTACTATAAAATACCGTAAAAATTTTAACACGTCTTTACTTTTATAATTGAGTATTATCATGGTGATATATAGTATTCACCATATTTCATAATATATATTAATATTATGTTATCAATTTTTGCACTCTCTTTGTTATAATATAAAATAATAATTATTAAATTTCTAAAAATTAATTTGCAATATGATTTATTCACAATTATAAAACAATAAATTTCATGATTATAAGTATTTTGTATTTACTAAAATTAAATGAACTTATACCACTTTTAAGTTTTAAAATATCTAACGGTAACTTTCAAAAAATTAATAGTGATATTATTTTTCTGTGAGAGAGGGTATTATTATATTTTATACTAATGTACTTTGTATAATTTTATTATTATATTTAAAAAACAAATATATTTTTTAAATTTAAAATGTCTAAAATTAACTTTCAAAAAATTAATAACGATCTTATATTTTGGAGGGGTAAAATAGTAAAAGACTATTATTAAGATGTTTCAGACATGTCAATTATCAAACAATTTTTTTCATCCAGATTCAGCTCATTCAGATTCAAATTCATTCAGTTTTTATCAAACACCCCAAAAGCCTATTTGAAATGTAGTAGGACATGATTAATGCTTTCTCCCTTATAATGACACCAACAACATACATTTGTCTGTCCCTTCTCTAATATTCCTCAATTGAACAAGACATCTTTCACTTGCAATGTATTATAACAAACTAATCATAACAATACTTGCACTTTAGATAGTATCCCTTTAATCCATGTTTTGTGTCCTTTTACTGCACTTAATTCATTTTCACCCAGCTCCATAATTTGTAGACAATTTTTCACAGAAAAAAAAAAACATTTTTCATCTCCTTTCCACAATAATTTGTCACCTGTCTCTACCTGTAAAGTAACATGCCCAAAGAATTGTTTTAGATCTTCTAGTTGCTCCATTTCCCATTGTCTTTGTTGTCTCTTCTTTGTTACATGTTAAAAAAAAATCTTTTTAAATTTGGTGCTCAATATTTCATTCTTGCACCATTTGTCCAACCAAAATTTGACTTCTTTCCCATTCCCCAATTTTCACTCTCATTCTTGCCCACCAATTACCTCCTCCATCTTATCTGTATTGCACATACTTAATACATCATTCCACACCCATGAGAAATATTTGTTTTGATTCACTGTAAACATATCTTTTAAGTTACAACATTCCTTCCATTTGTATTTTGCACAAACCACCTTTATCTCCATAGTTTGCATAGAACTTCCACCACCATTTAAATAACAGAGAAATGTTTTTTGTTTTAAAAGAAATAATGTCAAGACCCCTCTTTTTTCTTAGTTTTTGCAAACATTCTTCCTGCTCATTTTCACCATCTTCCTCCCTTTAACATTCTCACTCCACAAAAACTCATTTGCTTCCTTTCCTAATCATTAAATTCAAAAGTATATAACTTGCATTTTTTTTTTCATTAATCTTTAACTCAGATGCCTCTTGGAAAGTCCATAATAAAACTTTAAAATTAATTATTTCCTTCATACTCCCTACCCCAAATAAAATGGTGTCATCCGCAAATTGTGCATCGGTTAAACTTGTTTCAAGATTACTTATTTTTACTCCTTTAATTCCCCCCACCTCCTTACTTCTCACAATCATCCTAAGTAACATTTCTCCTATGATTAAAAATAGAAAAAGGGGATAATGGTGTTTGTAAGACCCCAAATTTTATGAATAAGATTTAATTTTCTTTATATATTATTTTGAAATAGTAAGGTGTTGATTTGATAAATGTGATAAGTTATGGATGAAATGTGCAAAGTTTACAAAGTAAGCAAGTGGTTATAAAATATTCGTTGTGTCGGGAAATATTCGTTTGGTCGAGGAATATTCTTTTTATCAGAGAATATTCGTACGACGGCGCAGTCATTGGTGGACCCCACAACGGAATAAATGTCGGATATAGAAAGCGACAGAAGTAACATTTTTATAAAAATAACGGCGTAGTTGTTACCGTTAGTACTGTTGAAATACCCGGTGGTTAAAATACAGTAATACGTGGTGTTGCACAATAGCACACGGTATTGCACAGTATTTTGAATTATTGATTCTTACGTAGGAAGGCACTTACTCAATTATTGTTACAGTAATTACTGTTCAATATTTTATATTATTGATTCAATAATTGCATAATATTTTATTAGTTCAATATTTGCTACGTTGATATTTTATATCAATAAGTGCTACTTTGCTATTTTATATTATTGATTCAATAATTGTCATTGCACATTATTTCAAATTATCAAATTAATAATTCATATTATTTGAATAATATTATTAGATAGCATTATTGGCAATGTCTAAGGAAGTTCTGTCTAGGAAAGGGGTTGATTAATTGCGCGACAGTAAGGAGAAATCCTTATCGGAAGGCCCCCTCTTTTCTGGGAACGACCTGGTTGTCAATATTATAGTTCTATAATATTATTTATGAATAATTAATTTTTGATATATATGATAAAAAAATATTTATTCAATATGGATTTAAACGGAGGAATTTTTAACATGTGACATTTATTGAAAGTTGGTATTTTATCTTGTCCGATAAAATAATTCATTCAAATATATTATTATAATATTACATTATAGTAGTATAATGTGATTAAATAATAGTATGATTTTTATAATTTAAATGGTAACATTATTATAGTAAATTCATGGTATAAAAGTTAAACGAGGTGGAAGAGTGCAAATTGAATTTGAACTCTTATGATGCAAACAATGATGTCATTGGAGCGACGAAGTAAGCAAAGATGTCATCGGAGCGATGAGGTAAGCAATGATGTCATAGGATCGATGATGTAAGCGATGATGTCATAAATTATGACGAAAGGACTATTTTACCCTTACTCTGCCGAGCCTATAAATAGAAGCTCATTTCGTCATTATTTCTCACCAATTCACTAAAGTTATAGAGAGAGAAAGTATAGAGAGAATAAGAGAGAAAGAAGAAGAGTATTCTGCTATTACACTAGTGCAGTCTTCAAATTTTTAAAGTAAGGGGTATTATTTCTTTCGTATTCATGAAGAGAGTTATTTTCTTTCAATATTCGTAAGGGTTATTATTCCATTCTTTATTATTCTGTTGGAATAATCTGTCTACGCGGACTACCGCATGCATGGTGAAATCCTGTTGTTATTCTATTTTTTATTATTCTGTGGGAATAACCTGTCTACGCGGACTACCGCATGCTTGGTGAATAACCCTTTGTATTCAGTTATTATTAAATTATAAAAATAATTTGTCTGAGCGGACTACCGCCAGACTGGTGAAAATTCAATTGCAGTTTTGTATATTGTTTCATTTTAGATTCCAAACTCTAAACTTACTACGGTAAGTATTGCTTCTAGAATTCCTGAAATGATCAGAAATTCCTTGAGTTTTGCGCTTTATCTAATATTATTTCACTGAAATATTAGTCTGAACTTTCTTGTGAAATTTTTATCTTTTCATGTCGAGTTACTATTCACGGGGTACTATTCAAGGTAAAAAAAAAAATCTTTCCAAATCATCTTTGATTGGATCCAGGTTTTGATCTTCATTCTTGAACTCTGAATAAATTCTCTAATATTTGTCATTTATCTCACTGAATTCGTTATTCGTATTGTTTTCATCATCCTCAGTCCTAAATGGTGATATAACTGAATATCTTTGGCCTATAGTGCAAAGGTGAATGATTACTTGATGAATATCTTTGGCCTATAGTGCAAAGATGGACAGGTGTTGAGATGAACATGACCAACTGGTGATACAAATGAATATCTTTGGCCGTAGTGCAAAAGATGAATATTTGATTCGAGATGAATATTGATTGATGTTACAAGGATAAAATATTGATGATGGACTTTTAAATTATAAAAGATAGTAGACATCATTCTCTACTTAACTCTTCTAATGAATTGTCATTTTCGTTGCAGTTGTTGATCTAAAACTGGTTGTCCATAATATTTTTCTGATTTGTTGAAGACTAATGATAGTTTATTCTTCATTATCTTAGTCATAATATTCTTTACTGGGCTAGTTGAGCTAACCCTTTTCTTCCATTGTTCTCTTCAAAAAATGAGAATATCGTGGGTACTAGTAGGGGAATGAAATGATGGTCCGAGTTAGAGCTGTAGAAGTCCTCACTATTTTTTTTATAAAATAGTATGATAATAAATGTAATGAGGACTTAGTTTGAATGTTAATATTTTTTACATGTCTGTATTGACACTCACAATTGTGTGGTCGTATTTTGCACGACCGTTTGATATGAAAGATTGTATTTGAATTCTGTACTATGTATTTGACGACTCAGAATGGGTTGAGTATTGAACCTATTTTGGGGGCGTCACAGTGTTGGTTTGCAAAAACAAGGACAAACATACAATCATATTGTAATAACAGCTGAAACATGGCATAAATATATAGAATTTAAATTTTTTATCAATCTCAGTAATCATCTTATGCAATATTATTAATCGAAAAAATGTGAAAAATATATCTTATGAAGATGATATATACAAATCATTGCTATGATTTTTAAGTTACAATCCTTTAATCTTCCGTGCTTCTCCAATTCCTCGGATCAAACGTTCGCTACCCAAGTGTAAACGCTCTAAAGGTGATCCACTCATAGTATATAGATTGAAAAAGTGATTTTACGTTTCTCCAAATCTTGGGTAACTAGCCCTTATTCGCTCTCTCTTAACTCTTTTAGATTTTGAGAATACTGATGATTATATTAATTAGTCTTTAATCCAAATAAGACCCCTCTTATTTATAGTCATTACAGACCAACCTTCCATCCTAAACCTTTTAGGAATTAAAGTTTTAATTCAATTCCTACACTATTTAGGAACTAAATAATAATAATAATAATAATAATAATAATAAGACTCCTCTTATTAATTTAAAATTAGTATTTATTCAACAGAGCAAACATAGTATGTACTAATTTATCTTGAATCAGTAACCCCACATTAGTGATCCAACGATTAGGAACATTTAATTTTGAGTAATCTTGAATTTAGATTTCATTAGCATAATTATCATCATGATTCTAAAATCATTGCTCCAAAACTACGGATTTATTACATTTATTTAATTTAACCAATTAAACATGGATAAAGAATGTCTTTAATTTAAATGAATAACTTTTTTTTATTAATAAAGGAATAAGATTACAAACTAAATTTTCTTATCACAACCTATGTGATTTGTTTGTGGGCATACTACTTTCAAATAGATCCCCTTGTCTAAGCCCCCTAAAAACCTAAAATTCTTTTATAGGAGATCCATTAATCAAAATAAATGTTCTAGCTAGGTGAATATAAGCACTCTCTTATCCAACTTTTGAATTTTTGTGAGAATATTATTTCCTTCATAACATTGAGCAAGAATGATCAATCTACATTATCATAAGATTTCTCGAAATTCAGCTTTAATACTATCCCTACTTATTTTTTATTTTTCTTAATCACATCAAAAACTTCATTAACTAACAAAACTCCATTTTTCATTTGTCTCCCACCAATGATAATTATGTTACCAATTAAAGATATAAGTATCGTTAAAAGTTTAAAATCCCTTTAAGACAAATGTAATTTGCTATAACATAAATATTATTTTGACATTATCAATCGTCTTTTTAATAAAAGTGTTAACGCCAAAATTTGTTTGTTTGTCAAATCACTAAATAGCAAACAAAAACCTACACAGGGAACAAGCAGTGACCACACCAAAAGTTTGACAAATTAGGCCGTCAGATGAATTGCTTCGGTGTGAGAATCAGTACACGTCAAAAACGTTAACTTGCTCTAATGCTGAGAATAATAAATTATTTGTACCTTGACCTTAATGTATGATTGTATTTATAATTGCTCACACTTATTACACATCTCTCTAAACAATTTATGACTAATACTTATTCTCGTAATTAACAATCACATAATCAATAAAAAAAACATTCGCAATATATATCTTTATCCTTATCTGAACATGGATCGCCACAAATTGTTCAATCTTTGGATATAATAATATCAAAATACCACCTGAATATCTTAAGGAAAAGAAATTGAAAGATGGTGATGGAATGAGTACTTTAATTTTGTCAATTTTATTTTTTGGATAAGTCAGCAATTATATTAGTTAAATATGTTGCCAAATTAAACCACCATTACTTTTGCAAAAAATAAAAAATAAAAAAAATCGAATACTGCAGCAACTTGCACATTGTTTAGTTTTCTTCTCCGATTACAGAAAGTTTTTCTTTTTTAATTAAGAAAATCGTAGGTAATGAACAAAAAATAATTAAATAGATAATATTTGTCGCTATATAAGGCCAACCGACTTCACCAGAAAAAACTACCTACTGTCAGATGTAATGAATCTAAAGAGAACCAACAAAATTAATTACTCTCTTCATCCCATAATAACTGTCATTTTAACTTCATGCACATAAATTAAGAAAGTCATTTAATGTTATTATTTATTAATTTTGTAACACTGGTTTAATATTGTTAGGCTAGGCTAACTACATTAAACTTTGAGAGAAACAATCTTTTTGCGTACACTTTTAAATTGAATAAGTGGGCCCAATTACGTACTATCTCAATTATGTAGGATAAGTAGGATAAGGATGTACCTGAAAAGATTGTTCGTTTACGAACAGTCCGTTTAAGAGTCTTATTATATATATATATATATTAAACATGTATTTATTATGAATTAAAAATAAACATACATCAACTCTATCGCTCAATATAAGAATCACCCGTCGATAATAAAACTTAAAAATTTACGCCCGTTACTATTAATAGCGAACAACGGATTACGTCTGCTATTAATAATAACAGACAACGATATTATTTTCAGCGTTATCCGCTATTATTAGTAGCGAACATAACCCGTCGTCCGGTACTAATAGTGACGGACGTAAATTTTTTAATTAATTTCGGCCGTTAATTTTTATATTAAACATTAAAAATAATATATATTTATTTTTTATCGTATAACAGATACATATTATAAATCATTTCTTTATATATGTGAATTCCAATTCATATATGGTTGGAGTGTTTTTAAGGATTCTAACTAGCTAGGGAATTAAATGAAATACCGTCAGTTTCATGCATGCCACGTGTAGGATCGTATTCTTATGGAAGGAGAAATGTGATCCATCAATAATAGAATGTTAAGTGCATGATTGTTATCTACTTATCTACTTGTACAAAAAGTTTAGTCCATGTTGTCAGTACTCCCATGGTAAAGGAACATGCATGACCCTTTTTCTGTTTTTTACTCCAATGATTATGTTTTGCGTAGTATCATGTTCCCAATTTATATGATATTATGACACGTATAATCTACGTATTAATTAATAAAAATTTAAGATATTAATTAATATATATATATTTTACATGTAAAAATATTAAAAAATAATGTGAAAATATCAGTTTACTTCATATATGCTGGAGTTTTTGTAGGAGTCTAATTACGGAATTAAATCAAATACCGTCACTTCATGCATGCATTCCACCTACAAAATCTTTTTCTTTTGGATGCAGAAATGTGATCAATAATATGCCTTCTGTTCAGTTTTATTTGTCTTAATTGACTTTTTATAGTTAAATTGATCATATTTAAAATTAAAAAAACTATATCAAATTAATACTATATCAAAGGTAGCTTATTTGATTTCAAAAATTTTAATATATTTATTTAATTATTAATCTTTATTTAATTTGATCTTAAAAAGTTAATTAAGTCAGACAAAAAGAGTAGAATGTTAAGTGCATTCTTGCTATCATGTCCACTCCGTGGTCAAGGAAACATGTCTGGCCCTTTTTCTGTTTTTTACTCCAATGATTGTTCGTTTGCATGTTAGAGGTGGTCGTGAACTCTTCAAACTCTTTAATATTTAATCAAAGACAATTGATATTTTGTTAATTAAATTTAATAGTTTCACAAGTTCTTTTTCATATGAATAATAAGTGAGATTTATCCTATATAAAAGAGAATTTTATAGAACTATCAAATTTATTTGTAAAAATATTAATTCTCTTAATCAAATATCATACAATATATATAGTATAATTTACATTTTAAGAAGTGAGCGAGAGAGGTTTATTAAATTTGAAATCAAAGTTTGTGTACGGAATAAAAAAATTTGTTTGCGTTTCAAATTCACATTATTATTACTATGGCCAAAGGTGCAAAAAAAAACCATTTGTTTTTATCCGAAATCCCACTTAACTTTTTTTCCCCAAAAGTACCCTTATGCTATATTTGGTTCTCATTCCTTGGCATGCATGGAATGGAATGACTTAAGGAATGGAATGGAATGAGAATGGGAATGAAATGCTCATGCTCATTTTTATGTTTGGTTTGTCTATTTATTCATTCGGGAATAAAATTACCATTTTATTTTAGGGCCATGTTTGTTTGCAAGAATTTTAATCCCAATACTATTAATCATAGGATTAAATAGTCCTAGTCACATGTTTGTTTTTTATGGGATTATTCATGGGATAACTTAAAATAATCATATGTTATGTTTGTTTTTTCAGGATTAATTAAATGATTGGATTAAAAAATATCGTTTGAACTATTATACCGTTACTAATAATAACAACCCAACACAACACAACCCAATTTTTTATTAATATAAGTATGGCTATAGAATTGAGTAAAGAAGTTTTAGAGAAATTAGATTTAATTTATAAATATTAAGAATGTTTTTTTAAAAATTTTCCTACATAAATATATAAATATATACAGATCTGAAAAAAATAAATCGTTAGTTAGTTAAATAGTGTAATATAACAATAAAAATTTTGAAGACAAATTTAAGTATATATATTGTATCTTTTATATTAGTATATATCATTTAAAAAAGAAACTACATTTGATATGTATAAAAGACAAATAATTAACATATACTACTATATACTTCTCGATCTTTGCATGAAATGAATGGAGTAAATATTGAAACATGAATACGTACATACCTCACGAGGGTGCGGGTGCGGGTGCGGGTGCGGGTGCGGGTGCGGGTGGGGTGGGAGTGTATATATAATCAATAAAAAAAATTGAGTGGGGGTGGGGGGATGGGGGGAGTGGGGTGGGGTGGGGGTGGTGGTGTACACATAATCAGTATTTTTTTGGCGGGTGGTTGGGTGTACACATAATTAGTAAATATAATCAGCCAATTTTATGCATTAAGATGGTTAATAATGATATATTTTTTGTTTATTTAATTTTCACGTTTAATATTAATAAACAATATTAACAATTAAAGAAGTCAAAAAATTATTAGACTGAAAATAATTCAAAAAAAATAGTTCAAATAAACATAAACATAACGTTTTTTGTAAGAAAAATGAAATAAAATAAAAAATGGAGGAAAATAAAAGAAATGATGATAGATAGAGAAGAGAATAGGGGAAGGAAGTTTGTGACGCCCCCAGAATAGGTCCAGTCAATCCAACCCATTCTGAGTCGCCAAATACATGGTACATAATTCAAATACAAACTTTATATCACACGATCGAGCAAAATACGACCACACAACTGTGAGTGTCAATACAAATATGTAGAAAATATTAATATTCAAACTAAGTCCCCATTACAATTATTATCACACTATTTATTAGAAATAGTGAGGACTACTACTGCTCTAACTCAGACCATCACTCTGTCCCCCGACTAGTTCCTGCGACATTCTCATTTCCTGAAGAGGACAATCGATAAAAAGGGTAAGCTCAACTAGTCCAGTAAAAAATATTTTGACTAAGATAATGAAAAATAAATTATCGTTAGTATTCAACAATTCAGATAAAATATTATTGACAACAAGTTTTAGATCAATATTCGCAGCGGAAATAACAATTCATTAGAAGAGTTAAGTAGAGAATGAAGTCTACTATCTTCTATGATTTAAAAGTCCATCATCAATATTTTATCCCTGTAACATCAATCAATATACATCTCAAATCAAATATTCATCTTTACACTACGGGCCAAAGATATTCATTTGTATCACCAGTAGTCATGTTCATCTCAACACCTGTCTATCTTTGCACTACGGCCAAAGATATTCATCAGGTAATCATTCATCTTTGCTCTACAGGCCAAAGATATTCAGTTATATCACCTTTTAGGACTGAGAATGATGAAAAATATTTTAAAGAACGAATCAAGTGAGATAAAGAACAAATATTAAGGATTCACATTTTAGTTTATCCAAGTTCAAGAATATTTCATAATAATACTTTGTGGAGCAAAATTCAAGAATAAAGATAAAAATTTGGATCCAATCAAAGATAGGAACCTTAACAAGCAACTTGGACAAATAGAAAAAAATTTAATTTTTCCGTGAATAATGCCGTATACGTGAATAGTAACTCCGACAGAAAAAGTAAGAATTTCATAATAAAATTAATGACAATATTTTGGTATAATGATATTGAAAAAAATAACATCATTTACGAAAGAAAATAACATCCCTTACCTCAAAAGAATAGTACTTCTGCCTGGAATATCGGATATAAGGCTGAAGAAAACTTGCACTGAATAGTAACACTCAAAGTAACTAAATACTCATAAAAATACGCACAATATTATAGAGAGAGAAAACTTCTGATTCTGGTGTGATTTTCAATTCTAACATAAGCACCCTATTTATAGGAAAAGCATAGGATGCCAAAGTAGACTTTTTAATAAAATAATATTTTTTTAAAAAAAATTCCGCCGCCTGCCAAAAGCCTTCAGCCACCAGCCACCGGTGGAGCCCACCTCCCTTAAAAAAATATTTATTTTCCGAAACTTCAATAATTCATAATAAATAGCCCTTTTTGTCAGAAAAATACAAATTCTATGTTCTTTTCATAGAAAATTTAATTCTCTACAACTTTCAAATTTCAAACATACTGATAAAAACACATCATCACTAATTCCTTTTTTTATATCCACAAAATAAATATTTCATTATCATATAAATTAATAATTAATTATTCACAAATAATATTACAGAACTACAATATTGACAACCAGGTCGTTCCAAGGAAAGAAGGGACCTTCCGATAAAGATTTCTTCTTACTGGCGCTCAATTAAATAACCCCTCATAGACAGAACTTCCTTAGACATTGTCAATAATGCTATCTAATAATATTATTCAAATAATATAAATTATTAATTTGATAATGTGAAATACTGTGCAGTGACAATTATTGAATCAATAATACAAAATATCAACGGTAGCAATTATTGAGTCAATCATATAAAATAGCAACGTAGCAATTATTGATATAAAATATCAATGTAGCAATTATTGATATAAAATATTAATGGAGCAATTATTGAACCAATAAAATATCATGCAATTATTGAATCAATAATATAAAATATTGAACAGTAATTACTATAACAATAATTGAGTAAGTGCCTTCTTTCGTAAGAATCAATAATTTAAAATACTATGCAATACGGTGTGCTACTGTGCAACACCGCGTATTAATGTATTTTAACCACCGGGTATTTCAACAGTACTAACAGTAACAACTACGTCGTTATTATATAAAAAGGTTATTTCTATCGCTTTCTATATCCGACAGTTATTCCGTTGTGGGGCCCACAAATAGCTGCGCCGTCGTACAAATATTCTCCGACAACAAGAATATTTCACGACCAAACGAATATTTTTCGACAACAATAAATATTTTATAACCACTTGCTTATTTTGAAAATTTTGCATATTTCGCCCATAACTCACCACATTTATCAAAACAACACCTTACTGTTTCGAAATAATATATAAAAAAAATTAAATCTTTATTCATAAAATTCGGGGTCTTACATCCTCCCCTCCTTATAAAATTTTGGCCTCGAAATTGACGTACGTACCTAGTATGTCGAAAAGGTGAGGATACCTCGCTTTCATTTCAGATTCCAACTCCCAGGTCATTTCCTCAATTTCATGGTTTCTCCACAAAATTTTAACTTGAGGTATAATTTTTGAGCGTAGGACATGCTCCTTCCTATCCAAGATCTTGACAGGTACCTCCTCATACGTTAAATTGTCGGCTATCTCGTCTGGTTCTAACTCAATAATGCGGTTTGGATCTTTCACATATTTACGAAGCACGGATATGTGAAAAACGTTATGAACACGAGACATGCTTGGAGGTAAAGCGAGTCTATAGGCCACATTTCTTACTCGGTCAAGGATCTCAAATGGATCAATAAATCGTGGGTTGAGCTTTCCTCTCTTTCCGAATCTCGTAACTCCTTTCTATAGAGCAACACGTAACAATACATGATCCCCAACATTAAATTTCACGTCCTTTCGATGAAGATCCGCATAACTCTTTTGTCGATCTTGTGTGGTTTGTATCCGTTGCCGGATCATTTAGATCTTTTCCGTAGTCATACGTACTAACTCTGGTCCCAACAATGTTGCTTCACCCACCTCATCCCAGCATTCGGGAGAGCGGCACTTTCTCCCATACAATGCCTCGAATAGAGCCACACCTATACTTGCCTGATAACTGTTGTTGTAGGAGAATTCTACCAATGGTAAGTACTTATCCCAACTCCCTTTGAAGTCTAGAACACAGAGTCTCAATAGATCTTCAAGAGTTTGAATAGTCCTTTCTGATTGTCCGTCTGTTTGAGGATGATAAGCTGAACTGAATCGTAAATTCGTGCCCATAGCTTTCTGCAAACTGATCCAAAATCGTGAAGTAAATCTAGGGTCACGATCAAAAACTATGGATACTGGCATACCATGCAGTCTCACAATCTCATTCACATACATACGAGCGAGACGTTCAAGGGAATAAGTCTCTCGTATCGGCAAGAAATGAGCAGACTTGGTTAATCTATCAACAATAACCCAAATCGCATCTATGCCTTGAGAAACCTTGGGAAGACCCGTAACGAAATCCATCGTAATGTGTTCCCACTTCCATTTCGAAATCTCCAGTGGTTGCAATGGACCCTTCGACACTTGATGCTCCGCCTTTACACGTTGACACGTTAAACATCTCGAAATAAACTCTGCGATCTCTCTTTTCATATTGCTCCACCAAAATGTATGTCGAAGATCACGATACAATTTGGTACTCCCAGGATGGATTGCAAACGGTGTGTTGTGTGTCTCCATCATGATTCTATGCTTCAAGTCGGAATCGTTAGGAACACAAAGTCTGGAGTTGACTCGAAGTATTCCCTCTTCATCGATTCTTGCTTCTGGAATGGCACCTTCTTGCACTTTCTTTTTCATCTTCATCAGCTCTGCAACCGTAGCTTGAGCAGCTTTAACTTTATTAATCAAAGCTGGTTCTACGCGTATACTTGACATCATCGCACTCGTTCTCACATATGATCTTCTACTCAACGCGTCAGCTACCACGTTTGCTTTTTCAGGATGGTATTGGATGGTATGATCGTACTCTTTTAACAGCTCAAGTCAACGTCGTTGCCGCATGTTGAGTTCCTTTTGAGTGAAGAAATTTTTAAGGCTCTTATGATCCGTATAAATCTCCACTTTCTCTCCGTACAGGTAATGTCTCCAGATCTTCAACGCGAAAACGACTGCGGCCAACTCTAGATCATGAGTAGGATAATTCCTCTCATATTCTTTGAGTTGTCGCGAGGCATAGGCTATGACTTTCCCATGTTGCATGAGAACACATCCTAACCCTTTTCCCGAAGCATCGCTGTAAATAACAAATCCATCCGAACCAGATGGTATTGTCAGAACAGGTGCTGAGATAAGTCTTCTCTTGAGCTCTTGGAAGCTCTTCTCGCATTCCTCGCTCCAAACTAATTTTGTATCTTTTCGAGTCAACTGAGTTAATGGAGTAGCGATTCGAGAAAATTTCTCTACGAACCTCCGATAATAACCAGCTAAGCCCAGAAAGCTTCGTACTTCAGCCACCGACTTAGGTTGCTCCCAATTTTGTATTGCTTCAATCTTCGTCGGGTCAACAGATACTCCACGTTTCGATACCACGTGCCCAAAAAATGCTACTTCCTCAAGCCAGAACTCGCATTTCTTCAGTTTGGCATATAACTTGTTCTCACGAAGCTTTTGAAGTACCAGCTTCAAGTGGTGCTCATGATCTTCACGGCTTTTAGAATAGATGAGGATGTCATCAATAAAGACAACAACGAACTGATCCAAATATTTCTTAAATACACGGTTCATCATATCCATGAAAGCAGCAGGAGCATTAGTCAATCCAAAAGACATGACTAAGAACTCAGAATGCCCGTACCGAGTTCTGAAAGTAGTCTTTGGAATATTTTCAATTTTAATCTTCAGCTGATAATATCCAGAATGAAGATCGATCTTTGAAAAGAATTGTACACCTTGCAACTGGTCGAACAGGTCATCAATACAAGGTAACGGATACCTATTCTTGATGGTGACATGGTTCAACTCCCGATAGTCAATACAAAGTCGCATACTCCCGTCTTTCTTCTTTACGAATAAAACAGGAGCACCCTAAGGAGACGTACTAGGACGAATAAAATCGATGTCTAACAATTCCTGTAATTGGACCTTTAACTCCTGAAGTTCAATAGGAGCCATTCGATATGGGGTTTTAGAAATGGGCTTTGTACCGGGTTCAAGGTCAATAAAGAATTCAACTTCACGTTCTGGGGGTAGAAATACATCAGGAAACTCATTAACAACGGAAATATCATTCAAACCTAATGTATTCTGGTTTAGATCAGTGACATGTGCTAAGAAAGCTTGACATTCATTTTTTAATAAACGAATAGCTTTATGACTTGAAATGATATTGACTGATTTTAGTGGTTTGGTAGTTTGGATTTGCACAACAGGTTGATTAGGAATATAAAAACTAACAACCTTACGAAAATAATCAATTTGTCATGGTAAGTGGTTAACCAGTCAATTCCTAAAATCACGTCAAATGCAAGTATTTTCAAATATATAAGATCAACAGGTAAGGTAAGGGTACCAATCTGAATCAAGCAAGATTTGTAAACTGTGGATGTACCAAAGGTTTCTCCTAATGGAGTTTCAACAGGTAAGTCAAAGTCTAATTTATCAGGAGTCAAGTTCAAACGTTGAGCACAAGCAGGTGAAATAAAAGAATGGGTAGCACCGGTATCTAACAAGGTGTAAACTTCGCAAGAGTTTATGATTAGCTTACCCGTAATCACCTCGTGTGGATTCCTTGCATTTTGGAATGTCACGACAAACGTTCTTCCAGGAATCACCGACTTTGACTTGTCCGAAACCGCTTTGGGAATCACCACCCCCGCTGGACTTGGTTTCGCTACAGGACAATCTCGAGCTATATGTCCTTCTTTTTCACAGTTATAGCATGCTTTGAATTGTTGTGGGCAGTTTGGGCTGATGTGTCCCTCTTTCCCGCATTTATAGCATACGACCGGTGGTCGTTCTCCTCTCCTCGAAACAGTTGGTGCTGGTGCTGATGTTGACGTATTCACGTTCTCATTGTTATACCTTCTCTTCTTGAAATCTTCTCCCGATTCGCTTTTTCTACTATCATGGCCACGATTACCACCGGAGTGGTTACTGCTTCTGTCATACTTTCCTCCGCGCTGGTTGTCATTGCTCCGATGATTGCTGCCACCAGTACGATTATTTTGAATTATCGTCATTGCACGCTGATTGTCAATAATTGTCATTGCACATTATTTTGAATTATCAAATCAATAATTCATATTATTTGAATAATATTATTAGATAGCATTATTGACAATGTCTAAGGAAGTTCTGTCTAGAAAAGGGGTTGATTAATTGCCCGCCAGTAAGGAGAAATCCTTATCGGAAGGCCCCCTTTTTTCTGGGAACGACCTGGTTGTCAATATTGTAGTTCTATAATATTATTTATGAATAATTAATTTTTGATTTATATGATAAGAAAATATTTATTCAATGTGGATTTAGACGGATGAATTTTTAACATGTGACATTGGTTGAAAGTTGGTATTTTATCTTGTCCGATAAAATAATTCATTCAAATATATTATTATAATATTATATTATAGTAGTATGATGTGATTATATAATAGTATAATTTTTATAATTAGAATGATAATATTATTATAGTAAATTCATGGTATAAAAGTTAAACGAGGTGGAAGAGTGCAACTTGAATTTGAACTGTTATGATGCAAACAATGATGTCATCGGAGCGATGATGCAAACAATGATGTCATCGGAGCGATGAGGTAAGCAAGGATGTCATCGGAGCGATGATGTAAGCAATGATGTCATAAATTATGGCGAAAAGACTATTTTACCCTTACTCTGCCGAGCCTATAAATAGAAGCTCATTTCTTCATTATTCCTCACCAATTCACTAAAGCTATAGAGAGAGAAAGTATAGAGAGAATAAGAGAGAAAGAAGAAGAGTATTATGCTATTACGCTATTACGCTAGTGCAGTCCCCAAATTTTAAGGTAAGGGGTATTATTTCTTTCGTATTCATGAAGAGAGTTATTTTTTTTCAATACTCGTAAAGGTTGTTATTCCATTTCTTATTATTCTGTTGGAATAATCTGTCTGAGCGGACTACCGCCAGACGGGTGAATCTTCGTATTCAGTTGTTATTAAATTGTGGAAATAATCTGTTTGAGCGGACTACCGCCAGACGGGTGAATAACCCTTCGTATTCAGTTGTTATTAAATTGTGGAAATAATCTGTCTGAGCGGACTACCGCCAGACGGGTGAAAATTCAATTGTAATTTCGTATATTGTTTCATTTTAGATTCTTAACTCTAAACTTACTACGGTAAGTATTGCTTCTATAATTCCTGAAATGATCAGATATTACTTGAGTTTTGCGCTTCATCTAATATTATTTCACTGGAATATTGGTCTGAACTTTCTTGTGAAATTTTTATCTTTCATGTCGAGTTACTATTCACGAGTTACTATTCATGAGTTACTATTCACGGTAAAAAAAAAATTCTTCCAAATCATCTTTGATTGGATTCAGGTTTTTGATCTTCATTCTTGAACTCTGGATAAATTCTCTAATATTTGTCTTTTATCTCACTGGATCCGTTATTCGTATTATTTTTCATCATCCTCAGTTCTAAATGGTGATATAACTGAATATCTTTGGCCTGTAGTGCAAAGATAAAAAATTACGTGATGAATATCTTTGGCCTATAGTGCAAAGATGAATGATTACCTGATGAATATCTTTGGCCGTAGTGCAAAGATGGACAGGTGTTGAGGTGAACATGACCAACTGATGATACAAATAAATATCTTTGACCCGTAGTGCAAAGATGAATATTTGATTCGAGATGTATATTGATTGATGTTACAGGAATAAAATATTGATGATGGACTTTTTAAATCAAAGAAGATAGTAGACATCATTCTCTACTTAACTCTTCTAATGAATTATTATTTCCGCTGCGAATATTGATCTAAAACTTGTTGTCCATAATATTTTATCTGATTTATTGGAGGCTAACGATAATTTATTTTTCATTATCTTAGTCATAATATTCTTTACTGGCTAGTTGAACTCACCCATTTCTTCCATTGTTCTCTTCAGGAAATGAGAATATCGCGGGTACTAGTTGGAGAATGGAGTGATGGTCCGAGTTAGAGCTGTAGAAGTCCTCACTATTTATTTTATTTAAAATAGTGTGATAATAAATGTAATGAGGACTTAGTTTGAATATTAATATTTTTTACATGTCTGTATTGACACTCACAGTTGTGTGGTCGTATTTTGTACGATCGTGTGATATGAAAGATTGTATTTGAATTTATTTGAGTGTATTTGACGACTCAAAATGGGTGGCGTATTGAACCTATTTTAGGGGCGTCACATAGTACTTCTGTCTGGAATATCGGATATAAGACTGAAGAAAATTTGCACTGAATAGTAACACTCAAAGTATCTAAATATTCACAAAAATATGCTCAATATTATAGAGAGAAAACTTCTGATTCTGGTGTGATTTTCAATTCTAACCTAAGCACCCTATTTATAAGAAAAACTTAGGATGCCAAAGTAGATTTTTTAATAAAATAATATTTTTAAAAAAACAATTTCCGCCTCCTGCCAAAAGCCATCAGCCACAAGCCACCAGTGGGGCCCACCTCTCATTAAAAAAATATTTATTTTTTGAAACTTAAATAATTCATAATAAATAGCCCTTTTGTCAGAAAAATACAAATTCTATATCCTTTCATAAGAAATTTAATTCTCTACAACTTTGTAGAAGGGAGTTTTTTCAAATTCCAAACATAAATTATTCGAAATCCATAAACGAATGATTTTTCACACCAAAATACTGATAAAAATACATCAGCACTAATTCCTTCTTTTATATCCACAAAATAAATATTTCCTTATCATATAAATCAATAATTAATTATTCACAAATAATATTACAGAACTACAATATTGACAACCAGGTCGTTCCAAGGAAAGAGGGGGCCTTCCGATAAAGATTTCTCCTTACTGGCGCGCAATTAAATAACCCCTCCTAGACAGAACTTCCTTAGACATTGTTAATAATGCTATCTAATAATATTATTCAAATAATATGAATTATTGATTTGATAATTTGAAATACTGTGCAGTGACAATTATTGAATCAATAATATAAAATATCAATGGTAGCAATTATTGAGTCAATCATATAAAATAGCAACGTAGCAATTATTGATATAAAGTATCAATGTAGCAATTATTGATATAAAATATCAATGTAGCAATTATTGAACCAATAAAATATCATGCAATTATTGAATCAATAATATAAAATATTGAACAGTAATTACTATAACAATAATTGAGTAAGTGTCTTCCTTCGTAAGAATCAATAATTCAAAATACTGTGCAATACCGTGTGCTACTGTGCAATACCGCGTATTACTGTATTTTAACCACTGAGTATTTCAATAGTACTAACGGTAACAACTACGCCGTTATTATATAAAAAGGTTATTTCTGTCGCTTTCTATATCCGACAGTTATTCCGTTGTGGGGCCTACAAATAGCTGCGCCGTCGTACGAATATTTTCCGACAACAAGAATATTTCACGACCAAACGAATATTCTCCGACAACAATGAATATTTTATAACCACTTGCTTATTTTAAAAAATTTGCATATTTCAACCATAACTCACCACATTTATCAAAACAACACCTTACTGTTTCGAAATAATATATAAAGAAAATTAAATCTTTATTCATAAAATTCGGGGTCTTACAAAGTTGGCCTTGGAATGAGATAAACCCACCTATTTAGGAAGGAATGAAAAATAACTTTCAAATTTGGGAGGGAATAACTAAAGGAATGGAATGGTTATTCCAATTGACTAACCAAAAATGTTTTAAGTCATTCCATAAGAATTTTCGATAAGAATTTCTCCTCATTGGCGCGTAATTATATAACCTAACCCCTTTCCCCGACAGAACTTTCTAGACATTTCCAATAATGTTATCTAATAATATTATTTAAATAATATGAGTTATTGATTTAATAATGTGAAATACTGTGCAGTGGTTACTGCGATAATTATTGAATCAATAATATAAAATACTCTGCAATTATTAATGTAGCAATTATTGAATCAATAATATAAGATATTGAACAGTAATTACTGTAACAATTATTGAATGAGTGACTTCTTACGTAAGAATCATTAATTAGAAATACTGTGCAATACCGTGTGCTACTGTGCAACAACGCGTATTACTGTATTTTTATAACCGAATATTTCAACAGTTTAACGGTAAAAGTTCTGCCGTTATTTTTATAAAGATTATTTATGTCGTTTTCTATATCTGACAGTTATTATGTTGTGGGGCCCACCAATTATTTGTTATTTCGGCGCCGCCGTCGTACTTTACCAAATATAATATTCTCCAACGAAACGAATATTCTCCGACACAACGAATATTTTATGACAACTTGCTTACTTTATAAAATTTGTACATATCACCCTTAACTTTAACTTTTTATCAATTTAACCATTTACTGAATAGAATAATAATTATAAAAAAATGAATACTTTTATTTCATAAAATTCGGGGTCTTACAATGATGATATTTGAGTTTATTTATCTCACAAGAAGAGATCTCCAGAAGAAGTCTAAAAGTCACTGTAAGGATATTCTACCGAATCATTGGACTCGGAACATATCGTAGAGCAATCGAGTCTTCGTAAAAGAGGCAGTCAGTACATGTGAACAAAGAAGAACAACTCACTCAGTAAGGTGTTGTCGACTTCACAAAGCAACTAAATTATCAATAACGAGAAGAAGAATCCGCTAACAAGTCCAAGAACTCATAAAGCTATCCGAAAGCAGAAGAAAAGATAAAGCCATAGTATAGGTGAGGATTCAGAACAAAAGGATTATGACATCCCTCACTATACTATCAATAGTGAAAAGAATACAAGAATAGAAGAGATCGAACCAATCGTAAGGCTCAATCCTATAACTCTTGCAGCAATAAAAGATCGTAGAGTTCATGTACACAGGTCTGACAGAAAGACTGACAATTGGAACGTTGCAAGAAGATGATCTCAAGGTCTCATAAGATATATTATTGGAAGAAAACAAAGATATTTCTAACGGCTAGTTAGCCGAAAGCAAGTTATCTGGAGTTGAATTGATGTTGACTTGTGTGACAAGTCATAAGTTAGAAGGTACACTGACTGAAAGCTCGAGAAAGTCAACGTCAGAGATATTAAAGCATATAAGCATTAAATGCTCCAACGAATACTTCTCAACGGGAAGATTTCTGAGAAGTATAAAAGACAAATTCATTTAAAGAAACCTGATGATGATGATGCGCACTATACTTCCACATATAAGAAGAATCATAATCAGAAGATGAACATCGAGCTAAACAAAAAAGAACGTAGAGTAAGGAAAACTCTACGAACAGAGAAATGTTCATCGCTGCCAAGCCATAGAGAAAAAGAGATCAATGAAATAATCTTGGCAGCATCTCATCAGATAACAAAAGGATTATGACATCCCTCACTATACTATCAATAGTGAAAAGAATACAAGAACAGAAGAGATCAAACCAATCGTAAAGCTCAATCCTATAACTCTTGCAGCAACAGAAGATCGTATAGTTCATGTACTCAGGTCTGATAGAAAGACTGACAATTGGAACGTTGCAAGAAGATGATCTCAAGGCCTCATAAGATATATTATTGGAAGAAAACAAAGATATTTATAACGGCTAATTGGCCGAAAGCAAGTTGTCTGGAGTTGAATTGATGTTGACTTGTGTGACAAGTCATAAGTTAGAAGGAACACTGACAGAAAGCTCGAGAAAGTTGACGTCAGAGATATCAAAGCATATAAGCATTAAATGTTCCAACGGATACTTCTCAACAGGAAGATTTTTCTGAGAAGTATAAAAGACAACTTCATTTAAAGAAACATGATGATGATGATGCGCACTATACTTCCACATATAAGAAGAATCATCATTAGAAGATGAACATTGAGCTAAACAAAAGAGAACGTAGAGTAAGGAAAACTCTACGAACAGAGAAATGTTCATCGCTGCCAAGCCATAGAGAAAAGGAGATCAATGAAATAATCTTGGCAGCATCTCATCAGATAACAAAAGGCTGATGAGTACATATCAAGGTCAGAGCCGCAGTGCCAAAGACCAAGAGAGCTGGGAAGCTCCGGAGAAGACGAGCCAGAGCCGCAAAGGGTGTTAGGAAATTAATTAAATGGAGACTTGGAGTTCCTTTTTGAGGACTAATGGAGATTATATATACCTAAGGAAAAGCTCTTTTCAATGTCAGTTATTTTGTTTAGTGGCCCACATCTGTTGGGTTTGAGACTTGGAGTTGATTGTAAAATGACTCAGGTTGGGTTTAATAAAATTGAATGTCAAGATCTGAACAATTTAGACATCTGAATAATGTAAAGCGCCTGTCTAAAATTGTATCTGAATGAAGAAATGTTGTTTGATAATTACTTTTTTTTAAAATGTCTAAATATCATTATAAATTAATTATAATTTGTTTTTGTTTTTGTTTTTGAAACTTGTATAAATTACATCAATTTAAAACTTTTGAGTCAAATTGAGTCCGCACTGAGGGCCCATCACAAGTTACAACTTTGTTTCATGTAATAGAGGAGGTGGGGGAGGAGGAGGAGGAGGAGGAGGAAGGGATTGGGGAGAGAGATGAAGAGAAAAGAAAGGAAAACAACATGAGCATTATCATTATAAGAATTTGAAATTTTGCAAAGTGGAACATATTATTGGGACTTCCAAAAAAAGACATACATCAGTCACGGCATTTATAATTATAGCTGCAATAATTGGTTGGAATTCACTTCTGTAGTAATTCCTAATTAAAAAAGACAAAATAAAAATTATCTTAAAAGTTAGTAAAAGACATTTTCGGAAGCTAAAAAGGCTTAATTTTGTTAACACCAAAAGAAGCCTCCGGCTTTATGTATGAAATATCTTGCGTTACGCAATGAGTCAGCACCTCCAATTAAATAAAAACTGAGAGAATTGATATTTTCACAAGTAAAATTTAATAAAAAATTGATATTTTTAAATATTTTTATATGTATAATTTATATATTTGTCAATAAAAATTCGACACATCAATTAATATGTGATTCATACATATAAAAATATTAAAAAATGATATGAAAACATCAACTTAATATTCTTCGAGATTTATGCTGTCCTTATCTTCTTTGTAACCTTAATTAGTTTAAACCTTCTTTGACTTTTAGAGTTTTAGTGACTCAAAGAAACTTGGAAGATGAGACCACAACTCAACTGAGATAGTCTTTTTACATATTAGGACAAATAAATGTCTACTTTAGTTATGAGTAGACAATAATAAAAGTCTGTAAATTGACACAAATATATAAATAGTTAATGATTTTTAAGTTTTTTAATTTTTTCAAAAATGAACTTCAACTGTTAAAACAATTCTTATTTTGTCTTTTTTAATATATATATATATTTCTATTTAATTTTTAAAATTTTATATAATTTATATTTTACCTCGGAATTTATGCACGCAACACGTGCGTCACTAGGTGCTATTTACTATAATATGTATATAATTCAAAGAGTAATAATGATAATTGGTAGGGGTTTTAATATTTTGATACAAATAGTGTCTCATGAGCTCTAAATTTAATTTTTTTTAAAAGACTTGTTACTTTAGAAATGAATCCTAAATTTGAAAGGGATTAAATATTTGTTTAAAAAATAATTTATTTTGATAATAACATAAAGTGAAAGAATTGTCACAAAATTTAAAACCACAATTTCATGGAATCTATACCAATATATAATAAGATAAATACCAAGTCATTTTGATTGGTTTTGAGTCAAATCAACCGTCCAAATTTGATAACTCATTAGCTTAAAAGTTTTCTTTCTTTCTTTCTTGATTTTCATGTCTTCTAAGTTATAAATTTTAATATTCTCAAAAATTAACTTAACAGTTCAAAAGTTTAGTTTTGCTACACATTTATTATTGAACATACAATTTATTATTTGTCACTAATAATTGAATAAAGATAAATAAAAATAAAACTTGATGTATCAAATCACCAAAATTAAATTATTGAATTAATTGGAGACTAATTAAAATATTACTCAAAAACATTATATATATATATATTATTTATTTTAATATTATTAGTATTTTACACGTGTTATATACATTTAAAATCTGACTGAGAAATCAGCCGTCAAATTGGAGCCACGTAGAAGCAAATAAAAGTAGAATCTGAGTAGACAGTACGATGACTAATCGGCCCTTTTAGTGACACGTGAACGACGTTGTGTTGGTCAAAGTAAACACCGACTTACCGACCGCCAAAAGCCAATTCTCATTTAATGATTTATACCCGACAAATATCTTTTTCATATCAATTACTAGCAGACAAAAACTACCTCCGTCTCATAATAATTATTTTTTTAGATTTAATATTTTTTCTCAAAATAAGTGATGTGTTAGAATTCTAATATAATTTTTATAATATTTTTTTATATGTGTCTTTATGCAAACAATGGTATTTATTGAAAAGTTGAAAGGTTGAAGAAAGAGAAAGAGAGACCAAAAGGGAATAAAAAAAGTCCCAAACAAAATAAAGAAAATATATTAAGGATATTTTTGTTATTTTAGCTTTTGTATTAGTATGTGTGATTTAAGCTAAAAAAACACTTGTTATGGGACGGAGGTAATATTTTTTTTTGTTTTAGAGTTCGAGTTTGATACTGGCTGTGCTCAATGAGATGGTCTCATATATTTTTAGAGTGTTTTTACGCGCACACTAGTTTTGAACATGAAAATTGGATCGGAAAAATTAAATTAATTTATTCTAGCGAATAATTAGACAGCACAATCAGTTTATTCGTTGAAATAAATTTATTTTGTTCTTACGGTCTAATTTTTCTGTCCAAATCCTTGTTCGCATATACTTATTGATATTTTTAACACAAATTAAAAAATATATATTTTAAATTTAATTTCATAATATTTTATAAAATGACGAGTACTTTTATTTTTTATATTAATGAACCTGACTAAATAAACATTAGGCCGTACTTTTGAAGACGGATGGAGTATATAGATAGTGTATACAACTCCCATTTATGAATACCTTTTCGGCATATAATTATAGATAAAATTTTAAAACACCAAAATTTAAAGATAATGTTATGTTCACAAAATTTTACACCTAAGAATTTTTAATAGTAATGGTGGCATTACTATGTATTAACTATGCATTTTTTGTTTTACATTAATTTTTAAAAATAGTAAAAAAGCCATAGTTTAATAGTGATGAAATGATAAATAAATAAATTATTAGGACAAATTTAAGGACGTTGCATATTTGATACTTGGAACAATAATAGACAACTGTTTTTACGAAGAAAAAAATAAACTTAATTTCCGTTCTTAACATGTGTCCTAAAAAATCCATAATAATAATAAAGAAAACAAGGTTAAGAGCACATGTTAAATAAACCCATAATAATAATAAAGAAACAAGTTTGAAAATGGGCTCTACCAAGGCCTACTTCTCCGGCAAAGCCCGATTTCTCATTTATAAGCCAGCCCATCACAACTCGCTTACATGCTGGTTGAATTACCTTATGTCGTTCTATGTTGGTCCCTGAAAAATCGACTTAATTTGATCTATTTAATTAAATTGACTAATTTTAAAATTAAAAAAATAAGCATATTTCTTTATATTTTTGAAGGATTGATATTTTCACAATATTTTTTGATATTTTCACATGAAAAGTGTCGCTATAGATGTATAGCGACACTTTTCATGTGAAAATATTATTTTTTGTTGTGGAAGTATCAGTTTCGTATTTTTAAACACGTAAAAATTAGAGTTAGTGATAAATTTTCTCATAGTTATAGTTTCTCAACTTATATTTATAAAAAACAAATGACATCCATTTTGATCGCACAAAATAGTTAATTTGTCTGAAAAAGTCAAATTAAACAATTTTTTTAGAGGTAGAGGGAGTATAATATTATTATAGACTTTTATGAAAATTAATTTAAAATATTTTCAAATTCAAAATTGAGATAATTCATCAAAAGTTATAAGAACTAAATTTTACAATAAGTTGTACTACTTTTTAGACGGTTTATAAATTTTACATTCTATTAACTAAAATTTTAAAAGTTCATTTCAATTTTGAGCTTGAGAACATTTTAAAATAACTTTAAAAAATTATTACTGATTTTATATATTGAAACCTAACAAATACTATCTAATTTTTGAAAACAAAATTACTACAAAAAAGAGTGAACAGTGGCGTATTTTCATAAACCCCCCACGCCACCCCAACTCAATATATATATATATATGAGAACTAATCCACAGCAATCGGTTGCTGTGGCAACCAAGTGTAACACAGTCGCTACTACCATTAGCGGCTTGTAGAATCAAATTATTTTGGTCAAAGCACTCAAGTAGTACAGAACATTAAATGATTACCTCCCAAATCGCTACTCTTAGTAGCGGCTGAAGGATCAAATTTGTCCCAAATTCTATGTCACTTTCATTTATTAAACTTATAATAAATTATATTATTATAATAATAATATAATAATATAATTTAATAATATTAATAATAATAATTAATTGTTAGATTTAATAAATTTGATAATATTAATAATAACTAATAAGAGTATTAATACTATTATTATAATAATGATATTAATTATTTGATTTAATAAATAAAATTATAAATAATATTAATTAAATTTAATGTAATAATAATAATAGATTGTTATTCTTTTTATTATTACTATTATTATTATTATAATTACTATTATTATTATTATTAATACTATTAATTAAATTTTATTATAGTTACTATTATTATTATTATTATTATTATTATTAAATTTTATTATTACTATTATTATGATTATTACGAATTGGGTACTCCATTAGCCATTAGGAATGCTAGTTGATGTGTTGAAGACAAAAGCAACGGAAAAAAAAAGAGTCAGCAGCTCCAAGCTATACCGGCTTTGCACGGACTACAAGAAAAAAAGTAATTTGTCAGCTGGCCACGGAAAACGAGAAAGGGAAAGCTTCGACCACTCAAAGCAATAGCGGCTGTGGTACATTTTGTATCTAACCAGTCAATAATACAATAATTATTATATTATTAATTATTTCGGGGAATGGGAAAAGCAGACATTAGAAATGGGAAAAGTTAATAAATTTTGTTTTGAGTATTAGCCGCTACAACATGTAGCGGATGGTCTCCTCTACTTTTTATTCTCTTGCTGCTTAGTTTTTTCTGCAAGTTTTTTTCCTTTCCTTCCTTTCCCCTATCTCCTACAGCTTGTAAGTTCTCTCGGATCTTGTTTTTTTTCACATCTTCATAGCTTGTAACACTTTCATTACCCATGTTCAACTTGAAGTTATGATCCGACAAGTCTTCATTATTAGTCATAGGTAAGTTTTTCAAAATGGCATATAATTCTTCAGATTATGTTGCAAGTTTAGATTGAGAAAATGCATCTGAGTTTGTAAGTGAAGTTGAAAATCGTAAATCTGAAATGGTTCCATACGTTGGTCAATTATTTGCTACGTTGGAAGAAACTGAAAATTTTTATAGATCATATGCTCGTAAAAATGGATTTGAGAATAGAATTGCAACTAGTCATAAACATGCTAATACGAATGATATGTCATCTACGTTGTATGTCTGTAAAAAAACGGTACACCAATTGTTGTAAAGGGTTTACCTGATGATGAAAAGGGTAGTAATAAAATTAGTAGACAGAGAGACTCTATAGGACGCACATTATGCAAAGCTAGAATATATGTCGTCCAAAATAAATAAGAAGACAATTGGCGTATTTCTACTGTTCAATTAGAGCACAATCATCACTTAGTCACCCCGACCAAAGTAGATTTGATTGAGACACACAGAACTATTACTCCGGTTGCAAGAAATTTAATTGACACGTTAAATAAGTTTGGTATTGGTCCTAGTAGGATGATAAATGTTTTGAGCACAATGGGTGGTGGGATGCAAAATGTTCTTTTCTCTAATGTAAATGTTCAGAATGTGGTGAGAGATTTAAGGCGTGATTCTGCCGATGAAAATGATGCACAAGCTGCTGTAAATTATTTGAAAAAATATTCATCCGGAAGTGATAGTAAATTTTTTTTCGAGCGAAACCCGGTGAAAATAATCACATAGCTTGTATTTTATGGGTTGACGCCCGGTCAAGGTTTATGTATCAACGGTTCGGAGATATTGTGACATTTGATAGTACGTACCGGACAAATAAGTATGACATGCCGTTCGTTCCATTTTCCGGGATCAACCATCATTATCAGTCTATATTATTTGGATTTACATTGTTAAGAAACGAGACAGAGGACACTTTTGTTTGGCTATTAGAGACATGGCTCGAAGCCATGGACTACAAGGCACCTACAACCATCATCACTGACCAAGATAAAGCCATGAGTAATGCTATTACTACGGTACTTCCTTCTAGTTATCATTTATTGTGTTCTTGGCATATTAGCAATAAATTTCCTGAGAAGTTGCATCATATTTATTCTGAGCACCCATCATTCAAAAATGATTTTAACAATTGTGTCTATAATTCATTGTCCATCGGGGAGTTTGAAGAGCGTTGGCATATTCTGAAAAGTTCTTATGAATTGTATACTAATGAGTGGCTTGGAAGTTTGTATGATGTACGACATAAATGGATTCCAGCATATACAAAGAGATCTTTTGCCGCGGGAATGACTACCACCGGAAGAAGCGAGAACATTAATAGTTTTTTTGATGAGTACGTTAATGCTTCAACAGGTATGAAAGAATTTGTAGTGCAGAGTCAGAAGACTATAGAAAAACAATTTATCAGAAAGAGGAAGGCCGACTACATAACAAAACATCGAAAAAGAAATATGGTACTCGGTTCATCATTAGAAGTTCATGCTGGACAGGTGTACACAAAATAGATGTTTAGACGTTTTCAGCGTCAATTCGTCGATTCCATGAAATACAATGTTCATAAAGTTAGTGAGTTGCGTGTCACTGATACTAAGGTATATGCAGTGTATATTGCAGATGCAACGAAAAGTGGTGGAAGATATAAAGAAATTGTCAACAATCGTCAACAGGGGTCGATAACATGTAATTGTCAAATGTTTTCTCATTCTGGTGAATTATGCAGGCACATCTTGAGATATTTCATGTTTAAGAGCATTTCACAAATACCGAGCGAGATGATTCTTCGTCGGTGGACAATAGACGCGAACAAAAGCAATGGTGAAGAATTACTCTTTAACACCGCAGCTACTAACTTCGAACAAGATCAAGGTTGCCGCTATAATCATTTGATGAGTGATTGCCAGAAGTTAGCGAGCAAAGCTGCTTGTTCAGTTCGCGGTTACAAAACTGTACTTAAACTCAATGCACGAGGAAAGTCATTGATTGACCAGTATGATCCGGATGAGAATATTACTGATCTGGCAGACGACGAGGTTGATGGCACGGCTGGAGGTCCACCTCAGGATATGGGTTACGATAATGATGATGAAGATGCAAAGGAGGAAAGAGAAGAAGATGTGTTTTTGCCGCCTATTATATCTCAAACAAAGGGCCGCAAAAAACAATCCAGAATAAAAAGTGCACTCGAGAAAATTGTAGGTTCCAAGCCTCATCAAAAATGTGCAATTTGCGGCTTTGAAACTGACCATGATAAGCGCAACCACTATCGAGTGTTAGGAATTTCTGAGCCAAAAAAATAGACGTCAGTTGTATTATTTATGCAATGTTGTTTGTACAAATGAACGTGCCAATAAAATAGACGTCAGTTGTATTAGTTATCCTATTATGAATGATATTTTGATTATTTAAATTAAAATATAAATAATCCATAATTAAAATGACTCCATATGATTTTAAATTATAAATTTTTTATAATATTAAATTTTAAGAATTTTAAAAAATGATCAAAAATATTAAACGTATATAGGAAAATTCCAAAATAAGGTGTGCCACTACATGTATTGTTTTTGTCCCAAATTAGAAGTCCTTATGTATTAATTTTGTCCCAAATTTAAAGTCACATATTCAATAAACGTTCATGTTGCATTTTCCATCAATTATAATTACTATTATTATTATTACTATTATAATTACTATTATTATTATTACTATTATAATTACTATTATTAGTAGTAATAGTAATAATAAAAAACATTGTAAATAATCGGGATGAATTATATAATTAACATTCGTTCTATTTTCCATCGATTTTTTATATATCATCATCTAGAAGTAGTCTTGCAACTTTTTTACAGAGTTCCCACGCGATTCGGTACCGAAATACCGTTACGTCTTCTAAGGACCACTTCTCATGGCGGATATCAACACCGCCCCTAACTAAATAATCGACATACTTGCATACAAAAACGCCACAGTCATCCGAGTTATGTTGCATCGGATGATAAGACCAGATCTAGAATGGACATCTGCTTGGGTGCATCCTTCAAACTTTGCACCCCCTTGATTTTATTATGTCCCATTTTATCGAGGAACTCTTTTATTTTCTCTTCAGCCACTTTTTCTTTGGCTTTGATGACTGACATGATCACTCGTCGAGGCAGGTACAATGGATTCTCCTTTAGTACGATGGCAATGTTGTTTGAAGTGTAACCTTGATCATTTCCATAGTTCCATGGGACTCTTTTCAGACTGATTATTGGATACTGGGTTCTGAAAGGTAAGATTAAAGGCTCGAGTGTGACTACTTTCATAGGATTTTGTATTTCTTGGGCCCCTTTCCTTGGTAGCATTAGGGGCATTAGGGGTGTGAGGGTTGGCTCTTTATCACAGGAAATAACAGCCACTGTATCCTAACTCAACGCATTGGGAATAAAGAGAGTTTCTTCATCAGGGAGGCCATAGTCCTGATTCCCTCTGCTTTCGATCATGTCCTGAATTAAATGATGAAGTGCCCAGCAATCCTCAGTATCATGGCCGTGTGCATTGGAGTGGTACTGGCAGATTCTGTCAGGTTTGAATTTTCTAGATCGAGGGTTCACTGGGGGTAACAATCTACCACCATTCCCTCATTGAATAACATCTGGAGGATTTCCTTAATTGGCTTGTTTAGGTTGGTGAAATTCCTCTGGAAATCGAATTCCGTATCAGCCTGGAACTTCTCTTCCTTGGCCATCTTATCGGCCTAGGGTTCATACTGATGAAAATGATAATGGTCCCTCATAGGAATGGGACTAATTTTTGGTGTGGAAGGATTTGCATCAGACTGGTTGGTCTGGTTTGTCAGCTGTCTGGTGACCTGATGTTAGTATACGACCAGCTCTGCTAATTGTCTAATTTGTTCCTTGATAGACTTGATCTCTTGTTCTATCAGGAATCGCCTTTCTGAGACTTCCCAACTGTCTTGGTTGTTGTTGCTAGGTGGAGTTGACTCTCCGATGTATCGGAGGTATTTGGATCCTTCTCCATTTTGTGTGTTAATCATGTTGACACCCTCCTCTTTGTGCTGAGGGAGGGGATTATCCTGCACGTGCGGTTGCTCGGGCTTTGTCACCACAATCTCTCCGTTGTCAATCAAGTCTTGAATTTTTTGCTTGAGAGACCAAAAGTCTTGCGTATCATGTCCCAAAGATCCGGAATGGTAGGCACACTTTTTTACTTGGGTCAAAATTTTGTCCACCGGTGTTGGTTGGTGGAAAGAGTTACACAATCTTTTTCTGTGCCATTAATAGTTTTAGCACATTATCGAGTGAATCCCCTAACGGGGTGAACGTTCTCTGACATCTGACCTCTAAATTTTTTTGAAACGGAAGGTCAGAAGGTTAGGCTGGAGCTTGAAAAGGGGGACAGTTCCTCTTTTGAATGGGCATACTGCTCGACTCGCTCCTCTGATTCTATCCTTGTAATACTAAGGGTACTTCTTCGTCTTTCTTCTTGTGTGCCCTCCGGGGATTATTCCCATAATTTCTGGATTAAATATGCTCGGCAACAGCTTCTAAGGCGGTCAGATCCTTTATCTTCCCAGATTTGAGCCCCATTTCTACCATCTCGCCGTGTTTGATCATTTCAGAAAATGGCTTTCCTATGCCTGCTAGAACCCTTTCATAATACGGAGCTTCTTGAATGTTAATGAAGGTCATGACTATCTCAGACTTAGTCATCGGTGGAGTGACTTGTGCCGCCATCCGTCTCCAGCGTTGAGCATATTCTCTGAATGACTCCGTACTTTGTTTCTTGATCTTGGTTATTTGATATCTGTCTGGAGCCAGTTGTGACTGGAAACTGTATTGATTGAGGAAGGCATGTGCCAGCTCTTCCCAACTGTGAATTTTAGAGTTATCTAAACGGGCATACCAGGCTCTAGCCTCTCCGGTCAGACTTTTCTGGAATAACTACATTCGGAGTTTCTCTTCCTCTGCATAGGATCAGAGCTCTCCAATGAACACCTTCAAGGAAGTGTAGGAGTCTCCCAATCCATCATATTTCTCAAAACCAGGAGCTCAAAATTTTTTGGGGTAACAAGCCCCAGGGAAAATGCATAAGTCAGTATAATTGACACTGCCAAATGCCCTAGTCCCTTTGATAGACCGGATGGTTTCTTCCATCTGTTGCACTTTCTTCAGAATGTCACCAGCTTCCTGCTCTTTGTTAAGGGTGGTGATTTCAGGGGTTTTGTTGGTTGTGTCCTAGTTTTGTCTCAGGACCTTGAGTATCCTTTTTCCCGGTATCTTGACTACCACCGAGTGTACCTAGTTTTGTGTGACCCTGTGCTTATTTCCCTTTTAAGGGCTTTACTTTGCTCTCTAAGGAAACTGGCCAATTTGGCTATCTGGTCCTTCAATCCCTCAAACTCCTCTCTAGGGACAGGGGTAGATTCTGGTTGAGCACTTGAAGCCATGTCTGGAGATGGACTTAGAGCTTTCTTAGATTTAGATCTAGTGACAGGACCAATTTTTTCACCTACAACAAAACGTAGGCGTGTCAATTTTTGAGGCAGGTAGGGATAGGATGTGACGCCCCCAGAATAGGTCCAGTCAACCCAAGATGGTATTGGATGGTATTAGATGGTATGATCGTAATCTTTCAACAGCTCAAGCCAACGTCGTTGCCGCATGTTGAGTTCCTTTTGAGTGAAAAAATATTCAAGGCTCTTATGATCCATATAAATCTCCACTTTTTCCCCGTACAGGTAGTGTCTCCAGATCTTCAATGCGAAAACGACTGCTGCCAACTCTAGATCATGAGTAGGATAATTCCTCTCATATTCTTTGAGTTGTCGTGAAGCATAGGCTATGACTTTCTCATATTGCATGAGAACACATCCTAACCCTTTGCCCGAAGCGTCGCTGTAAATGACAAATCCATCCGAACCAGATGGTATCGTCAGAATAGGTGCCGACATCCAGCCTAATACGATCAATCATCCTTATCCATATTATTCTAGTCATGTTAAACCAGAAGAACGTGATCAAGGAGGAGTCTGGGAAGAAACGAAGGAGGTCCTTGGCCATTTTTCAGCACAACCTGATATTAACACTGATAATCTCATGTCAACGGATGTTTAAAGATCGCATGCCTTCTCCTGATCCCGATAGTACTACGTACTGACTATATTTTTTTTATGCAAGTTTAGCTTGTTGAGTTTTGTAATTTGTTCAGTTCAGACCTTTTAAGGAATAAGTATATAGTAGCGCGAAATGAGACAATTTTGCACTGCTACTTGTAGCTTACGTAGGATTTTTGCTACACAACTAGTCTAAACTGAAGTGTTTTGTTTTTTGAACAATAGAAATCTAGTTTCTTGGGTTGATTTTCTGAGTTTTTATTACTGATTTTCGTACATTGAAGGGATTATGCTTACCTTGCATATTGTCTTACGTATATTTTTGGTGCATATATTAATTAAACAAACCGCGGGGATTTATTTTTACGAAACAACGTCGGTTCATTCTAACTTTTAATTTGGTCATTTGAACTTGTATTCTCCATTGTCTTTTACTGGTGTTGGTTTAACATATGCTTTTATAGCTTTTAGTTGATATATATTCGAGTTTTGATCAAGGACCCAAAAATTTGCTAGTATAATTTTTGATATGATTGTCTGAATTTCAGTTTTAAAACAGAAAATTGTATGTACTAGTTACCAAGCTAGCAGATTTTATTTTTCCTTTTTATGTCAAACTAATTAGGTCATTTCAGGATAATATGATACTAATATTTTTTACAATTTTATATAAATAATGCTACTATCACATAAATTCTATCACATAACTCTCACATACACACACAAATATACTGCGGGTCCCGCATATCAGGCAGGAACCCACAGTATGTATATGTGCATATGTGAGAGTTATGTGATACTTTTTATGTGATAGTAGCATTGCTCATTTTATATACATTGGCAAACACTAGATATATATCTTGTGGATCTTTGGAACTTAAAACAGTACTTGAGGAAAATATTAATGAAAAAAAAGTTTATTGGAGGTTTTTGAATAATATATTATAATTAACAACATTTGTGCTTGATTATTATTAGTTTTTTCAAGATGTAACTAGCTACTTAGATTTATTTTATGAGTGATTTAGTTTTACCCATACACCGATGGGTTGTCTAACTGAGTTAGACAGTTTTTAACTAGTTACCTGATATTTTTTTATTTTATTTTTGATTTTGTTTACAAAATCTTTTTTCCTTTGCCTTTCCTTTTCTGAGTTTCAAATGCACCATTTTGTGTCCAACAATGCTACTATTACATAAATTTTTTTACATAACTCTCACAAACAAACGGATGCATATTGTGAGCCCTTTCTTAACATGCGGAACTCATATTTTATATATATATATATATATATATATATATATATATATATATATATATATATATATATATATATATATATATATATATATATATGAGAGTTATGCGAAAATTTGTACGTAAGAGTAACATTATTTTTCTGTGACTGCTCAAAAGACTTAATTGGTTCATATTCCAACAGCTCGCTATCCAAAAACCGCGTGTGCAACAGATTAATAAAATACTATTTCACATAAATTCTATCGCATAACTCTCACATACACATATATATACTGCGTGTCTCGTATGTCAGGCAGGGATCCACAGTATATACGTGTGTGTATATGAGAGTTGTGTGATACTTTTTATGTGATAGTAGCATTGCTCATTTTATATACATTGGCAACAGATTAATAAAATACTATTTCTGGCTGTCGCCTGATCGGCACGCACTATTTTGACTCATAACCACTTGTTTTAGCCATCAGTTGCCAGCTAATAAAAATAGTAAAATACCCACTCCTCGGACCCACATTTGATTTTGCATGCAAATTGGCCAGAACAGAACCTTCCTCAGCTGATCTCTATAAATACCCACCCATTTATTCATTTACTTCTCATCATCTCACAGAAAGTTAATTCCACCCTCAGTTATATAGTTCCCATTTTGATATATATATATATATATATATATATATATATATATATATATATATATTCACAACACCCACTAGCTAGCTAGCTAGCTATAAATCATTTGAAAATGGCTTCAATTTTTTGTTCAATTCAAATAGCTGTCATGGTTAGCGCTTTTCTGGTTGCTTCCGCTGCTGCAGCTGCTGCTAACTTAAACCAAGAATTCGACATCACTTGGGGCGATGGCCGCGCCAAGATTCTCAACAACGGAGACCTTCTTACGCTTTCGCTTGACAAGGCCTCGGGCTCGGGCTTCCAATCCAAAAATGAGTATTTATTTGGAAAGATTGATATGCAGCTCAAGCTTGTCCCCGGAAACTCTGCCAGCACTGTCACTGCCTATTACGTAAGTACATACATATATACATATATGCCTAGCTACAAGATCTTAATTAATTTAATTTATTTTGTCTAATATTGATGATGATATATTAATTAAATCATGCATTTATCTAACAAAATACAAATGATTTTGAATTTTTCACTCACTCAATAAATCATTTGGGCAGTCCAAAATTTGGGATAAATTCTACCGTCCATGTAGTGCCGGAGATACGGGACACAGCTAGTATATATATACGTTAATTGCATGTGTGGTTAATTTGCATGCAGTTGTCCTCACAAAGCTCAACCCATGATGAGATAGACTTTGAATTCTTGGGAAACTTGAGTGGTGATCCTTACATTGTTCACACTAATGTGTTCAGCCAAGGAAAGGGTAACAGAGAGCAACAATTCTACTTGTGGTTCGACCCTACTGCTGATTTTCACACCTGTTAACGCCAAGATTCGTCCACGCGCCTCAATCACTAAGCGCGTCCAATCCTGCACAAAAACGGGTAAACACCAAAGCTTGACGGCTTGGGCCGCCGGGGGATAGCTCCGGTGTGAGAGTAAGTACAGGCTGACAAGGTTTAACAATGGAGGGATAAATTACTCTATTGCTGGAATAATAAAGTGTTGTGTACCTTATGAGGGTCGAGCCATATACTTATAGGTTCTCACATCCCTGCTTGAATCCACTTCCTCCTAGGATTAGGGTTCCCCCGTGTATCCTTTTCATAATAGGATAACACCAAATCTCCCAAGATATAGGAAGTCTAATCAATGCATGATTCCTCCTTTCATAAATAGAATCTCCATATAATTAGGAGTGTCCTTCAACATGGACCAACCGGACCCTCCATGGCCCCCCCATAGCCCAACCATAGCCTTAACCAAGGCCTGGCCCAACTCGGGTCCTCAAATATTCGGGCCCCAACATTGCCCCCCAGTCTTTCATTAAATGGAACACTTGATGGAAGAGTATATAGCCCCTAACATGCAAACTGTCCATCCATCCGGCTAAGGTTTGTCACCCTTTGTCCAAACCCAACGAGCCCAAAGACTGGTACCTTCCAACCAAGCCCAGCCAATCAAGACCAATCTAATCAATACTGGCCTACCTTACACGGCCCAACAGTTTTTAACCTATCCACGCAAGGAACCGGTACATCCAAACAACCCCCCTGTCTCCACCCCTTCACCTCCTCACGTGCCTTATCATTAATACGCCGCCCTTTGGGATTCGGGTCCAGCCGCCAAAAAGACATTTTAAAAACCCCCAAACATCCCAATCATTCCTTTTACCAACCTCAAGACATTGCATCCTCCTTCCCCACTCTCTCTCGCCTGTAAAGACAATCATTTTTCTTCAAAGCCTCTGAATCTCCAAAATGTCATCCTCTAACCACTTTTCCGGTCCCGAATCCAACACCCCCGGCCCCATTCCTGCCATTCCGCTCTCGTCCATTCCGGCCCCCATCATGCCCCTTACCACTCAAGCTGCTATCCCTGTGGCCGTCACCACCAACTCCACCACTACAGCAACTACCTCAGCAGAGACCGATACGGAGAAAGCTCAACGCCAATACTCCGACGCCTCCACCTACCCTATTTCCAACACACGCTCGAAATTCCAAGAGGAAGATATGGAGATCATCCGCCAGTCTTTCCAGATCCCAGCCACCCATTCTCTGAAAGCTCCTTCCCCTACCGAGCGAATGTACCATTCCAACAATGGTTGGGTTGCTGTACCCCTCACCTTACTGGAAAAGGGGGTTCGATTTCCCTTGCACGCCTTCATTCTAACCCTCCTGGGGTTCATCGGCATCGGCTTCAGTCAGCTGGTGCCGAACTCCTATATCCATATACTATCCTTTGTTGCCTTCTGTGTGGAAGCCGAAGTGGAACCTTCGGTCGACCTCTTTTTCGCTCTCTTCAAGTTGACTGGATCTCGAGAAGAAGGTTTTAAACAACTGAACAAAATAGCAAACAAGCCGAACGCAAAAATAGCGAGACGCCAACTGATGGACACCCCTTCTAGCAACAAGGGATGGCACTCCGAATGGTTCTTCGTCCGAGGACCCGAAACCAGCCAACTACCAGACTGGGCATCACACAAACGTCCGAACCCCCCATTCGGCGACCTTTCTTCTGAGCGAGCCGTAGAAATAGCTAGAGTGATCGAGAAGATGCCGAAGACGGAATGGAGCCACACCATACTCACCAAGCAAGCATGGCTCTATGATCATCAACGTAAGTCCTTGAATCTTTAATCTTTTAAACAGGATACATTTTTTGCGGACTCTTCTTCACCCTTTTTAATAATGCAGTATCCCTTATCAAGCCTACGTCCTCCGAACGCCGGGATTTGGATCTATACCTTTCTGGTCACCGTCCCACCGAAACTGCCGAAGGAACAACAATTCAAAACCCAACAACCGAAGTTCTCAATGACTCCATCCTTTCTGCCGAAGTCCCTGCATCATCCATACCAATCAAAGTACCCCTGCCCGCTGTTACCACCGAACCCGAAGCCTCCACGAAGGCTCGTCATAAGAAGAGGGCTTCAAAGAAATCTTCGAAGCGAAAAGCTAGTCCCTCCTTTCCCATTCCAGGAAACATCATAGACCTCCCCGAGAAAGAAAGAGCACAAATCCTTCGCTTCAAAACCAAACGGGCCAAGGTAACCCCGTTATCCACTGAAGAACTAAAGGTCCCTTCTTCTTCAACAATCGCCCCTTCATCCAATACTACCCCTGACCATCCGACCCATATATCTCCCCCAACCGAAGACCGAAACCCCGAACCACCAACCGTAGAACAGCAGGACGAACAACCCTCCGCTTCAGCCGTACCTCCACCTTCACCAAGTCCAACACCAATCCGTAAAACATTCTTTTCCAACGACCCAAAAGACTATCCCATGGAGGCCTACCAATCCTTCGTCTTACCGGCCGATGACAACCGATTTCAAGGCATACCGTTTCAGGCCCTTGTAGTAGATGGCCTCATTGAGCAGGGCCGGGTAATCTTTCTATGCCTCTTTAAGTTTTATTTTGATTATCCTACTATGTCTCCTTACTTTATATAACAAGATTCGCCTTCTGCAGACCAATGCTATATGGGGACGCGTCGTTAACCGATGGAGAGAACGGGAGGCTGAGATTAAGGGACTTGCCGAAGAGGTGAGAACCCTCCAAACTTCTTTGCATCAAGAAAAAGCAGCCCACTCCCGGTCCAACCGTACCAATCTACAACTTCAGCATGAAGCCACTGTACTTCAAGCTGAGGTTACAGAACATATCAAGCGGTCGGCCCAAAGCGACGCCAAGTGTCGAGCGGTGATGGAGAAGTCCGATGCTGACCAATTCCTGATTCAACAGCTGAAACAGAATATCCTTGCCCTTCAACAGGACAACTCATACTTGAAGAGGAAAGAAGAAGACTCTCTCCGGACACGCACTGCACTTGAAGAGGAGATAGTAGAACTTAAGGCTTCCAGACCTATACTCACCGAAGATCTTCGTCTTCAAGTTATCAAAGAGTACAAGGAGTCGGCCGAGCTAAATGAAAAAATACTGAAGATGTACTCTGAAGGCTATGAAGCCTGTCGGGCCAAAGGAAAAGCGAAAATGCTCAAACATTGTGTGAACCCAGCTTTGTTTGAAACCGAGTCTGAAGATGACATAGATGAAGATACAGACGATAATCCTTCGGCTTCCGAGTAGGAGTCTTCTCTGTTTAATATCGAGACTTTCCTGTAACCTTCAAACTATTAATGTTAACGCCTGATTTTGTACGCCCGACGAAATCACCCAAAAAGACGGGCCAAAACAGCGCCAACGGTTGATTGTATCGTTGTGAATTCAAACTCACGAAATACCCTCACATAAACATAAACAAAAGAAATATAAAGCATGAACACAAGAATTACGTGGAAACCCAATTGGAAAAAAACCACGGAGAGAGAGAGTAATCCACTATAATAATATTGGGAGTACAAGTTGTGTATTTGTGTTGTATCATATTTCCCCCTCTATGTTTCATCCTGTCTTCAACCCTTGCTTGTAGCCGTATATATAGAAGTCACCTCCACTCGAATCCAACTAGGAGAAGGACTCCTTATCCCTCCAAATAATAAGGAAACACAATCCTATTTTAATAAGGACTCTTTTACTGTCACAATAAATACATATGGGTCGGACCATTAAATAGATTGGGCTGCACCATGGCCAGACCCAAATAATCATATCCCAACATTGCCCCCTAGTCTCTTATTTATAAGGAACTTATAAATAAGAGAGTACAAAAAGTCTCCTCGGGATTTTTATCCTCGGAATTTTTATCCTCGGGATTTTATCATCGGGATTTTATCATCGGAATTTTATCATCGGAATTTTATCCTCGGGATTTTTATCCTCGGGATTTTTATCGCCGTAAGATTTTTATCGCCGTAAAATTTTATCGCCGTAGGAAAAATAATCGCCGTAGGATTTTAATCGCCGTAGGGATTTTATCCTCGGGATTTTATCCTTTCGGTTCGAGTGTCAAATCCCTGCCGAAGTCTTGCCTTGTATGCTAGATTCAACTAGACTCTGTTTTTCAGTTGTAGTTGTTGGAAACCCATCTGCTTCATTTTCCTGAAGCTGAAGCTTGATGGCCCCTTTGAATTTGCCATTGGCCGAGCACAAATAGTTCATGTAATCCGTCAGCGAAGGTCTTTGACTCTTTCACCTTTGTTTCTTCCCAATCGCTCCATGTGCGGCCAATCGCACTGCTATCTCCTCAGATGCTTCATCTTGTTATCGTCTTCCAACTGTGTCAGTCTGTACAATAACTGGACAAAAATATTCTGGAGATTTTCAGTCCGCATAAACAATTTATAGCATATTGATGTTCTCAACAACTAGAATCGTTTGAAAATAATATTGTATAAAAAGCGTTCATGCTTCGACAGGCAAAACCCAAGCAGCACATATTAGATCACATGCAAGTGGACTTCAATTTTAACGCCATATAGCAAAAAAGAGGTTGTTCACGTTTTAACGTCAAATCATATTGGAGTATTAAAATGATACTTTCCACTTTGTAGTTGTACTAATTACATAGTATCTATCATTGTACAAATATGCAAAGTACATCGATTTGAGAGAGAAAAAAGGTTCTTCTCATTCTGAGTGAATTATGTAAACAGACGGATAAAGTATTAACAATATATTGAATATATATTATTAAATTGATAAAATAAAGAGTAACTTAGCTTCATATGTAAGCTCTCTTTCTTGATGGATTGATGATTTTAATTTGACACTAGAACAAGTGTCTTCTTTCCCACAGACGGCGCCAATGTTAACGCCTGATTTTGTACGCCCGACGAAATCACCCAAAAAGACGGGCCAAAACAGCGCCAACGGTTGATTGTATCGTTGTGAATTCAAACTCACGAAATACCCTCACATAAACATAAACAAAAGAAATATAAAGCATGAACACAAGAATTACGTGGAAACCCAATTGGAAAAAAACCACGGAGAGAGAGAGTAATCCACTATAATAATATTGGGAGTACAAGTTGTGTATTTGTGTTGTATCATATTTCCCCCTCTATGTTTCATCCTGTCTTCAACCCTTGCTTGTAGCCGTATATATAGAAGTCACCTCCACTCGAATCCAACTAGGAGAAGGACTCCTTATCCCTCCAAATAATAAGGAAACACAATCCTATTTTAATAAGGACTCTTTTACTGTCACAATAAATACATATGGGTCGGACCATTAAATAGATTGGGCTGCACCATGGCCAGACCCAAATAATCATATCCCAACAACACCTATTCCGTCCTTTGGAACCCCCAACGCATCATGTAATTAATTAAGTGCTTACTTTCGGCTCATATATATATCATTCATTTTATTTCCAATATCCATGCAATTAAATAAATATTTACATAATTAATTTCAGATTCTCTGTGGATGGCACACCCATTCGAGAGTATAAAAACGCGGAGTCCATGGGAGTTCCATACCCGAAGAAGCAAGCCATGAGGATATACTCAAGCCTATGGAACGCTGATGATTGGGCTACAAGGGGTGGGCTGGTGAAGACGGCCGGACTGGAGTAGGGGTGCTCATCGATAAAAAACCGAACCGGTACCGAAAAAACCGAACCGGTACCGAATCCAAAATACCGAAAAATCAAAAACCGGTACCGGTACCGAAAAATCGGTTTCGGTACCGGTTCGGTACAAAATCGGTTTCGGTTTTTCCGGTTCGATTTTCGGCTATACCGCAAAAATTAAATAATTAAATATTTTTTATATATTAATAAAATTTTTTAAAACTAAGAATTTTTTTATATATATTAATAGAATTTCATTTTTTAATCTACCATTTCATTTTATAATTTACATTTCTTTTTATAATCTACCATTTCTTTTTGTAATCTACCATTTCTTTTTATTATTATTATTATTGGTGTTAGTATTATTTATTTTATTTATTTAAAAATCTATACTTTTACAATTTCATGTATGTTAGAAATTTTAGATAGCATACATTTTTAATAGTTGGGATTAATTGTATCAATTAAAATTGAATAATTTGTATCAATAAAGGGTCTTTTCAAATTTCGGTTTTTTTTCGGTTTTTCGGTTTTACCGAATTCAAAAATTTAAGAACCGGTACCGGTACCGAAAAGTATAAAAAAACCGAAAAAACCGGTACCGAAAAAAACCGGTACCGCCCGGTTCGGTAAAAAACCGAAAAAACCGAAAATTTTGAGCACTCCTAGACTGGAGTGGAGCACCCTTCACTGCTTCCTACCGGAACTTCAACGCTGACGCCTCCACCAAATGTGGGTGGTTCTCAGAAGAGTTGGACGCAACAAGCCAGGAGAGGTTAAACTGGGTGCAGAAAAACTATATGATTTACAATTACTGTACGGACGCCAAGAGATTTCCTCGAGGGATACCCGCAGACTGTAACATGTCCTAAAATACAAATCATGCCCGCCCCCGCCCCCACAGTCTATTATTTCTTTTTGTAAAGTATAATTAATATGCATGCATGCATGTATCTTAATTCCCACGAATCAATTTAATTATTTTCTTTTCTGAAATTAATAAATGCTCCAGTGCATGCGTCACTTTTACCATATCCGATCCTTAATTAATTGATACTGTAACTATCATCTTTCTATTTATTTCTTGTTATACAAGTTTCTTATAGTAATAAGAGAGAGATAAAGATATATATATATATATATATATATATATATATATATATATATATATATATATATATATATATAGGGTCAGTCTCTCCAACGAACCATAAAGAGCGAACTAAAAACGAACTGACTATAGCGACGGTTTTTTTCGTCGCTATAACATAGAAAGCCGGTTTTTTATGTTATAGCGACAAAAAAAAACCGTCGCTATAGCCGGTTCGTCATTAGTTCGCTCTCTATGGTTCGCTAGAGAGACGGACCCTATATATATATATATATATATATATATATATATATATATATGGGAAATGATCCATAGAAAACGTTAGCTAGTAGTACTGTTTCAACTAACGCTCATCCAGCCGTCCAAAATTAGAATTAATGGTAGAGATGATGGCCCAGCCGCTACTCCCTCTAGCGGCCAGCAATAAATTTTAAATTCGTCTCTGCTGCCCGCTAGAGGGAGTAGCGGCCAGCCAAAACGTCGTCGTTTTTTCTGGCCGCTACTCCCTCTAGCGGGCAGCAGAGAATTTAAAATTTATTGCTGGCCGCTAGAGGGAGTAGCGGTCGAAAGAGACGAATTTAAAAATCGTGGGTTGTAAAGGAATTTGGCCCAGCCGCTAGATGGAGTAACGGCCAAATTTAACTTATATCCAATCTAACATTTTACTCCATTCCCATCCAAATACTAAACAGCTGCAGAAATATAGCTTCGGAAAGAATCTGCTAGTTCTGAAATCACTTGTTTGTGCGATAAATTTTTGGTAAGTCTTCACCAATGGCTTTCATGGCTGCTACAAATATATTTTTATCTAGCTCTTCTGAATCTTTTGCTAGTTTAGAATGTAGAAATGAATCGGAGTATGTTAATGATGGTGAAAGTAGTAGTACAATGGTAATGGTTCCTTATGTTGGTCAATTATTTTATAAATTAGAAGAAGCTGAAAATTTTTATAGATCCTATGCCCAAAAAAGTGGATTTGAGATTAGGATTGCTACGAGTCGTAAACATGCTCACAGTAATGATTTGACGTCAAGGTTATATGTATGTAAAAAAGCTGGTAGACCAACTGTGCTAAAGAATTCATTAGATGATGAATGTGATAACGATAAGAAAATAAGACAACGAGACACAATTGGTCGAACACTGTGCAAAGCTAGAATGTATGTTGTCCACAGTAAGAAAGAAGATAACTGGCGTATTTCGGTTATTGAGTTGGATCACAATCATCAGTTAGTGACACCTGCCAAAGTAGATTTGATTGAGACACATAGAAATATTACGCCGGTAGCAAGAAAATTAATTGACACATTAAATCAGGCGGGTATTGGACCAAGTAGGATGATGAATGTTTTGAGCACAATCGGTGGAGGAATGCAAAATGTAGGTTTTAGTGACAAAGATGTTCGTAATGTAGTTAGGGATTTAAGGCGTGACTCGGAGGATGAAAATGATGCACAAGCAGCAGTTAATTATCTAAAAAAATTTGATTCTAGCAGTGCGAGTAAATTTTTCTTTCGTGTCAAATCAGGTGAAGACAATCGCATAGCTTGTATCTTGTGGGTAGACGCCCGATCAAGATTTATGTATCAACGTTTCGGAGACGTGGTTACATTTGACACTACGTATAGGACAAATAGGTATAATATGCCATTTGTTCCATTTACCGGGGTCAACCACCATTATCACTCTGTTTTATTTGGATTTGCATTGTTAAGGGACGAGACAGAAGACACTTTCAGTTGGGTCTTAGAGACGTGGCTTGAAGCCATGGATTACAAAGCTCCTGTAACCATCATCACAGACCAAGATAAAGCCATGAGCAATGCTATTGGTAGGGTACTCCCATCCACTCATCATTTATTGTGTTCTTGGCATATTTGCAATAAATTTCCAGAAAAATTACATCATGTTTATGCGGAACACCCATCGTTCAAAGATGATTTTAACAACTGTGTGTATAATTCATATTCCATTGGCGAGTTTGAAGAGCGTTGGGAAATACTTATGAGAAAATATGATTTGTCTCAAAATGAATGGCTCATAAGTTTGTATGATGTGAAGGAGAAATGGATAAGTGCATACACAAAGAGATATTTTGCTGCAGGAATGACAACCACCGGAAGAAGCGAAGGTATGAACCATTTTTTTGATTCTTATGTGAATGCTTCAACAGGCATGAAAGATTTTGTTGTCAAGACTCAGAAGGCTATTGAAAAACAATTCAACAGAGAGAGAAAGGCTGATTATGTAACAAAGCATCGAAAACGTAGTTTGGTTTTAGGAACATCGTTGGAAGTACATGCTTCTGAATGTTATACAAAAGAGATGTTTAGACGTTTTCAAAAAGAGCTCGTGGATTCTTTTAAGTATAACATCAAAAAAGTTAGTGAGCTGTGCATTATTGATGCAAAGGTCTATGCAGTGTACAGGGAAGATGCAATTGAAAATAGTCGGAGATATCGGCAAGTTGTCAATAATTGTCAAGGGGGGTTGATAACATGTACTTGTCAAATGTTCTCACATTCTGGTCAGATTTGCAGACACATACTGAGATTCTTAAGCTTCAAGAGTATTGCACGAATACCTGCTTACATGATCGTTCCTCGATGGACAAGAGATGCTAATAGGAGTAATGGTGAAGAGGAAATGGTTTCTCCAATGAGTGCAGACTTTGAACAAAACCAATCAATGCGCTACAATCATTTGATGAGTGATTTTCAAGAGTTAGCTAGTAAAGCTGCTTGCTCAGTTAAAGGCTACAAGGCAATACTACAACAAAATGCACGGGGAAAAGCCCTTATTGATCAATACGACCCGGATGAGACAGGCATACTAGACGATGATAATTACCGCGCAGAATTACATGCAGCTCAGGATATGGGATTACAAGATGATGATGATGATGATGATGATAAAGAGTATAAGGTTGATGAGGAAGAACAAGAGTATTTGCCACCAATTGCTTCTCAGACAAAGGGTCGAAAAAGACAATCAAGATTAAAAAATGCCCTTGAAAGATTTGTGGGTTGTAAGTCTCACCGAAAATGTGCAATATGTGGATTTGAAACTAACCATGACAAGCGCAATCATTATAGGGTGTTAGGACTTCCTGAACCTAAAGATAATTAATTTCTATTCTGCCCGCTAGAGGGAGTAGCGGCCAAGATTTTTAAATTTCTATTCTGCCCGCTAGAGGGAGTAGCGGCCAAGATTTTTAAATTTTTATTCCGCCCGCTAGAGGGAGTAGCGGCCAAGATTTTTAAATTTCTATTCTGCCCGCTAGAGGGAGTAGCGGCCAAGATTTTTAAATTTCTATTCTGCCCGCTAGAGGGAGTAGCGGCCAAGATTTTTAAATTTCTATTCTGCCCGCTAGAGGGAGTAGCGGCCAGAAAAAACGACGACGTTTTGGCTGGCCGCTACTCCCTCTAGCGGGCAGCAGAGACGAATTTAAAATTTATTGCTGGCCGCTAGAGGGAGTAGCGGCTGGGCCATCATCTCTACCATTAATTCTAATTTTGGACGGCTGGATGAGCGTTAGTTGAAACAGTACTACTAGCTAACGTTTTCTATGGATCATTTCCCTATATATATATATATATATATATATATATATATATATATATATATATATATATATATGCTTACTTAAGGAAAGAAAACGGGTCAAAATATGTAAGTCAAAATTAAGACCATATCATAGGAAAATATTTTCACGTGTAAATTTAATAACATTTTTATATTTTGCAAGGAGTATGCATGGAGTATTTTCTAAATGAAAATAAAGAAAATTCAGTGATATCAACAATTCAAAATATATAATGCAATCTTTGTTACCTAATTTTGTGGATTATTTATATTTATAATAAAAAGAATTCTATTAGATAATTTTAAAGCTAGCTAGCTTGTATATATATTTCTACATATATATTATACAATAAAATTCGAATTAAGAGTCCATAGTCTAAACGACTGTCAAAAGTTTTAAATAGAAATTTTTATAACGTAGGACATGGTTCAAGGTCTTATGACCCTCGGATGATTTCAATATTTTAAATTCTAAATATTGATGAAAGAATTATTATTCAATTCTTTATTGTTGATAAAAGGAAAGTTATTCAAATATTTTTAAGTTATTCAGTTATGCCATCATTAATATTGTTGTTATTTTCAGTGAGCTTTTGTTTGCTCACTCTTGCATACTTAATAATCCCTTGCAGCTAAAGTCGAGAACGTTGACGTACCGTCAATAAGTAAAGGGAAAGGCAAGATGAACAAGTGAAGACTTGTTATCTTTTGATTTTGATTGTAATAAGACTTGATGTTATGATATTTTATTTCCGCATTATTGTTTATGTTAAGGTTAGATAAACCCTGAGATATTTTGATATAAGGTTATAATCCTTTTTATAAGGAAGATTTTTATTTAATTATAAGGTTGTCATTAGTTTGCATTCTTTATTATTGGGTAGATGTATGTTTTATTTAGATAGTGAACACTAAATCGTGTGAAAACGAAGTACCCGAATTTGGGGGTGTCACATCAATCCCGTGCTCCTATGCGTAACCTTTTGCAACCAAACGCGCTTTATACTTCTCCATTTCTCCAAGCTCATTTAGTTTAGTTTTGTAGACCCATTTGACTCCAATCCTTTTAGCTCCTTTTGGAAAATCAGTTAAGAATCAAGTCTCATTCTTCTTAATAGATTGTATCTTAGAGTCCATTGCATGTCTCCACTTCTCATCTCTTACTGCTTCCTCATAGCTGACCGGATTAGAATTGACAAATAAGGCTATGTTAGCTGCAATATCCTCATCGGAAAAGTCTTCACTAGAAAAATAATCTCTCATCCACGTACACAGGTACTTTTCTAATTCTAGTTTCTCTTGCATTTGAAGGCTCAGTAGCTTCTATGCTTTCAGGCTCAGGACTTGGCACCACTTCCTCACCATTTTCTTCTACATCTTCATCCTCTTCATTTTCGGATTCATGACTCTGCTCCCATTCTTTTCCCCATTCCAGGTCCAACATGATTTCTTCTTCGTAACTTTTATCCCAATTCCATTTTTTGTCCTCCTCGAAGACAACATCTCGGCTAATCACAGTTTTCATTGACACTGGATCGTAGAGTCTGTAACTCTTCGACTCTTCACTAACTCCAAAGAGAACGCAGCTGCGACTTTTATCTTCAAGTTGTCCTTCGGGCATCAGGGACATGAGCGTGTGCAACATAAGTTTGTTTTACATAAATTTTAATATTTGGGAAAAATAATTATATTTTTTTGCATTAATTTATACTTTTTATGGGTATTAAAATTTTACCTTTAAATTACATAAAAAATATATTTGAATGTATATTACGTAAATTTTAATTTTTGATAAATTTAATTAGCAAAAAATGTATGACTTTATTTTCCTAATAAAATGAATCTTTATTATTTTTTGAAATTTATGTTATTTATTGCACATGTTCATAATTTAATTAATTAGATAACGTTAAGAAAAAATTATAATATACAAATTTATATTTAGTAGATATATTAAGCATTATAACTTGAAGGGTATATTAGACATTATATTAAAAATATATTTGAATATTAGTTGGTCAATCACACTAACACTCTGTTTATGAGTTTTGGACGAAAAATAAAAGAATAGAAAACTTAAATTAGAACTGAAAAGAAAAGAATAGAAAACTTTAAATTTTTCTTTATGTTGTTTCTGAGTTTTTAATAGAAAAAAAAAATAGAAAATTTAAATTTTTTCTTTTCTTGCGTTTTTGAGTTCCAATGAAAAGAAAAGAAAAATATCACTTTTACAAATTTATTCTTTTATTAATTATAACCATTAAACCATTATTAAAAATATGCAAAATAATTTTAATCTAAGAAAAAAAAATCTATAATCAAATACAAATATTCAAATAATATTAAACAAAAACTACTTGTACAAAGTCATTGTCATACCATACCTAAAAGTCATAACATAATCTGTATTATTAATACTAACGGAGATTATTCGTTCCTTCTGTTTGATTTTCCTTCGACCTTTATTTTCATTCCTTCTGTTTGATTTTTATGGTTTTCTTTTTCTAAATCGATGTTGTGATTAAGTTTTTTCTTAGATTTATCAGTTTTGATGTGTGTTGGTGTAATAAAGTCAGGTTCTTATATATATATATATATATATATATATATATATATATATATATATATATATATAGAACTTGCATCTGAATGTATTGGATTCGTATATTTATGAATTTTTGGCCCTTTTTTTGTTTGCTGGCGGGATTTGATGATTTGGTACTTTACAAATGAATAATGAAAGTGAGGGAAAAGGAAAAAGTGGAGTGGATTGGAAAAGTGAAGGAAAATTGATATATTCTCACTGTTTTACTAGGATAAATAGGTCTCTCAAATTCTTTAGCTAAATTTATCTTTTCAAAATATTCTCTTTTCTCGTACTTTTACTCTAGCAGCATCAACAAAATTCCCCTAAACTTTTCCTTTCTTGCTTCAAATCTTTTGCTCACTCTCTCATCTACCCGACCATACACTGAGTACTACTGTGTGAGTACTTTGAAATATTTAGCTTAACTAACAAATTTTCTGGTTTAAATCTATTATGTGATAGCTCTTTAGTTTTTTGCTAAGGTGGTGTTTGTAACGACCCCAAAATTCATACAATATAATTCTCATTCTCGATCGTTAACAATACAACTTTAATCTATCTTTACATCATTATTCAATATTAAAATCACTAAAAATACAGAATATTTAAAATTTTTATACAATCCTTCTTTATTGCCCTAAATCGCAACCTTTACATTACAAATATTTGATTCAATTCTATTACATGAATCGCTTCTGTAAGACCCCGAATTTTATGAAATAGAAGTATTCAATTTTTCTTATAATTATTATTCAGTAAATGGTTAAATTGATAAAAGGTTAAAGTTGAGGGTGATGTATGAAATTTTTTCAAAATAAGTAAGTGGTAATAAATATTCATTGTGTCGGAAAATATTCGTTTGGTCGTGAAATATTCTTGTTGTCGGAGAATATTCGTAAGACGGCGCAGCCATTTGTGGGCCCCACAACGGAATAACTGTTGGATGAAGAAAACGACAAAAATAAATTTTCTAAAAATAACGGCATAGTTGTTACCGTTAGAACTGTTGAAATACCCGGTGGATAAAAGAACAGTAATACGCTATGTTGCACTATAGCACACGGTATTGCACAGTAATTTTAATTATTGGTTCTTACGTAAGAAGTCACTTACTGAATAATTGTTATAATAATTACTGTTCAATATTTTATATTATTGATTCAATAATTACATGATATTTTATTGGTTCAATAATTGCTACGTTGATATTTTATATCAATAATTGCTACGTTGCTATTTTATATGATTGATTCAATAATTGCTACCATTGATATTTTGTATTATTGATTCAATAATTGTCATTGCACAGTATTTCAAATTATCAAATCAATAATTCATATTATTTGAATAATATTGTTAGATAACATTATTGACAATGTCTAAGGAAGTTCTGTCGAGGAAAGGGGTTAGGTTAATCTAATTGCGCGCCAGTAAGGAGAAATTCTTATCGGAAAGCCCCCTCTTTCCTGGGAACGACCTGGTTGTCAATATTGTGGTTCAATAGTATTATTTGTAAATAATTAATTATTGATAAAAATGATAAGGAAATATTTATTTAATGTGGATATAAATGGAAGAATTTTTAGTAGAGTGACAATTGTTAAAAAATTGATATTTTATCTTTTCTGATAAAATAATTCATTCGAATATATTATTATAATATTACATTATAAGTGTATAATGTGATAATATATTAATATAATAATGGTGATATATTTTTACAATAAATTCATGGTTTATGAGTAAATGAGGTGGAAAAGAGAAAATGGATTTTTTAATAATTGTAAATATGTTAATATATATATATATATATATATATATATATATATATATGTGTGTGTGTGTGTGTGTGTGTACGTAATTGTGTGTGTGTGTGTGGAGGAAATGATGAGGGTGAAAGAAGAAAAGGGGGAGAGAGAGAGAAGAAAGAGAGTTAGTGGGAATTGGTGGGGGAAAAAGAAAGAAGAAAAGAGATAAAGAAAAAGAAAGGAGGAGGAAGAAGGAAAAAAGGGGGAGAGAGGAAAATTGAAAAATCATCTGTATGTGAATTTCGGTCATTTTTCGTTCGAAATTTGAAAAAACTTTATTCTACAAAGTTGTAGAGAATTAAATTTCCTATGGAATGATCATAAGATTCATTTTTTTTCTGATAAAAGGGCTATTTATTATGAATTATTGAAGTTTCAGAAATAAATATTTATTAAAAACATGGGTGGGCCCCACTTTTGTTTTTTTGTGGAATAAATGCTGAACTTGCAAGAGGTGTGCGTACAAATTCAAAGGAGTAAAAGCCTCCGGTAGCAGGTTTGGTCAACATAGGTATTCTGGCATTTTCCTATAAATAGGGTGCTTAGTTAGAAATGAAAAACACACCAGAATCAGAAAATTTTCTCTCTATAATATCGAGCGTATTTCTTGTGAGTATTTAGATACTTTGAGTGTTGATAACAGTGCAAGTGTTCGTCAGCATAATATCCGATAATCTAGACAGATTGAGTATTATACTGAGGTAAGGGATAGTAAGGGATATTATTGTTGTAAGGGATGTTATTATGTTTCGTAAAAGAGGTTATTTTTCGTAAATGATAATATTTTTGTGAAAGGGTATTTTGGTAAAGGACGTGATTTTATACTCGTAAGAGGTATTATTGTTTTCGTATTCGTAAGGGATGGTAAGGGATGTTATTTTCCTTGTAAATGATGTTATTTCTTTCAATATCATTTCACCGGAATATTGGTCTGAACTTTATTATAAAAATTTTACATTTTCATGTCGGAGTTACTATTCACGAGTTACTATTCATGAGTTACTATTCAATAGTTACTATTCACGAGTTACTATTCATGGGTTACTATTTATGAGTTACTATTCACGAGTTACTATTTATGGGATACTATTCACGGTAAAAAAATAAATTTTTTTTTTCATGTCCAAATTATCTTTGATTTATGAATCTTACTCTTGAAATTAGATCCATGTTTTGATTATATTGTTCTTACTGTCATATATAACATTTTTATAATCATGGTGATGGAAGTTCTCTTTGACTTGAGTGTAAAGATGGGTAGATTATTGGTATGACCATGACTATGGGTTCTCTTTGGCCAGTAGTGCAAAGATGAATTGTTGACTGGTATGATCATGACCATTGAGTTTGCAATTGAATATCTTTAGATTAAGTGCAAAGGTGAATTGATCAACATGGTTATAAATGTTATTTCTATGAATTTTGAAATGATTAGATATTTCTTTGAGATTTGAATATCTTTGGCCTGTAGTGAAAAGATGAACTATTGATGAATATCTTTAGCCTGTAGTGCAAAGATGAGCTGTTGATTTATGTATATCTTTGGCCTGTAGTGCAAAGATGAACTATTGATAAATATCTTTGGCCTGTAGTGCAAAGATGAGCGGTTGATTTGTGAATATCTTTGGCATGTAGTGCAAAGATGAGCTATTGATGAATATCTTTGGCCTGTAGTGCAAAGATGAATGATTAATTGTTGAATATCTTTGACCCGTTGTGCAAAGATGAATTGATTAGCATGATTATGAACAGGAACTGTGATTTGGTATAACCATGATCTTTGGTGTTTCAGGTAAAGACAGGTGATGAAAGTTATCTTCGTCCTGGGTGTGAAGAGGAATTTAGTAACACAAATATGATTATGAATTATTCACATGATTGTGGACAGGAACTGTTGATTGATGTTACAGGAATAAAACGTTGTTGGTGGACTTTTAACATGGAGATGATAATAGACATTTTGGTCTATTTGACTTTTCTAATTGATTGTTCGTTCCGCTGCAACTATGGTTGAAAAGTTTTATCATCTACCATATATTCTAAATCTCTGATTTATTACTGACAAATGCTACTGATAATTTGATTATCTTTAGCCATGATATTCTTTACTGGGCTATTTGTGCTCACTCTTTTGCTTTACAATTCCTTTCAGGTAATAAGAGTGTAGCTAGGTCGAGCGGGGATAACAGGGGAATAGAACGAGGGTCTATAACTGTTGAAGTTTTCCACCAAACAGTATGAAAATAATTTTATTGAAAATTTTAGATAAGTGTAAGACCCCAACTTTTATGAATAAAGATTTAATTTTCTTTATATATTATTTCGAAATAGTAAGGTGTTGATTTGATAAATATGAAAGTTATGGGTGAAATGTGCAAATATTTTAAAATGAGCAAGTGGTTATAAAATATTCTGGTTGTCGGGGAATATTCGTTTGGTCGTGGAATATTCTTGTTGTCGGGGAATATTCATACGACGGCGCAGCTATTTATGGGCCCCACAACAGAATAACTGTCGGATATAGAAAGCGACAAAAATAACCTTTTTATAAAATAACGGCGTAGTTGTTACCGTTAGTACTGTTGAAATACCCGGTGGTTAAAATATAGTGATACGCGGTGTTGCACAGTAGCACACGGTATTGCACAGTATTTCGAATTATTGAGTCTTACGTGAGAAGGAACTTATTCAATTATTGTTACAGTAATTACTGTTCAATATTTTATATTATTGACTCAATAATTGCTACGTTGATATTTTATATTATTGACTCAATAATTGTTACATTGATATTATATTGATTCAATAATTGCTACGTTGATATTTTATATCAATAATTGCTACGTTGCTATTTTATATGATTGATTCAATAATTGCTACAGTTGATATTTCGTATTATTGATTCAATAATTGTCATTGCACAGTATTTCACATTATCAACTCAATAATTCATATTTTTTGAATAATATTATTAGATAGCATTATTGACAATGTCTAAGGAAGTTCTGTCTAGGAGGGGTTATTTAATTGGGCGCCAGTAAGGAAAAGTCCTTATCGGAAGGCCCCCTCTTTCCTGGGAACGACCTGGTTGTCATATTGTAGTTCTGTAATATTATATGTGAATAATTAATTATTGATTTATATGATAAGGAAATATTTATTTTGTGGATATAAAAGAAGGAATTTGCGCTGATGAGTTTTTATCAGTATTTTGGTGTGGAAAATCATCTGTTTATGAATTTCGGATAATTTATGTTTGGAATTTGGAAAAACTTCCTTCTACTAAGTTGTAGAGAATTAAATTTCGTATGGAAGGGTATAGAATTTGTATTTTTCTGATAAAGGGGCTATTTATTATGAATTATTGAAGTTTTGGAAAATAAATATTTTTTTTAATGGGTGGGCCCCACTTTTGATTGAAAAAATGCTGATGGCTTTTGGGAGAAGCAGCCGGCGACGGAAGAAAAATAAATAATAATATTTTATTATTTTAGTCTCCATTGGCATCCTAAGTTTTTCCTATAAATAGGGTGCTTAGGTTAAAATTGAAAATCACACCAGAATCAGAAGTTTTCTCTCTCTATAATATCGAGCGTATTTTTGTGAGTATTTCAATACTTTGAGTGTTGCTATTCAGTGCAAATTTTTTTCGGTATTATATCCGATATTCCAGCCAGAAGTGTTATTCTTTTGAGGTAAGGGATGCTATTTTCTTTCGTAAATGATGTTATTCTTTTCAATATCATTATACCAAAATATTGGCATGGATTTTGTTATGAAATTCTTATTTTTTTCGTCGGGGTTACTATTCACGTATACGGCACTATTCACAAAAAAATTAAATTTTCTTCTATATGTCCAAATTGCTTGTTAAAGTTCTTATCTTTGATTGTAACCAAGTTTGAGCTCTATTCTTGAATTTTGCTCCACAAAGTATTATTATGGGATATTTTTGAACTTGGATAAACTAAAATACGAATCCTTAATCTTTGTATTTTATCTCACTGGATTCGTTATTTATGTTATTTTTCATCATCCTCAGTCCTAAAAGGTGATATAACTGAATATCTTTGGCCTGTAGAGCAAAGATGAATGATTACCTGATGAATATCTTTGGCCGTAGTGCAAAGATGACAGGTGTTGAGATGAACATGACCACTGATGATACAAATGAATATCTTTGGCCTGTAGTGCAAAGATGAATATTTGATTCGAGATGTATATTGATTGATGTTACAGGGATAAAATATTGATGACAAACGGTTATTTCCGCTGCGATTATTGATCTAAAATTTGTTGTTCATAATATTTTATCTGAATTGTTGAAGACTAACGATAATTCATTTTTCCATTATCTTAGTCATCATATTCTTTACTGGGCTAGTTTAGCTCACCCTTTTCATCTGTTGTCCTCTTCAGGAAATGAGAATGTTGCGGGAACTAGTCGGGGGACAGAGTGATTGTCCGAGTTAGAGCAGTAGTAGTCCTCACTATTTCTGATAAATAGTGTGATAATAATTGTAATGAGGACTTAGTTTGAATATTAATATTTTTTACATAATTGTATTGACACTCACAGTTGTGTGGTCGTATTTTTGCACGACTGTGTGATATAAAGTTTGTATTTGAATTATGTACCATGTATTTGGCGACTTAGAATGGGTTGGGTTGACTGGACCTATTCTAGGGGGGCGTCACAGTTGGTATCAGAGCTTAGGGATATGATCTCTGGTGGAGATCGGAGAATAGAACTAGGAGGGGAGAGACGAGTAAATCCTTCATTAGTATGTCCTACCTAAGCTTATGTGGTATTTAATTGGTCAGTCGGAGCATAGGGTTAATATGTGATATGTTGATTTGTTTAATTAACCCTTGTTTTATGGCAGTATTTGAGAATGGCAGCTGAGAATGTTAACAACGAAGTGAATGAGACCGTGGAGACACCTTTAATCACTAACCAGGAGAACGTGCAACAAGAAGGCAATGTTCATCCTGAAAACAACTCTGGTCAGACGATAAACGATGAGATGTTTAGAAGTTTTTTGCAGTTTATGCAAAACCAGACGAGGGAGACTCGTGTGCAACATACAGGTGGAGATAATAACAACACGCGAATTGTCACTGCCAAGCAGTTCAAAGAATTGGGACCACTAGAGTTTCTGGGAAAGCCGGATCCGATTAAGGCGGAGACGTGGATTAAACAAATTACCAAGATATTTTATGTCTTGGGATGTACGAAGGAACATAAGGTTCCATTCGCCACGTTTATGTTCCGTGGAGAGGCAGATTACTGGTGGGAATCCGTTAAGCGTACCCAGCCTGCCGCACTCAAGATGTCTTGGGAAGCGTTCCAGAAACTATTCAATGACAAGTACTTTCCTGAAAGTATTCGTCATATGAAGGAGGTAGAGTTTATCAGACTCGAACAAAATAACATGACGGTATCCCAGTACGAGGCTAAGTTCGCGGAGCTGTCCAGGTTTGCACCTCATTTGGTAGAGAATGAGGAACGTATGACGCGGATGTTTCTAAGAGGTTTGAAGCCCGAAATACGTCAATACCTCATTTCTCATAAATTTTCTCTATATTCGGATGTAGTAAATAGGGCCCAGTTGTTAGAACAAGATAATGATTATGTTCAACCGAGGGACCACAACCAAGGTCGTACCGGTGGCAGCAGTCATCGGAGCAATGACAACCAGCGAGGAGGAAAGTATGACAGAAGCGGTAATCACTTCGGTGGTAATTGTGGACATGATAGTAGAAGAAGCGAATCGGGGGGAGATTTCAAGAAGAGAAGGTACAACAATGAGAACGTGAAGACGTCGACATCAGCACCAGCATCAACTGTTTCGAGGGGAGGAGAACGACCACCGGTCGTATGCTATAAGTGCGGGAAAGAGGGACACATCAGCCCAAACTGCCCACAACAATTCAAAGCATGTTATAACTGTGGAAAAGAAGGACATATAGCTCGAGATTGTCCTATTGCGAAACCAAGTCCAGCGGGGGTGGTGATTCCAAAGGCGGTTGCAGACAAGTCAAAATCGGTGATTCCTAGAAGAGCGTTTGTCGTGACAGCCCAAAACGCGGGGAATCCACACGAGGTGATTACGGGTAAGCTAATCATAAACTCTTGCGAAGTTTACACCTTGTTAGATACCGGTGCTACCCATTCTTTTATTTCACCTGCTTGTGCTCAACGTTTGAACTTGACTTCTAATAAATTAGACTTTGACTTATCTGTTGAAACTCCGTTGGGAGAAATCTTCGTTACATCTACAGTTTACAAATCTTGCTTGATTCAGATTGGTACCCTTACCTTACCCGTCGATCTGATATCTTTAAAAATACTTGCATTTGACGTGATTTTAGGAATTGATTGGTTAACCACTTACCATGCCAAAATTGATTGTTTACGTAAGGTTGTTAGTTTTCATATTCCTAATCAACCTGTTGTGCGAATCCAAATCACCAAACCACTAAAATCAGTTAATATCATTTCAAGTCACAAAGCTATTCGTTTATTAAAAAACGGATGTCAAGCTTTCTTAGCTCATGTCACCGATCTAAACCAGAATACATCAGATTTGAATAATATTTCCGTTGTTAATGAGTTCCCTGATGTATTTCCCGAAAACTTCCTGGTCTACCCCCAGAACGTGAAGTTGAATTCTTTATTGACCTTGAACCCCGGTACAAAACCCATTTCTAAAACCCCATATCGAATGGCTCCTATTGAACTTCAGGAGTTAAAGGTCCAACTACAGGAGTTGTTAGACATCGATTTTATTCGTCCTAGTACGTCTCCTTGGGGTGCTCCTGTTTTATTCGTAAAGAAGAAAGACGGGAGTATGCGACTTTGTATTGACTATCGGGAGTTGAACCATGTCACCATCAAGAATAGGTATCCGTTACCTCGTATTGATGACCTGTTCGACCAGTTGCAAGGAGCGCAATTCTTTTCAAAGATCGATCTTCGTTCTGGATATCATCAGTTGAAGATTAAAACTGAGGATATTCCAAAGACTGCTTTCAGAACACGGTACGGGCATTATGAGTTCTTAGTCATATCTTTTGGATTGACTAATGCTCCTGCTGCTTTTATGGATATGATGAACCGTGTATTTAAGGAATATTTAGATCAGTTCGTTGTTGTCTTTATTGATGACATCCTCATCTATTCTAAAAGCCGTGAAGATCATGAGCACCATTTGAAGTTGGCACTTCAAAAGCTTCGTGAGAACAAGCTATATGCCAAGATGAAGAAATGCGAGTTCTGGCTTGAGGAAGTAGCATTTCTTGGGCACGTGGTATCGAAACGTGGAGTATCTGTTGACCCGGCGAAGATTGAAGCAATACAAAGCTAGGAGCTACCTAAGTCGGTGACTGAAGTACGAAGCTTTCTGGGCTTAGCTGGTTATTATCGGAGGTTCGTAGAGGAATTTTCTCGAATCACTACTCCATTAACTCAGTTGACTCGGAAAGATACAAAATTCGTTTGGGGCGAGGAATGCGAGAAGAGCTTCCAAGAGCTCAAGAGAAGACTTATTTCGGCACCTGTTCTGACAATACCATCTGGTTCGAATGGATTTGTTATCTACAGCGATGCTTCGGGCAAAGGGTTAGGATGTGTTCTCATGCAACATGGAAAAGTCATAGCCTATGCCTCGCGACAACTCAAAGAATATGAGAGGAATTATCCTACTCATGATCTAGAGTTGGCAGCTGTCATTTTTGCGTTGAAGATCTGGAGACATTACTTGTACGGAGAGAAAGTGGAGATTTATACGGATCATAAGAGCCTTAAATATTTCTTCACTTAGAAGGAACTCAACATGCGGCAACGACGTTGGCTTGAGCTGTTGAAAGATTACGATCATACCATCCAATACCATCCTGGAAAAGCGAACGTGGTAGCTGACGCGTTGAGTAGAAGATCATATGTGGGAACGAGTGCAATGATGTCAAGTATACTCGTAGAACCAGCTTTGATTGATAAAGTTAAAGCTGCTCAAGCTACGGATGCGGAGCTGATGAAGATGAAGAAGAAGGTGCAAGAAGGTGCCATTCCAGAAGCAAGAATCGATGAATAGGGAATACTTCGAGTCAACTCCAGACTTGTGTTCCTAATGATTCTGACTTGAAGCATAGAATCATGATGGAGGCACACAACACACCATTCACAATCCATCATGGGAGTACCAAAATGTATCGTGATCTCCGACATACATTTTGGTGGAGCAATATGAAAAGAGAGATCGCGGAGTTTATTTCGAGATGTTTAACGTGTCAACGTGTAAAGGCGGAGCATCAAGTACCGAAGGGTCCATTGCAACCACTGGAGATTCTGAAATGGAAGTGGGAACACATTACGATGGATTTCGTTACGGGTCTTCCCAAGGTTTCTCAAGGCATAGATGCGATTTGGGTTATTGTTGATAGGTTAACCAAGTCTGCTCATTTCTTGCCGATACGAGAGACTTATTCCCTTGAACGTCTTGCTCATATGTACGTGAATGAGATTGTGAAATTGCATGGCATGCCAGTATCCATAGTTTCGGATCGTGATTCCAGATTTACTTCACGATTTTGGATCAGTTTGCAGAAAGCTATGGGCACGGATTTACGATTCAGTTCGGCTTATCATCCTCAAACAGACGGACAATCGGAAAGGACTATTCAAACTCTTGAAGATCTATTGAGACTTTGTGTTCTAGACTTCAAAGGGAATTGGGATAAGTACTTACCATTGGTGGAATTCTCCTACAACAACAGTTATCAGGCAAGTATAGGCGTGGCTCCATTCGAAGCGTTGTATGGGAAAAAGTGTCGTTCTCCAGTATGTTGAAACGAGGTGGGTGAAGCAACATTGTTGGGACCGGAGTTAGTACGTATGACTACGGAAAAAATCCAAATGATCCGGCAACGGATACAAACAGCACAAGATCGACAAAAGAGTTATGCAGATCTTCATCGAAAGGACGTGGAATTTAATGTTGGGGACCATGTATTGTTACGTATTGCTCCATGGAAAGGAGTTACGAGGTTTGGGAAGAGAGGAAAGCTCAATCCACGATTCATTGGTCCATTTGAGATTCTTGACCGGGTAGGGAATGTGGCTTATAGACTCGCTTTACCTCCAAGCATGTCTCATGTTCATAACGTGTTTCACATATCCGTGTTACGTAAATATTTGAAGGATCCAAACCGCATTATTGAATTAGAACCAGACGAGATAGCCGAAGATTTAACGTACGAGGAGGTACCTGTCAAGATCTTGGATAGGAAGGAGCATGTCCTACGCTCGAAAAATTATACCTCAAGTTAAAGTTTTGTGGAGAAATCATGCAATTGAGGAAATGACCTGGGAGTTGGAATCGGAAATGAAAGCGAGGTATCCTCACCTTTTCGACATACCAGGTATGTACGTCAATTTCGAGGACGAAATTTCATAAGGAGGGGAGGTTGTAAGATCCCAACTTTTATGAATAAAGATTTAATTTTCTTTATATATTATTTCGAAATAGTAAGGTGTTGATTTGATAAATATGAAAGTTATGGGTGAAATGTGCAAATATTTTAAAATGAGCAAGTGGTTATAAAATATTCTGGTTGTCGGGGAATATTCGTTTGGTCGTGGAATATTCTTGTTGTCGGGGAATATTCGTACGACGGCGCAGCTATTTGTGGGCCCCACAACAGAATAACTGTCGGATATAGAAAGCGACAGAAATAACCTTTTTATAAAATAACGGTGTAGTTGTTACCGTTATTACAGTTGAAATACCCGGTGGTTAAAATATAGTGATACTCGGTGTTGCACAGTAGCACACGGTATTGCACAGTATTTCGAATTATTGAGTCTTACGTGAGAAGGAACTTATTCAATTATTGTTACAGTAATTACTGTTCAATATTTTATATTATTGACTCAATAATTGCTACGTTGATATTTATATTATTGACTCAATAATTGTTACATTGATGTTATATTGATTCAATAATTGCTACGTTGATATTTTATATCAATAATTGCTACGTTGCTATTTTATATGATTGATTCAATAATTGCTACAGTTGATATTTCGTATTATTGATTCAATAATTGTCATTGCACAGTATTTCACATTATCAACTCAATAATTTATATTTTTTGAATAATATTATTAGATAGCATTATTGACAATGTCTAAGGAAGTTCTGTCTAGGAGGGGTTATTTAATTGCGCGCCAGTAAGGAAAAGTCCTTATCGGAAGACCCCCTCTTTCTTGGGAACGACCTGGTTGTCAATATTATAGTTCTGTAATATTATTTATGAATAATTAATTATTGATTTATATGATAAGGAAATATTTATTTTGTGGATATAAAAGAAGGAATTAGCGCTGATGAGTTTTTATCAGTATTTTGGTGTGGAAAATCATCTGTTTATGGATTTCGGATAATTTATGTTTGGAATTTGGAAAAACTTCCTTCTACAAAGTTGTAGAGAATTAAATTTCCTATGGAAGGGCATAGAATTTGTATTTTTCTGATAAAGGGGCTATTTATTATGAATTATTGAAGTTTTTGAAAATAAATATTTTTTTTAATGGGTGGGCTCCACTTTTGGTTGAAAAAATGCTGATGGCTTTTGGGAAAAGCAGCCGACGGCGGAAGAATTTTTTTATTTATTTATTATTTTAGTCTCCATTGGCATCCTAAGTTTTTCCTATAAATAGGGTGCTTAGGTTAGAATTGAAAATCACACCAGAATCAGAAGTTTTCTCTCTCTATAATATCGAGCGTATTTTTGTGAGTATTTCAATACTTTGAGTGTTGCTATTCAGTGCAAGTTTTCTTCGGTATTATATTCGATATTCCAGCTAGAAGTGTTATTCTTTTGAAGTAAGGGATGTTATTTTCTTTCGTAAATGATGTTATTCTTTTCAATATCATTATACCGAAATATTGGCATGGATTTTGTTATGAAATTCTTATTTTTTCCGTCGGGGTTACTATTCACATATACGGCACTATTCACGAAAAAATTAAATTTTCTTCTATATGTCCAAATTGCTTGTTAAAGTTCTTATCTTTGATTGTATCCAAGTTTTGAGCTCTATTCTTGAATTTTGCTCCACAAAGTATTATTATGGGATATTTTTGAACTTGGATAAACTAAAATACGAATCCTTAATCTTTGTCTTTTATCTCACTGGATTAGTTATTTATGTTATTTTTTATCATCCTCAGTCCTAAAAGGTGATATAACTGAATATCTTTGGCCTGTAGAGCAAAGATGAATGATTACCTGATCAATATCTTTGGCCGTAGTGCAAAGATGACAGGTGTTGAGATGAACATGACCACTGATGATACAAATGAATATCTTTGGCCTGTAGTGCAAAGATGAATATTTGATTCGAGATGTATATTGATTGATGTTACAGGGATAAAATATTGATGACAAACGGTTATTTCCGCTGCGATTATTGATCTAAAATTTGTTGTCCATAATATTTTATCTGAATTGTTGAAGACTAACGATAATTCATTTTTCCATTATCTTAGTCATCATATTTTTATTGGGCTAGTTGAGCTCACCCTTTTCATCTATTGTCCTCTTCAGAAAATGAGAATGTTGCGGAAACTAGTCGGGGGACAGAGTGATGGTCCGAGTTAGAGCAGTAGTAGTCCTCACTATTTCTGATAAATAGTGTGATAATAATTGTAATGAGGACTTAGTTTGAATATTAATATTTTCTACATATTTGTATTGACACTTACAGTTGTGTGGTCGTATTTTTGCACCACCGTGTGATATAAAGTTTGTATTTGAATTCTGTACCATGTATTTGGCGACTCAGAATGGGTTGGGTTGTAAATGATATTATTTTCGTAAATGATATTATCTTGCGTAAAGGATATTTTGATAAAGAATATTTTGGTAAAAGATGTGATTTTATACTCGTAAGAGGTATTATTGCTTTTGTATTCGTAAGGGATATGATTTTTCTCGTAAGCGGTATTATTTATTTCGTATTCATTTTATTCCTTATTAATCTGTGGGAATAACCTGTCTACGCGGATTACCGCATGCATGGTGAATAATCCTTCGTATTCATTCTTTATTGATCTGTGGGAGTAACCTGTCTACGCGGATTACCGCATGCATGGTGAATAATCCTTCGTATTCATTCTTTATTGATCTGTGGGAGTAACCTGTCTACGCGGATTACCGCATGCTTGGTGAAAACTTTTTGTATTCATTAAATTCCTTAATAATCTATGGGAATAACCTGTCTACGCGGATTACCGCATGCGTGGTGAATCACCCTTCGTATTCATTTCTATTAAATCGTGGAAATGATCTGTCTACGCGGATTACTGTATGACGGGTGAAAATCTAATTTACAGTTTCGTATATTCTTTCATACTCGTATGAAATATTATTTCACTGGAATATTGGCCTGAACTTCTTATGAAAATTTTAATCTTTTCATAATGGGATACTATTCACGAGTTACTATTCATGAATTACTATTCACGAGTTACTATTCACGAGTTACTATTCACAGAGTATTATTCACGAGTTACTATTCACAGATTACTATTCACGGGTTACTGTTCATGGGATACTATTCACGATAAAAAAAATATAATTTTTTTTCTTTGATTGGATCCATGTTTTTATCTTCATGTCGATAATTTGAATATTCTTGAACTCTGGATAAATTGAATTATAAATCTCTAATACTTATCCTTGATTATATTTTATAATTATGGTGATGGAAGTTCTCTTTGACTTGAGTGTAAAGATGGGTAGATTATTGGTATGACCATGACTATGGGTTCTCTTTGGCCAGTAGTGCAAAGATGAATTGTTGACTGATATGATCATGACCATTGATCTTACAATTGAATATCTTTAGCTTGAGTGCAAAGGTGAATTGATCAACATGGTTATAAATATTGCATCTAGAAATTTTGAAATGATTAGATATTTCTTTGAGATTTGTGTTTTATCTAATATCATTTCACTTGAATTTGTATTTACCTAAATCTTCTTATTAAATTGTAATAGTTATCTTTAAAATATGAAACTTGAATATCTTTGACCCATAGTGCAAAGATGAACTGTTGATTAATGAATATTTTGGCCCGTAGTGCAAAAGATGAACTGTTGATTGATGAATATATCTTTGGCCCGTAGTATAAAGATGAACTGTTGATTGATGAATATCTTTGGCCTGTAGTGCAAAGATGAACTGTTGATTGATGAATATCTTTGGCTCGTAGTGCAAAGATGAACTGTTGATTGATGAATATCTTGGCCCGTAATGCAAAGATGGACTGGTGTTTGGCATGATTATGGCCTTTGATGTTACTGTTAAATATCTTTGGCCAGTAGTGCAAAGATGAATTGACTAACATGATTATGACTAAAAGCTGTAAACTAGTATAATCATAACCATTGATGTTACAAATGAATATCTTTGGCTTGAGTGCAAAGATGAATTTATTAGCATGATTATGAAAAGGAACTGTGATTTGGTATAACCATAATCTTTGGTGTTTCAGGTAAAGACAGGTGATAAAAATTATTTTCGTCTTTGGTGCGAAGAGGAATTTATCAACATAATTATGATCATGAACTATTTACATAATTGTGGAGAGGAACTGTTGATTGATGTTACAGGGATGAAATATTATTGGTGGACTTTTAACATGGAGAAGATAGTAGACATTATGTTCTACTTGACTCTTCTAATGGATTGCATGTTCCGCTGCAGTTGTTGATCTAAAACTTGTTATCTATTGTATTTTATCAGATTTTTCACTGTTGAGGACTAAGGTTCTAAAGATCTGATTCATTACTGATGAAGACTATTGATAATTTAATTATCTTTAGTCATAATATTCTTTACTGGGCTAATTGTGCTCACCCTTTTGCTTCACAATTCCTTGCAGGTAATAAGAGTGTAGCTGGGTCGAGCGGGGATAACAAGGGAATAGAACGATGGTCTATAACTGTTGAAGTTTCCCATAAAACAGTATGACAATAATTGTATTGAGGATTTAAAATGTGTGTGTCGTATTTTATACGTCATTTAACAGTTGATTTTGGTGGACAACTATAGGTGAGGTGAACCCTACTTTGAAAGGGTGTGTTGTCACTATCATACAAGATGTCTAATCACATACAACTTCATGTTATTATAAGACATGGGTGTGCGCATCCACTTGCTGATTATATCTATGAGCACTACCTATATAATCTTGGAGTATGGTTGGAATATAATTCTCAGTTTGAAAAAATTGAGATAATTATATGGCAAGAGATTACCCACATTGGAATGAGCAGGATAGTAATCTTCTCGTTCTTCTTTGGGGTCTATTAGGTCAACCAAGGTTAATTCTCAAGTCCTATGATATCTATTATAATTTAGAGGCATGGCCTCCCATGTACGAAGGTTTCCTTGAGAATTTTTCAAAGATTTTAATTCCTAAAACAGTTATTGACTGTACCTTTATGTAACGTATCATTGATAAGGACTACGAGTACTGTTATTTGTATTGAAACTCACAGTTTATATGTGATCGTATTGTGTACAACAATTGGATATAAAAGATTTGTATTTGAATTCTGTACCATGTATTTCTTGGCGACTCAGAATAGGTTAGGTGGATTGGACCTATTCTGGGGGCGTCACACATAGCATAATCACACATAATTTTTGATATTTAAGAAACTATTTTTTTCAAGTTAGTTCATTATAAATTGCTATGAAAATAATTTCTTCATGTTCATCATCTTTACATGAAATTAATCACATAAACTATCATATAACTCATATATAATAGTTTTTATACATAATCTAACACATATTGATCATCAATTTATAGTTTATTATGAAAATCAATTTGCAGAGAATAAAAACAATGAAGAACAACAATAAACTTAGGTTAAACCTTTGTTTCTAGAGGAAGAAGATGAAGATGATGGTGATTATCTTTTCTTTTGATTTCTCAAAATCTTCCTCTTTCTTTTTTTTTTTCTTTTTCTTCTCTCTAGTTTACTCTGTTCTTTCTCTTTGTTTTTTTTGTTTCTAATAAACTAACCCTTAGCAAATTCTAACTAACGTAATATACATATAATATATTATACATATAAAATATAAATACAACATATATAACTTATATTACATAATGACCCTATAATAATTATAATAAATATAATTATTACAATTAAAATATATGTTACAACATTTAGAATTTAAAAGGCCCTAAGGCTTGTTTGAAAAAATAACATTATTTTTAAAAACAGATTTTTAGTAGTTAAGGCCCGTTTGGCAAAACAAATTAAAACAAAAGTAAAGGCCTTGTTTGGAAAAACGGTTTTAAAAACTCTTTTAATTCTTTTAATAAATTCTTTAACACATATTTTTAATGTTATACTTAATTAATTAAATCTTAACATTCTAATTTAATTAATTAAAAGTTAACATCAATTAATCACATAAAAATTATCACATAATTATAATTACTCACTAATTATAATTTCATGTAACAATTATCACATAACTTCATCTAATTTAATTATCTCAATTAAATTAGAACTATAACATAAAATCATTACATATTAATTAAATTAAATATTAAATAATTATTTAATTAATATAATACACTTAATTATATTACTCCATATTGATCACATAATTATTTATTTAACTCAATAAATAATTTAATTAAAATATTTATTTTAATTCAAAAAATATTAAAATTAATATTTAAAATATTCTTCACATCAATTCACATATTTCACAATATATGACACGTACAACTCAAACTCAAAATATCAGATAATAAGAATTTTATTTATTAAATTCTCATTTATAAATTCTTAAAAATTCGGGATGTCACAGTGTTAGTTTATTGAAATTGGAAGGATATAATTGATACTTCAACAGGCAAAGCTTCTTATTCTGGGTCAAGGCCACATGTAGCCTTTAGTGGGTAAATTTCCCTTATTACGGTTGTAATATCTTTTCTTTAGGTATTAAAAACAAATAAATTGGGGACATGAGTTGTAATTTAAAATTTATTATATTGAAAATTGAGGATAATATGAGAATATAATTATAAAAATATTACTCATTCTAATTTCTTATTCGATCTAAATCAGGCCAATTTTAGATGAAAAACTTTGGCAGGAAAAGTAGCCAAATTTTCTATCCCTTTTTTTCTTTTTCGTTTATTAAAAAACTCATAAATATAGAAATTGTAAAGATATATCACTTTTGGGAGACCTTTTACAACGCTTTTTAAACGTTGTCTATTTACTTTTTTGTAGTAGTGAAAGCATAAATTTTCCGCTTATTCTTTTCTTTTCTATCTATTTTAAAACTCAGAAACATAGTGTAAGGTTAGTGAATGTTACATATGGTAGACTAGAGGAATACTGACTATTATTTGAAAATTTTGTGGAGTGGTGAATATTATTATGATTATCTACATGAATATTTTACTCTAAACTTTAGCCTCAAAATTTTGATCTCATATCAAATGATATGTCATCAAATTACCCCTAACACTACTCTTAAAATTTTAATTCATTTTTACAAAGAAAAATTTTATCCTGAATTCTAACTTTTTATTATATCACTTGGTATTAAATTTCCGGACACATCCCCTACGGCGTAGAAATCAACACGTATAACTTTATAATTTATATTTAAAGTAAATTACAGTAAATTGCACGTACAATTCCTCAGACACAAGTAGGGTTCGCATTCATATTCGGAAAAAAAAACAAATATTATTTGTATTTGAAAAATAACGGATATATCGTATTTGATTTAAAGATATCATCAAATAAACGGATATGAATACGGATATAGGCGTATTCGTATTCGTTTAATATCGGACCGTAAATATAACCGACAGATATTCGGAATCCAATATTAGGATTCGGATCCGTATCTAGAATTCGTATCCGAATAAGTTATATATATATATATATATATATATATATATATATATTATAATAAGTAAAATAATTTTTTTTTAAAAATGGTCTTCCTTATATAATAATTAATTTTCACTATCATGCGAAAATTATTTTTAAAATATGTCATTTCACTTCTAAAAAGTAGGAAATAACATTTTTATTATAATATTAATAAATTTATTTAAGTATAGTTAATGAATTTTTACTATTATAAAGTTAAAATATCTAAAATGTCTTATTTAATAAGAAAATTATATATTACAAGAACAAAATTATAGCTATTAGCTTTTTACAAGTTTGTTACTTTCAAAACTTACTTGCGTGTTGGGAGGCGGGATCAACAGACAATATAATTTTATTGTTAAAATTGTGTTAGGTCTGAATTAATTTATAATTAATCTAGGGGTTGAATAGATTGATTCACGTTTATGAATTTTAGTGTGGAAGGAGTATTTGTCACTTTCATTTGCCTAATAATTTAGAAACTAGAAGTTCAAATATTTCAAGTAAGCCCAATGTCAATTTTGTATCAAATTGGATTAATTAACTAGTTGTCACACATACATTATAACTCACACTCTCCATAAATATAATAAAAAATAAATAAATTATAACTATGTATCTATGTATTAAGGATAAATAATAAATAAAACTCCCCATAAACATATTATTAAAGTTTTAATCAACTATTTGAGAAAAAACAATTAAATATTTAATGTAAACTTTTGAATCTAATTATAGATTATAAATTAATATTCATACACACTGCGGTATTACTCCACACACATAAAATGTACATCCACTTATTAATATACATCTAAACATTAATAATTAGAGCATTCATTTGAAAATTTAGGATTTTGAAAATGATGAAAACTTATTTGAAATGTAATTTAGAGTATTGTTTATTGTATTTATTAAAATAATAAATTAACATTCATTCATTAATGAACTATACTTTAAAACTCATTATTTATTTTAATAAGATTGACAACTAAAGTTTAATCATTTATATTTATTTAAAACTCATTATTTATTCTTTTATATTTTTAATATATATTTATTTTCCTCCCCTTTATGATTATGATGTTTTATTAATATGTATGGTTTAAACTTTAAATTGTGATTCTTGATGAGTAATTATTCAATTTTTTCTTTATTTTTTGTAAATAATTTGAATGAATTTTATATTAAGTGACTGATAAAAAAATTCAAATATCAGAATATCCGGGTAATCTGGTTATTCGAATAAAATAAACAGAAACGGATATTAGTAATGCCGGGTACGGATCATTTTATACTCTCTGTTTTTTGCTAATTTTCGTACACTCACAAACCAAAAGAATCGAATCATTGACCTCATTAAACTATAAGTCAAAGTTACCGCTGGGTCAAGAACCATACAATTATTTTATACTTTTTCTTTACTGCTAATTAATAATATAGACACAAAACAACGAACATAAGAATTAATTTGATATTGTAATTAATAATTAAGGGGGGGGGTGGGGGGTGGGGGGTGGGGGGGCGAGTGGGAGAGAACTGGGTCCGTAAATTTTGAGAAGAAGGGAAATTTGTCTAATTAATAAAAAGAAAAGATAATTGCCTTGTGTTTATCATTTTAGCCTGTTAATATCAATGCCCTTATAGGAACTGTAATTTAGCCCTCCAAATAAAAATTGTAGTATATAGTTAAAGATAAAATATTTCGGTTGCATATATGCAATCTGTTCTAAAAAATAAAATCCAACTTAGATTAGTTAAAGACTGAATGACACTCCTATCCTTTCAAGTTTTCAAGTTTTCACTTACTTTCAATGTCGTCCTTAAAGTTTATTTTTAGTCAATTAAGTTTTTAAAGTGACATTTTTAGCGTTTCCATTCTTCAACCTGATTCGACCCTAATTCGACCCAGTTTGACTCAACCCGATTTTTAATATTTTAAAATAAAATAAATATTTTTAATATTTTAAAGTAAAATATTATTTTTAAAATAATAATTATATTTACTATTTTAAAATAAATTTTTATTTTTAAAATAATAATTATTTTTAATATTTTAAAAAAAATTATTTTAAAAATAGTTACTTTTAATATTTTAAAAGAAAATATTATTTTTAAAATAATAATTATATTTAATATTTTAGAATAAAATATTTTTTTAAATAATTAATATTTTTAATAATTCAAAATAAAATATGAAAATTTTAAAATCCAACTTATATTAGTTAAAGGATAATTTCAAACTAAGTTAATTAGAAATATTACTAATTAATTATATAGTTTACAAATTTTGCTTAATATACGTACAATTAAGTGGATAAACACAAAAACTCGTGCATGTTTATCTCTAATTTTCCACTTGGCAGAGCCGCAGAGGGATACAAATCCAAATCCAAATAGAATTCCAAATTAATGTTAGAGTTATTTAAGTTGAAATCGTAATCTTCGTTCTTCATTCTATTTAGCGTTGTAATTATCTCCTCCCTTCCCTTTTCGTCCATTCCCCATTGTATGTCTGAGTCCTATTATAATGGAAGACCAAAATCGGAAAGTAAACCCTACTGCTGCTGCTGCTGCTGCTTCCCAGAGTTATTTGAAAAGGATTCCACCTGGTTATCGGTTTAAACCAACCGATGAAGAGCTCATCTGGTACTTGCAAAAAAGGATCAATAACGAAGAACTCCCGCCCAATAGGATTCATGAATGTAATATCTACTTAAAAAATCCTCAAAAACTAGCAGGTGAACACTACAATTATTTTTAGTTTTCTTGCTCCTTTTGTTTTTTATTTATATAGCTTCGTTTCAGTAGAGGAAAGTAGACGGACTGCGTACTTGTTAGAATGCAAATTAATTAGGGTACTTTATATAGATTCTTGATTAATTTAATTAAGCTTCCTGATGCATGCAATGTACGTAGAATTAATTTAATATAGCCTCTTATTAATTAATTTAATTTAGCTTCTTAATTAATTTAATTAAGCTTCTTGATGCTTAAATTAGGGTTTTAAAGATTCTTGGTTTAATTAAGCATCTTAATCAAACCACAAGCACAATTAATCTTCAAACATCAAACAGTGCAATCATAAATTATAATAGTAATATGGAATCCTAGTAGAAAATCAACTCAATTTAGAAAGCAATAAATTAGTAGAAAAATTAATGAAGCGATGAATTATTTGTCTAATTAATGAAGCGAGAACTGGGTCCGTAAGTTTTGAGAAGAAGGGAAATTTGTCTAATTAATAAAAAGAAAAGATAATTGCCTTGTGTTTATCATTTTAGCATGTTAATATCAATGCCCTTATAGGAACTGTAATTTAGCCCTCCAAATATAAATTGCAGTATATAGTTAAAGATAAAATATTTCGGTTGCATATATGCAATCTGTTCTAAAAAATAAAATCCAACTTAGATTAGTTAAAGACTGAATGACACTTCTGTCCCTTCAAGTTTTCAAGTTTTCACTTACTTTCAATGTCGTCCTTAAAGTTTATTTTTCGTCAATTAAGTTTTTAAAGTGACATTTTTAGCGTTTTCGTTCTTCAACCTGATTTGACCCTAATCCGACCCAGTTTGACTCAACCCGATTTTTAATATTTTAAAATAAAATAAATATTTTTAATATTTTAAAGTAAAATATTATTTTTAAAATAATAATTATATTTACTATTTTAAAATAAATTTTTATTTTTAAAATAATATTATTTTTAATATTTTAAAATAAAATAATTATTTTAAAAGAAAATATTATTTTTAAAATAATAATTATATTTAATATTTTAGAATAAAATATTTTTTTAAATAATTAATATTTTTAATAATTTAAAATAAAATATGAAAATTTTAAAATCCTACTTATATTAGTTAAAGGATAATTTCAAACTAAGTTAATTAGAAATATTACTAATTAATTATATAGTTTACAAATTCTGCTTAATATACGTACAATTAAGTGGATAAACACAAAAACTCGTGCATGTTTATCTCTAATTTTCCACTTGGCAGAGCCGCAGAGGGATACAAATCCAAATCCAAATAGAATTCCAAATTAATGTTAGAGTTATTTAAGTTGAAACCGTAATCTTCGTTCTTCATTCTATTTAGCGTTGTAATTATCTCCTCCCTTCCCTTTTCGTCCATTCCCCATTGTATGTCTGAGTCCTATTATAATTGAAGACCAAAACCGGAAAGTAAACCTTACTGCTGCTGCTGCTGCTCCCCAGAGTTATTTGAAAAGGATTCCACCTGGTTATCGGTTTAAACCAACCGATGAAGAGCTCATCTGGTACTTGCAAAAAAGGATCAACAACGAAGAACTCCCGCCCAATAAGATTCATGAATGTAATATCTACTTAAAAAATCCTCAAAAACTAGCAGGTGAACACTACAATTATTTTTAGTTTTCTTGCTCCTTTTGTTTTTTATTTATATAGCTTCGTTTCAGTAGAGGAAAGTAGACGGACTGCGTACTTGTTAGAATGCAAATTAATTAGGGTACTTTATATAGATTCTTGATTAATTTAATTAAGCTTCCTGATGCATGCAATGTACGTAGAATTAATTTAATATAGCCTCTTATTAATTAATTTAATTTAGCTTCTTAATTAATTTAATTAAGCTTCTTGATGCTTAAATTAGGGTTTTAAAGATTCTTGGTTTAATTAAGCATCTTAATCAAACCACAAGCACAATTAATCTTCAAACATCAAACAGTGCAATCATAAATTATAATAGTAATATGGAATCCTAGTAGAAAATCAACTCAATTTAGAAAGCAATAAATTAGTAGAAAAATTAATGAAGCGATGAATTATTTGTCTAATTAATGAAGCGAGAACTGGGTCCGTAAGTTTTGAGAAGAAGGGAAATTTGTCTAATTAATAAAAAGAAAAGATAATTGCCTTGTGTTTATCATTTTAGCATGTTAATATCAATGCCCTTATAGGAACTGTAATTTAGCCCTCCAAATATAAATTGCAGTATATAGTTAAAGATAAAATATTTCGGTTGCATATATGCAATCTGTTCTAAAAAATAAAATCCAACTTAGATTAGTTAAAGACTGAATGACACTTCTGTCCCTTCAAGTTTTCAAGTTTTCACTTACTTTCAATGTCGTCCTTAAAGTTTATTTTTCGTCAATTAAGTTTTTAAAGTGACATTTTTAGCGTTTTCGTTCTTCAACCTGATTTGACCCTAATCCGACCCAGTTTGACTCAACCCGATTTTTAATATTTTAAAATAAAATAAATATTTTTAATATTTTAAAGTAAAATATTATTTTTAAAATAATAATTATATTTACTATTTTAAAATAAATTTTTATTTTTAAAATAATAATTATTTTTAATATTTTAAAATAAAATAATTATTTTAAAAGAAAATATTATTTTTAAAATAATAATTATATTTAATATTTTAGAATAAAATATTTTTTAAATAATTAATATTTTTAATAATTTAAAATAAAATATGAAAATTTTAAAATCCTACTTATATTAGTTAAAGGATAATTTCAAACTAAGTTAATTAGAAATATTACTAATTAATTATATAGTTTACAAATTCTGCTTAATATACGTACAATTAAGTGGATAAACACAAAAACTCGTGCATGTTTATCTCTAATTTTCCACTTGGCAGAGCCGCAGAGGGATACAAATCCAAATCCAAATAGAATTCCAAATTAATGTTAGAGTTATTTAAGTTGAAACCGTAATCTTCGTTCTTCATTCTATTTAGCGTTGTAATTATCTCCTCCCTTCCCTTTTCGTCCATTCCCCATTGTATGTCTGAGTCCTATTATAATTGAAGACCAAAACCGGAAAGTAAACCTTACTGCTGCTGCTGCTGCTCCCCAGAGTTATTTGAAAAGGATTCCACCTGGTTATCGGTTTAAACCAACCGATGAAGAGCTCATCTGGTACTTGCAAAAAAGGATCAACAACGAAGAACTCCCGCCCAATAAGATTCATGAATGTAATATCTACTTAAAAAATCCTCAAAAACTAGCAGGTGAACACTACAATTATTTTTAGTTTTCTTGCTCCTTTTGTTTTTTATTTATATAGCTTCGTTTCAGTAGAGGAAAGTAGACGGACTGCGTACTTGTTAGAATGCAAATTAATTAGGGTACTTTATATAGATTCTTGATTAATTTAATTAAGCTTCCTGATGCATGCAATGTACGTAGAATTAATTTAATATAGCCTCTTATTAATTAATTTAATTTAGCTTCTTAATTAATTTAATTAAGCTTCTTGATGCTTAAATTAGGGTTTTAAAGATTCTTGGTTTAATTAAGCATCTTAATCAAACCACAAGCACAATTAATCTTCAAACATCAAACAGTGCAATCATAAATTATAATAGTAATATGGAATCCTAGTAGAAAATCAACTCAATTTAGAAAGCAATAAATTAGTAGAAAAATTAATGAAGCGATGAATTATTTGTCTAATTAATGAAGCGAGAACTGGGTCCGTAAGTTTTGAGAAGAAGGGAAATTTGTCTAATTAATAAAAAGAAAAGATAATTGCCTTGTGTTTATCATTTTAGCATGTTAATATCAATGCCCTTATAGGAACTGTAATTTAGCCCTCCAAATATAAATTGCAGTATATAGTTAAAGATAAAATATTTCGGTTGCATATATGCAATCTGTTCTAAAAAATAAAATCCAACTTAGATTAGTTAAAGACTGAATGACACTTCTGTCCCTTCAAGTTTTCAAGTTTTCACTTACTTTCAATGTCGTCCTTAAAGTTTATTTTTCGTCAATTAAGTTTTTAAAGTGACATTTTTAGCGTTTCGTTCTTCAACCTGATTTGACCCTAATCCGACCCAGTTTGACTCAACCCGATTTTTAATATTTTAAAATAAAATAAATATTTTTAATATTTTAAAGTAAAATATTATTTTTAAAATAATAATTATATTTACTATTTTAAAATAAATTTTTATTTTTAAAATAATAATTATTTTTAATATTTTAAAATAAAATAATTATTTTAAAAGAAAATATTATTTTTAAAATAATAATTATATTTAATATTTTAGAATAAAATATTTTTTTAAATAATTAATATTTTTAATAATTTAAAATAAAATATGAAAATTTTAAAATCCTACTTATATTAGTTAAAGGATAATTTCAAACTAAGTTAATTAGAAATATTACTAATTAATTATATAGTTTACAAATTCTGCTTAATATACGTACAATTAAGTGGATAAACACAAAAACTCGTGCATGTTTATCTCTAATTTTCCACTTGGCAGAGCCGCAGAGGGATACAAATCCAAATCCAAATAGAATTCCAAATTAATGTTAGAGTTATTTAAGTTGAAACCGTAATCTTCGTTCTTCATTCTATTTAGCGTTGTAATTATCTCCTCCCTTCCCTTTTCGTCCATTCCCCATTGTATGTCTGAGTCCTATTATAATTGAAGACCAAAACCGGAAAGTAAACCTTACTGCTGCTGCTGCTTCCCCAGAGTTATTTGAAAAGGATTCCACCTGGTTATCGGTTTAAACCAACCGATGAAGAGCTCATCTGGTACTTGCAAAAAAGGATCAACAACGAAGAACTCCCGCCCAATAAGATTCATGAATGTAATATCTACTTAAAAAATCCTCAAAAACTAGCAGGTGAACACTACAATTATTTTTAGTTTTCTTGCTCCTTTTGTTTTTTATTTATATAGCTTCGTTTCAGTAGAGGAAAGTAGACGGACTGCGTACTTGTTAGAATGCAAATTAATTAGGGTACTTTATATAGATTCTTGATTAATTTAATTAAGCTTCCTGATGCATGCAATGTACGTAGAATTAATTTAATATAGCCTCTTATTAATTAATTTAATTTAGCTTCTTAATTAATTTAATTAAGCTTCTTGATGCTTAAATTAGGGTTTTAAAGATTCTTGGTTTAATTAAGCATCTTAATCAAACCACAAGCACAATTAATCTTCAAACATCAAACAGTGCAATCATAAATTATAATAGTAATATGGAATCCTAGTAGAAAATCAACTCAATTTAGAAAGCAATAAATTAGTAGAAAAATTAATGAAGCGATGAATTATTTGTCTAATTAATGAAGCGAGAACTGGGTCCGTAAGTTTTGAGAAGAAGGGAAATTTGTCTAATTAATAAAAAGAAAAGATAATTGCCTTGTGTTTATCATTTTAGCATGTTAATATCAATGCCCTTATAGGAACTGTAATTTAGCCCTCCAAATATAAATTGCAGTATATAGTTAAAGATAAAATATTTCGGTTGCATATATGCAATCTGTTCTAAAAAATAAAATCCAACTTAGATTAGTTAAAGACTGAATGACACTTCTGTCCCTTCAAGTTTTCAAGTTTTCACTTACTTTCAATGTCGTCCTTAAAGTTTATTTTTCGTCAATTAAGTTTTTAAAGTGACATTTTTAGCGTTTTCGTTCTTCAACCTGATTTGACCCTAATCCGACCCAGTTTGACTCAACCCGATTTTTAATATTTTAAAATAAAATAAATATTTTTAATATTTTAAAGTAAAATATTATTTTTAAAATAATAATTATATTTACTATTTTAAAATAAATTTTTATTTTTAAAATAATAATTATTTTTAATATTTTAAAATAAAATAATTATTTTAAAAGAAAATATTATTTTTAAAATAATAATTATATTTAATATTTTAGAATAAAATATTTTTTAAATAATTAATATTTTTAATAATTTAAAATAAAATATGAAAATTTTAAAATCCTACTTATATTAGTTAAAGGATAATTTCAAACTAAGTTAATTAGAAATATTACTAATTAATTATATAGTTTACAAATTCTGCTTAATATACGTACAATTAAGTGGATAAACACAAAAACTCGTGCATGTTTATCTCTAATTTTCCACTTGGCAGAGCCGCAGAGGGATACAAATCCAAATCCAAATAGAATTCCAAATTAATGTTAGAGTTATTTAAGTTGAAACCGTAATCTTCGTTCTTCATTCTATTTAGCGTTGTAATTATCTCCTCCCTTCCCTTTTCGTCCATTCCCCATTGTATGTCTGAGTCCTATTATAATTGAAGACCAAAACCGGAAAGTAAACCCTACTGCTGCTGCTTCCCAGAGTTATTTGAAAAGGATTCCACCTGGTTATCGGTTTAAACCAACCGATGAAGAGCTCATCTGGTACTTGCAAAAAAGGATCAACAACGAAGAACTCCCGCCCAATAAGATTCATGAATGTAATATCTACTTAAAAAATCCTCAAAAACTAGTAGGTGAACACTACAATTATTTTTAGTTTTCTTGCTCCTTTTGTTTTTTATTTATATAGCTTCGTTTCAGTAGAGGAAAGTAGACGGACTGCGTACTTGTTAGAATGCAAATTAATTAGGGTACTTTATATAGATTCTTGATTAATTTAATTAAGCTTCCTGATGCATGCAATGTACGTAGAATTAATTTAATATAGCCTCTTATTAATTAATTTAATTTAGCTTCTTAATTAATTTAATTAAGCTTCTTGATGCTTAAATTAGGGTTTTAAAGATTCTTGGTTTAATTAAGCATCTTAATCAAACCACAAGCACAATTAATCTTCAAACATCAAACAGTGCAATCATAAATTATAATAGTAATATGGAATCCTAGTAGAAAATCAACTCAATTTAGAAAGCAATAAATTAGTAGAAAAATTAATGAAGCGATGAATTATTTGTCTAATTAATGAAGCGAGAACTGGGTCCGTAAGTTTTGAGAAGAAGGGAAATTTGTCTAATTAATAAAAAGAAAAGATAATTGCCTTGTGTTTATCATTTTAGCATGTTAATATCAATGCCCTTATAGGAACTGTAATTTAGCCCTCCAAATATAAATTGCAGTATATAGTTAAAGATAAAATATTTCGGTTGCATATATGCAATCTGTTCTAAAAAATAAAATCCAACTTAGATTAGTTAAAGACTGAATGACACTTCTGTCCCTTCAAGTTTTCAAGTTTTCACTTACTTTCAATGTCGTCCTTAAAGTTTATTTTTCGTCAATTAAGTTTTTAAAGTGACATTTTTAGCGTTTTCGTTCTTCAACCTGATTTGACCCTAATCCGACCCAGTTTGACTCAACCCGATTTTTAATATTTTAAAATAAAATAAATATTTTTAATATTTTAAAGTAAAATATTATTTTTAAAATAATAATTATATTTACTATTTTAAAATAAATTTTTATTTTTAAAATAATAATTATTTTTAATATTTTAAAATAAAATAATTATTTTAAAAGAAAATATTATTTTTAAAATAATAATTATATTTAATATTTTAGAATAAAATATTTTTTTAAATAATTAATATTTTTAATAATTTAAAATAAAATATGAAAATTTTAAAATCCTACTTATATTAGTTAAAGGATAATTTCAAACTAAGTTAATTAGAAATATTACTAATTAATTATATAGTTTACAAATTCTGCTTAATATACGTACAATTAAGTGGATAAACACAAAAACTCGTGCATGTTTATCTCTAATTTTCCACTTGGCAGAGCCGCAGAGGGATACAAATCCAAATCCAAATAGAATTCCAAATTAATGTTAGAGTTATTTAAGTTGAAACCGTAATCTTCGTTCTTCATTCTATTTAGCGTTGTAATTATCTCCTCCCTTCCCTTTTCGTCCATTCCCCATTGTATGTCTGAGTCCTATTATAATTGAAGACCAAAACCGGAAAGTAAACCTTACTGCTGCTGCTGCTGCTCCCCAGAGTTATTTGAAAAGGATTCCACCTGGTTATCGGTTTAAACCAACCGATGAAGAGCTCATCTGGTACTTGCAAAAAAGGATCAACAACGAAGAACTCCCGCCCAATAAGATTCATGAATGTAATATCTACTTAAAAAATCCTCAAAAACTAGCAGGTGAACACTACAATTATTTTTAGTTTTCTTGCTCCTTTTGTTTTTTATTTATATAGCTTCGTTTCAGTAGAGGAAAGTAGACGGACTGCGTACTTGTTAGAATGCAAATTAATTAGGGTACTTTATATAGATTCTTGATTAATTTAATTAAGCTTCCTGATGCATGCAATGTACGTAGAATTAATTTAATATAGCCTCTTATTAATTAATTTAATTTAGCTTCTTAATTAATTTAATTAAGCTTCTTGATGCTTAAATTAGGGTTTTAAAGATTCTTGGTTTAATTAAGCATCTTAATCAAACCACAAGCACAATTAATCTTCAAACATCAACATCAACAGTGCAATCATAAATTATAATAGTAATATGGAATCCTAGTAGAAAATCAACTCAATTTAGAAAGCAATAAATTAGTAGAAAAATTAATGAAGCGATGAATTATTTGTCTAATTAATGAAGCGAGAACTGGGTCCGTAAGTTTTGAGAAGAAGGGAAATTTGTCTAATTAATAAAAAGAAAAGATAATTGCCTTGTGTTTATCATTTTAGCATGTTAATATCAATGCCCTTATAGGAACTGTAATTTAGCCCTCCAAATATAAATTGCAGTATATAGTTAAAGATAAAATATTTCGGTTGCATATATGCAATCTGTTCTAAAAAATAAAATCCAACTTAGATTAGTTAAAGACTGAATGACACTTCTGTCCCTTCAAGTTTTCAAGTTTTCACTTACTTTCAATGTCGTCCTTAAAGTTTATTTTTCGTCAATTAAGTTTTTAAAGTGACATTTTTAGCGTTTTCGTTCTTCAACCTGATTTGACCCTAATCCGACCCAGTTTGACTCAACCCGATTTTTAATATTTTAAAATAAAATAAATATTTTTAATATTTTAAAGTAAAATATTATTTTTAAAATAATAATTATATTTACTATTTTAAAATAAATTTTTATTTTTAAAATAATAATTATTTTTAATATTTTAAAATAAAATAATTATTTTAAAAGAAAATATTATTTTTAAAATAATAATTATATTTAATATTTTAGAATAAAATATTTTTTTAAATAATTAATATTTTTAATAATTTAAAATAAAATATGAAAATTTTAAAATCCAACTTATATTAGTTAAAGGATAATTTCAAACTAAGTTAATTAGAAATATTACTAATTAATTATATAGTTTACAAATTTTGCTTAATATACGTACAATTAAGTGGATAAACACAAAAACTCGTGCATGTTTATCTCTAATTTTCCACTTGGCAGAGCCGCAGAGGGATACAAATCCAAATCCAAATAGAATTCCAAATTAATGTTAGAGTTATTTAAGTTGAAACCGTAATCTTCGTTCTTCATTCTATTTAGCGTTGTAATTATCTCCTCCCTTCCCTTTTCGTCCATTCCCCATTGTATGTCTGAGTCCTATTATAATGGAAGACCAAAATCGGAAAGTAAACCCTACTGCTGCTGCTGCTGCTTCCCAGAGTTATTTGAAAAGGATTCCACCTGGTTATCGGTTTAAACCAACCGATGAAGAGCTCATCTGGTACTTGCAAAAAAGGATCAATAACGAAGAACTCCCGCCCAATAAGATTCATGAATGTAATATCTACTTAAAAAATCCTCAAAAACTAGCAGGTGAACACTACAATTATTATTAGTTTTCTTGCTCCTTTTGTTTTTTATTTATATAGCTTCGTTTCAGTAGAGGAAAATAGACGGACTGCGTACTTGTTAGAATGCAAATTAATTAGGGTACTTTATATAGCTTCTTGATTAATTTAATTAAGCTTCCTGATGCATGCAATGTACGTAGAATTAATTTAATATAGTCTCTTATTAATTAATTTAATTTAGCTTCTTGATTAATTTAATTAAGCTTCTTGATGCTTAAATTAGGGGTTTAATTATAGCTTCTTGATTAATTTAATTAAGCTTCTTGATGCTTAAATTATGGTTTTAAAGCTTCTTGGTTTAATTAAGCATCTTAATCAAACCACAAGTACATCTAATCTTCAAACATCAAACACCGCAATCATAACTTATAACAGTAATATGGAATCCTAGTAGAAAATCAACTCAATTTAGAAAGCAATAAATTAGTAGAAAAATTAATGAAGCGATGAATTATTTTTCCCTTACAAAATATATATTCTAATCTTTAAAGTTTTAACTATTTTTTTTAAAACGTTGTTCAGGGGCAGAAAAGCTAATAAATAATATCTTGTGTATTCATGTATACAGAAGAATACAAGTCGAGTAATGAGAAGGATATATACTTCTTTACTCCAAGACAACGGAAGTACAAGAATGGAGTTCGACCGAATCGCTCTGCAGGTGATGGATATTGGAAGGCTACGGGAGCTGATAAAGCCATCGAACATAACGGTGAGGAGGTTGGCTGTCGTAAGGCTTTGGTATTCTACATGGGAAAACCTCCAGCAGGCAGTAAAACTTGTTGGATTATGCATGAGTATAGAGTCAAGAATGCTCCAGAGTGTCAAAGAACAGAAAACCACGATTACATGAAGGTAATTATTACGTCTGTTTCACAAAAATAATCTAATTTGTCAATTTTATTTTGTTTAAATGATGAGACGTACGTACGGTATATTTTTTAGTGAAATAATTATTATATATAGAAAATGACACAAGGTGCTTGAATTTGTTATCGTCCATTATCATATCACTCTGTTAAACAAATAATCCTTAATTAATACTACCTCCGTCTCACAATAAGTGCTTTTTTAGGCTTTAACATTTTTTCCCAAAATAAGTGATGGGTTAGAATTTCAATACAATTTTTTCAATATTTTTCCATATGTGCCCTTATGCAACCAATGGTATTTATTGCGTATTTATTGAAAAGTTGAAAGGTTGAAGAAAGAGAAAGAGAGACCAAAAGGAAATAAAAAAAGTCACAAATAAAACAAAGAAAGTATATTAAGGGTATTTTTGTCATTTTAACTTGTGTATTGATATGTGTGATTTAAGTTAAAAAAACACTTATTATGAGACGGAAGTAATATATATTTATAAGTTTTACAAATGCGACTATATTTTACTCGAGACTAACTCTTGATTGTATTTTTTGGGTTTTGTAGTTGGATGATTATATTTTATGCAGGATATATGATAATTCAAAACCTCCAACGGGCATTATAAGAAATGATCTGCCGCCCCAAGTTACAGAAGTTGAGAATCAAGAAGTAGTAGTAATTAATAACAATGCTCAACCCCTGAATTCGGCGCCCATCCAGCCAGCTGCTTCCATGGCCTCCAAACAAATAGTCGTGCATAGCGGTTATAATGACAATGAGAGCTACATGTTCTCCCATGATCAAATGGCTAGCGACGACGAAACACCTATGGGATATTTCATGCCTTTTGACAATCAACATGATGAACTCGCAGATCATTTTCAGAATCATGAGTTTACAGGAGCACCTGATCAAGTACATGATATTGCTCCCTTCAATCCAAATCAAGATATGGTTCCATTTGGCTTCGATTATTCAAATCAAGCTATGGTAGTCGATCCGTCGGTTAATTATTTAAATCAAGCTGTGGTTCCTTTTGATCATTTTCATGATTATTCAAATCATATGCAGCAGATGATTGGAGCATCATCATCATCGGTGATAGATCAGTTGCAGCAGCCCTATTCCACACAAAACGACATCCAGCCTAATACGATCAATCATCCTTATCCATATTATTCTAGTCATGTTAAACCAGAAGAACGTGATCAAGGAGGAGTCTGGGAAGAAACAAAGGAGGTCCTTGGCCATTTTTCAGCACAACCTGATATTAACACTGATAATCTCATGTCAACGGATGTTTAAAGATCGCATGCCTTCTCCTGATCCCGATAGTACTACGTACTGACTATATTTTTTTTATGCAAGTTTAGCTTGTTGAGTTTTGTAATTTGTTCAGTTCAGACCTTTTAAGGAATAAGTATATAGTAGCGCGAAATGAGACAATTTTGCACTGCTACTTGTAGCTTACGTAGGATTTTTGCTACACAACTAGTCTAAACTGAAGTGTTTTGTTTTTTGAACAATAGAAATCTAGTTTCTTGGGTTGATTTTCTGAGTTTTTATTACTGATTTTCGTACATTGAAGGGATTATGCTTACCTTGCATATTGTCTTACGTATATTTTTGGTGCATATATTAATTAAACAAACCGCGGGGATTTATTTTTACGAAGCAACGTCGGTTCATTCTAGCTTTTAATTTGGTCATTTGAACTTGTATTCTCCATTGTCTTTTACTGGTGTTGGTTTAACATATGCTTTTATAGCTTTTAGTTGATATATATTCGAGTTTTGATCAAGGACCCAAAAATTTTCTGGTATAATTTTTGATATGATTGTCTGAATTTCAGTTTTAAAACAGAAAATTGTATGTACTAGTTACCAAGCTAGCAGATTTTATTTTTCCTTTTTATGTCAAACTAATTAGGTCATTTCAGGATAATATGATACTAATATTTTTTACAATTTTATATAAATAATGCTACTATCACATAAATTCTATCACATAACTCTCACATACACACACAAATATACTGCGGGTCCCGCATATCAGGCAGGAACCCACAGTATGTATGTGTGCATATGTGAGAGTTATGTGATACTTTTTATGTGATAGTAGCATTGCTCATTTTATATACATTGGCAAACACTAGATATATATCTTGTGGATCTTTGGAACTTAAAACAGTACTTGAGGAAAATATTAATGAAAAAAAAGTTTATTGGAGCTTTTTGAATAATATATTATAATTAACAACATTTGTGCTTGATTATTATTAGTTTTTTCAAGATGTAACTAGCTACTTAGATTTATTTTATGAGTGATTTAGTTTTACCCATACACCGATGGGTTGTCTAACTGAGTTAGACAGTTTTTAACTAGTTACCTGATATTTTTTTATTTTATTTTTGATTTTGTTTACAAAATCTTTTTTCCTTAGCCTTTCCTTTTCTGAGTTTCAAATGCACCATTTTGTGTCCAACAATGCTACTATTACATAAATTTTTTTACATAACTCTCACAAACAAACGGATGCATATCGTGAGCCCTTTCTTAACATGCGGAACTCATATTTTATATATATATATATATATATATATATGAGAGTTATGCGAAAATTTGTACGTAAGAGTAACATTATTTTTCTGTGACTGCTCAAAAGACTTAATTGGTTCATATTCCAACAGCTCGCTATCCAAAAACCGCGTGTGCAACAGATTAATAAAATACTATTTCACATAAATTCTATCGCATAACTCTCACATACACATATATATACTGCGTGTCTCGTATGTCAGGCAGGGATCCACAGTATATACGTGTGTGTATATGAGAGTTGTGTGATACTTTTTATGTGATAGTAGCATTGCTCATTTTATATACATTGGCAACAGATTAATAAAATACTATTTCTGGCTGTCGCCTGATCGGCACGCACTATTTTGACTCATAACCACTTGTTTTAGCCATCAGTTGCCAGCTAATAAAAATAGTAAAATACCCACTCCTCGGACCCACATTTGATTTTGCATGCAAATTGGCCAGAACAGAACCTTCCTCAGCTGATCTCTATAAATACCCACCCATTTATTCATTTATTCCAACATCTCGGCTAATCACAGTTTTCATTGACACTGGATCGTAGAGTCTGTAACTCTTCGACTCTTCACTAACTCCAAAGAGAACGCAGCTGCGACTTTTATCTTCAAGTTGTCCTTCGGGCATCAGGGACATGAGCCTGTGCAACATAAGTTTGTTTTACGTAAATTTTAATATTTGGGAAAAATAATTATATTTTTTTGCATTAATTTATACATTTTATGGGTATTAAAATTTTACCTTTAAATTACATAAAAAATATATTTGAATGTATATTACGTAAATTTTAATTTTTGATAAATTTAATTAGCAAAAAATGTATGACTTTATTTTCCTAATAAAATGAATCTTTATTATTTTTTGAAATTTATGTTATTTATTGCACATGTTCATAATTTAATTAATTAGATAACGTTAAGAAAAAATTATAATATACAAATTTATATTTAGTAGATATATTAAGCATTATAACTTGAAGGGTATATTAGACATTATATTAAAAATATTTTTGAATATTAGTTGGTCAATCACACTAACACTCTGTTTATGAGTTTTGGACGAAAAATAAAAGAATAGAAAACTTAAATTAGAACTGAAAAGAAAAGAATAGAAAACTTTAAATTTTTCTTTATGTTGTTTCTGAGTTTTTACTAGAAAAAAAAAATAGAAAATTTAAATTTTTTCTTTTCTTGCGTTTTTGAGTTCCAATGAAAAGAAAAGAAAAATATCACTTTTACAAATTTATCCTTTTATTAATTATAACCATTAAACCATTATTAAAAATATGCAAAATAATTTTAATCTAAGAAAAAAATTCTATAATCAAATACAAATATTCAAATAAATATTAAACAAAAACTACTTGTACAAAGTCATTGTCATACCATACCTAAAAGTCATAACATAATCTGTATTATTAATACTAACGGAGATTATTCGTTCCTTCTGTTTGATTTTCCTTCGACCTTTATTTTCATTCCTTCTGTTTGATTTTTATGGTTTTCTTTTTCTAAATCGATGTTGTGAGTAAGTTTTTTCTTAGATTTATCAGTTTTGATGTGTGTTGGTGTAATAAAGTCAGGTTCTTTTCATTATATATATATATATATATATATATATATATATATATATATAGAACTTGCATCTGAATGTATTGGATTCGTATATTTATGAATTTTTGGCCCTTTTTTTGTTTGCTGGCGGGATTTGATGATTTGGTACTTTACAAATGAATAGTGAGGGTGAGGGAAAAGGAAAAGGTGGATTGGATTGGAAAAGTGAAGGAAAATTGATATATTCTCACTGTTTTACTAGGATAAATAGGTCTCTCAAATTCTTTAGCTAAATTTATCTTTTCAAAATATTCTCTTTTCTCGTACTTTTACTCTAGCAGCATCAACAAAATTCCCCTAAACTTTTCCTTTCTTGCTTCAAATCTTTTACTCACTCTCTCAATCTACCCGACCACACACTGAGTACTACTGTGTGAGTACTTTGAAATATTTAGCTTAACTAACAAATTTTCTGGTTTAAATCTATTATGTGATAGCTCTTTAGTTTTTTGCTAATGGTGGTGTTTGTAACGACCCCAAAATTCATACAATATAATTCTCATTCTCGATCGTTAACAATACAACTTTAATCTATCTTTACATCATTATTCAATATTAAAATCACTAAAAATACAGAATATTTAAAATTTTTATACAATCTTTCTTTATTGCCCTAAATCGCAACCTTTACATTACAAATATTTGATTCAATTCTATTACATGTATCGCTTCTGTAAGACCTCGAATTTTATGAAATAGAAGTATTCAATTTTTCTTATAATTATTATTCAGTAAATGGTTAAATTGATAAAAGGTTAAAGTTGAGGGTGATGTATGAAATTTTTTCAAAATAAGTAAGTGGTAATAAAATATTCATTGTGTCGGGAAATATTCGTTTGGTCGTGAAATATTCTTGTTGTCGGAGAATATTCGTAAGACGGCGCAGCCATTTGTGGGCCCCACAACGGAATAACTGTCGGATGAAGAAAACGACAAAAATAAATTTTTAAAAATAACGGCATAGTTGTTACCGTTAGAACTGTTGAAATACCCGGTGGTTAAAAGAACAGTAATACGCGGTGTTGCACTATAGCACACGGTATTGCACAGTAATTCTAATTATTGGTTCTTACGTAAGAAGTCACTTACTGAATAATTGTTACAGTGATTACTGTTCAATATTTTATATTATTGATTCAATAATTGCATGATATTTTATTGGTTCAATAATTGCTACGTTGATATTTTATATCAATAATTGCTACGTTGCTATTTTATATGATTGATTCAATAATTGCTACCATTAATATTTTGTATTATTGATTCAATAATTGTCATTGCACAGTATTTTAAATTATCAAATCAATAATTCATATTATTTGAATAATATTGTTAGATAACATTATTGATAATGTCTAAGGAAGTTCTGTCGAGGAAAGGGGTTAGGTTAATCTAATTGCGCGCCAGTAAGGAGCAATTCTTATCGGAAAGCCTCCTCTTTCCTGGGAACGACCTGGTTGTCAATATTGTGGTTCAATAGTATTATTTGAAAATAATTAATTATTGATAAAAATGATAAGAAAATATTTATTTAATGTGGATATAAATGGAAGAATTTTTAGTAGAGTGACAATTGTTAAAAAATTGATATTTTATCTTTTCTGATAAAATAATTCATTCGAATATATTATTATAATATTACATTATAAGTGTATAATGTGATAATATATTAATATAATAATGGTGATATATTTTTACAATAAATTCATGATTTATGAGTAAATGAGGTGGAAAAGAGAAAATGGATTTTTTAATAATTGTAAATATGTTAATATATATATATATATATATATGTGTGTGTGTGTGTGTGTGTGTGTGTGTGTACGTAATTGTGTGTGTGTGTGGAGGAAATGATGAGGGTGAAAGAAGAAAATGGGGAGAGAGAGAGAAGAGAGAGAGTTAGTGGGAATTGGTGGGGGGAAAAGAAAGAAGAAAAGAGATAAAGAAAAAGAAAGGAGGAGGAAGAAGGAGAAAAGGGGGAGAGAGAAAAGAATGAGAGGAAAATTGAAAAATCATCTGTATGTGAATTTCAGTCATTTTTCGTTCGGAATTTGGAAAAAACTTTATTCTACAAAGTTGTAGAGAATTAAATTTCCTATGGAATGATTATAAGATTCATTTTTTTCTGATAAAAGGGCTATTTATTATGAATTATTGAAGTTTCGGAAATAAATATTTATTAAAAACATGGGTGGGCCCCACTTTTGTTTTTTTTTTGTGGAATAAATGCTGAACTTGCAAGAGGTGTGCGTACAAATTCAAAGGAGTAAAAGCCTCCGGTAGCAGGTTTGGTCAACATAGGTATTCTGGCATTTTCCTATAAATAGGGTGCTTAGTTAGAAATTAAAAACACACCAGAATCAGAAAATTTTCTCTCTATAATATCGAGCGTATTTCTTGTGAGTATTTAGATATTTTGAGTGTTGATAACAGTGCAAGTGTTCGTCAGCATAATATCCGATAATCTAGACAGATTGAGTATTATACTGAGGTAAGGGATATTATTGTTGTAAGGGATGTTATTATGTTTCGTAAAAGAGGTTATTTTTCGTAAATGATAATATTTTTGTGAAATGGTATTTTGGTAAAGGACGTGATTTTATACTCGTAAGAGGTATTATTGTTTTCGTATTCGTAAGGGATGGTAAGGGATGTTATTTTCCTTGTAAATGATGTTATTTCTTTCAATATCATTTCACCGGAATATTGGTCTGAACTTTATTATGAAAATTTTACATTTTCATGTCGGAGTTACTATTCATGAGTTACTATTCAATAGTTACTATTCACGAGTTACTACTCATGGGTTACTATTTATGAGTTACTATTCACGAGTTACTATTTATGGGATACTATTCACGGTAAAAAAATAATTTTTTTTTCATGTCCAAATTATCTTTGATTTATGAATCTTACTCTTGAAATTAGATCCATGTTTTGATTATATTGTTCTTACTGCCATATATAACATTTTTATAATTATGGTGATGGAAGTTCTCTTTGACTTGAGTGTAAAGATGGGTAGATTATTGGTATGACCATGACTATGGGTTCTCTTTGGCCAGTAGTGCAAAGATGAATTGTTGACTGGTATGATCATGACCATTGAGTTTGCAATTGAATATCTTTAGATTAAGTGCAAAGGTGAATTGATCAACATGGTTATAAATGTTATTTCTATGAATTTTGAAATGATTAGATATTTCTTTGAGATTTGAATATCTTTGGCCTGTAGTGAAAAGATGAACTATTGATGAATATCTTTAGCCTGTAGTGCAAAGATGAGCTGTTGATTTATGTATATCTTTGGCCTGTAGTGCAAAGATGAACTGTTGATAAATATCTTTGGCCTGTAGTGCAAAGATGAGCGGTTGATTTGTGAATATCTTTGGCATGTAGTGCAAAGATGAGCTATTGATGAATATCTTTGGCCTGTAGTGCAAAGATGAATGATTAATTGTTGAATATCTTTGGCCCGTAGTGCAAAGATGAATTGATTAGCATGATTATGAACAGGAACTGTGATTTGGTATAACCATGATCTTTGGTGTTTCAGGTAAAGACTGGTGATGAAAGTTATCTTCGTCCTGGGTGTGAAGAGGAATTTAGTAACACAAATATGATTATGAATTATTCACATGATTGTGGACAGGAACTGTTGATTGATGTTACAGGAATAAAACGTTATTGGTGGACTTTTAACATGGAGATGATAATAGACATTTTGGTCTATTTGACTTTTCTAATGGATTGTTCGTTCCGCTGCAACTATGGTTGAAAAGTTTTACCATCTACCATATATTCTAAATCTCTGATTTATTACTGACAAATGCTACTGATAATTTGATTATCTTTAGCCATGATATTCTTTACTGGGCTATTTGTGCTCACCCTTTTGCTTCACAGTTCCTTTCAGGTAATAAGAGTGTAGCTGGGTCGAGCGGGGATAACAGGGGAATAGAACGAGGGTCTATAACTGTTGAAGTTTTACACCAAACAGTATGAAAATAATTTTATTGAAAATTTTAGATAAGTGTAAGACCCCAACTTTTATGAATAAAGATTTAATTTTCTTTATATATTATTTCGAAATAGTAAGGTGTTGATTTGATAAATATGAAAGTTATGGGTGAAATGTGCAAATATTTTAAAATGAGCAAGTGGTTATAAAATATTCTGGTTGTCGGGGAATATTCGTTTGGTCGTGGAATATTCTTGTTGTCGGGGAATATTCATATGACGGCGCAGCTATTTGTGGGCCCCACAACAGAATAACTGTCGGATATAGAAAGCGACAAAAATAACCTTTTTATAAAATAACGGCGTAGTTGTTACCGTTAGTACTGTTGAAATACCCGGTAGTTAAAATATAGTGATACGCGGTGTTGCACAGTAGCACACGGTATTGCACAGTATTTCGAATTATTGAGTCTTACGTAAGAAGGAACTTATTCAATTATTGTTACAGTAATTACTGTTCAATATTTTATATTATTGACTCAATAATTGCTACGTTGATATTTTATATTATTGACTCAATAATTGTTACATTGATATTATATTGATTCAATAATTGCTACGTTGATATTTTATATCAATAATTGCTACGTTGCTATTTTATATGATTGATTCAATAATTGCTACAGTTGATATTTCGTATTATTGATTCAATAATTGTCATTGCACAGTATTTCACATTATCAACTCAATAATTCATATTTTTTGAATAATATTATTAGATAGCATTATTGACAATGTCTAAGGAAGTTCTGTCTAGGAGGGGTTATTTAATTGGGCGCCAGTAAGAAAAGTCCTTATCGGAAGGCCCCCTCTTTCCTGGGAACGACCTGGTTGTCAATATTGTAGTTCTGTAATATTATATGTGAATAATTAATTATTGATTTATATGATAAGGAAATATTTATTTTGTGGATATAAAAGAAGGAATTTGCGCTGATGAGTTTTTATCAGTATTTTGGTGTGGAAAATCATCTGTTTATGAATTTCGGATAATTTATGTTTGGAATTTGGAAAAACTTCCTTCTACTAAGTTGTAGAGAATTAAATTTCGTATGGAAGGGCATAGAATTTGTATTTTTCTGATAAAGGGGCTATTTATTATGAATTATTGAAGTTTTGGAAAATAAATATTTTTTTAATGGGTGGGCCCCACTTTTGGTTGAAAAAATGCTAATGGCTTTTGGGAGAAGCAGCCGGCGACGGAAGAAAAAATAAATAATAATATTTTATTATTTTAGTCTCCATTGGCATCCTAAGTTTTTCCTATAAATAGGGTGCTTAGGTTAAAATTGAAAATCACACCAGAATCAGAAGTTTTCTCTCTCTATAATATCGAGCGTATTTTTGTGAGTATTTCAATACTTTGAGTGTTGCTATTCAGTGCAAGTTTTTTTCGATATTATATCGGATATTCCAGCCAGAAGTGTTATTCTTTTGAGGTAAGGGATGCTATTTTCTTTCGTAAATGATGTTATTCTTTTCAATATCATTATACCGAAATATTGGCATGGATTTTGTTATGAAATTCTTATTTTTTTCGTCGGGGTTACTATTCACGTATACGGCACTATTCACAGAAAATTAAATTTTCTTCTATATGTCCAAATTGCTTGTTAAAGTTCTTATCTTTGATTGTATCCAAGTTTTGAGCTCTATTCTTGAATTTTGCTCCACAAAGTATTATTATGGGATATTTTTGAACTTGGATAAACTAAAATACGAATCCTTAATCTTTGTATTTTATCTCACTGGATTCGTTATTTATGTTATTTTTCATCATCCTCAGTCCTAAAAGGTGATATAACTGAATATCTTTGGCCTGTAGAGCAAAGATGAATGATTACCTGATGAATATCTTTGGCCGTAGTGCAAAGATGACAGGTGTTGAGATGAACATGACCACTGATGATACAAATGAATATCTTTGGCCTGTAGTGCAAAGATGAATATTTGATTCGAGATGTATATTGATTGATGTTACAGGGATAAAATATTGATGACAAACGGTTATTTCCGCTGCGATTATTGATCTAAAATTTGTTGTTCATAATATTTTATCTAAATTGTTGAAGACTAACGATAATTCATTTTTCCATTATCTTAGTCATCATATTCTTTACTGGGCTAGTTGAGCTCACCTTTTTCATCTGTTGTCCTCTTCAGGAAATGAGAATGTTGCGGGAACTAGTCGGGGGACAGAGTGATTGTCCGAGTTAGAGCAGTAGTAGTCCTCACTATTTCTGATAAATAGTGTGATAATAATTGTAATGAGGACTTAGTTTGAATATTAATATTTTTTACATATTTGTATTGACACTCACAGTTGTGTGGTCGTATTTTTGCACGACCGTGTGATATAAAGTTTGTATTTGAATTCTGTACCTATGTATTTGGCGACTCAGAATGGGTTGGGTTGACTGGACCTATTCTGGGGGGCGTCACAGTTGGTATCAGAGCTTAGGGATATGATCTCTGGTGGAGATCGGGGAATAGAACTAGGAGGGGAGAGACGAGTAAATCCTTCACTAGTATGTCATACCTAAGCTTATGTGGTATTTAATTGGTCAGTCGGAGCATAGGGTTAATATGTGATATGTTGATTTGTTTAATTAACCCTTGTTTTATGGCAGTATTTGAGAATGGCAGCTGAGAATGTTAACAACGAAGTGAATGAGACCGTGGAGACACTTTTAATCACTAACCAGGAGAAAGTGCAACAAGAAGGCAATGTTCATGCTGAAAACAACGCTGGTCAGACGATAAACGATGAGATGTTTAGAAGTTTTTTGCAGTTTATGCAAAACCAGACGAGGGAGACTCGTGTGCAACATACAGGTGGAGATAATAACAACACGCGAATTATCACTGCCAAGCAGTTCAAAGAATTGGGACCACCAGAGTTTCTGGGAAAGCCGGATCCGATCAAGGCGGAGACGTGGATTAAACAAATTACCAAGATATTTGATGTCTTGGGATGTACGGAGGAACAGAAGGTTCCATTCGCCACGTTTATGTTCCGTGGAGAGGCAGATTACTGGTGGGAATCCGTGAAGCGTACCCAGCCTGTCGCACTCAAGATGTCTTGGGAAGCGTTCCAGAAACTATTCAATGACAAGTACTGAAAGTATTCGTCATATGAAGGAGGTAGAGTTTATCAGACTCGAACAAAATAACATGACGGTATCCCAGTACGAGGCTAAGTTCGCGGAGCTGTCCAGGTTTGCACCTCATTTGGTGGAGAATGAGGAACGTATGACGCGGATGTTTCTAAGAGGTTTGAAACCCGAAATACGTCAATACCTCATTTCTCATAAATTTTCTCTATATTCGGATGTAGTAAATAGGGCCCAGTTGTTAGAACGAGATAATGATTATGTTCAACCGAGGGACCACTACCAAGGTCGTACCGGTGGCAGCAGTCATCGGAGCAACGACAACCAGCGAGGAGGAAAGTATGACAGAAGCGGTAACCACTCCGGTGGTAATTGTGGCCATGATAGTAGAAGAAGCGAATCGGGGAGAGATTTCAAGAAGAGAAGGTACAACAATGAGAACGTGAAGACGTCGACATCAGCACCAGCATCAACTGTTTCGAGGGGAGGAGAACGACCACCGGTCGTATGCTATAAGTGCGGAAAAGAGGGACACATCAGCCCAAACTACCCACAACAATTCAAAGCATGTTATAACTGTGGAAAAGAAGGACATATAGCTCGAGATTGTCCTATTGCGAAACCAAGTCCAGCGGGGGTGGTGATTCCAAAGGCGGTTGCAGACAAGTCAAAATCGGTGATTCCTAGAAGAGCGTTTGTCGTGACAGCCCAAAACGCGAAGAATCCACACGAGGTGATTACGGGTAAGCTAATCATAAACTCTTGCGAAGTTTACACCTTGTTAGATACCGGTGCTACCCATTCTTTTATTTCACCTACTTGTGCTCAACGTTTGAACTTGACTTCTGATAAATTAGACTTTGACTTATCTGTTGAAACTCCGTTGGGAGAAACCTTCGTTACATCTACAGTTTACAAATCTTGCTTGATTCAGATTGGTACCCTTACCTTACCCGTCGATCTGATATCTTTGAAAATACTTGCATTTGACGTGATTTTAGGAATTGATTGGTTAACCACTTACCATGCCAAAATTGATTGTTTTCGTAAGGTTGTTAGTTTTCATATTCCTAATCAACCTGTTGTGCGAATCCAAATCACCAAACCACTAAAATCAGTTAATATCATTTCAAGTCACAAAGCTATTCGTTTATTAAAAAACGGATGTCAAGCTTTCTTAGCTCATGTCACCGATCTAAACCAGAATACATCATATTTGAATAATATTTCCAGTTGTTAATGAGTTCCCTGATGTATTTCCCGAAGAACTTCCTGGTCTACCCCCAGAACGTGAAGTTGAATTCTTTATTGACCTTGAACCCGGTACAAAACCCATTTCTAAAACCCCATATCGAATGGCTCCTATTGAACTTCAGGAGTTAAAGGTCCAACTACAGGAGTTGTTAGACATCGGTTTTATTCGTCCTAGTACGTCTCCTTGGGGTGCTCCTGTTTTATTCGTAAAGAAGAAAGACGGGAGTATGCGACTTTGTATTGACTATCGGGAGTTGAACCATGTCACCATCAAGAATAGGTATCCGTTACCTCGTATTGATGACCTGTTCGACCAGCTGCAAGGAGCGCAATTCTTTTTAAAGATCGATCTTCGTTCTGGATATCATCAGTTGAAGATTAAAACTGAGGATATTCCAAAGACTGCTTTTAGAACACGGTACGGGCATTATGAGTTCTTAGTCATGTCTTTTGGATTAACTAATGCTCCTGCTGCTTTCATGGATATGATGAACCGTGTATTTAAGGAATATTTAGATCAGTTCGTTGTTGTCTTTATTGATGACATCCTCATCTATTCTAAAAGTCGTGAAGATCATGAGCACCATTTGAAGTTGGTACTTCAAAAGCTTCGTGAGAACAAGCTATATGCCAAGCTGAAGAAATGCGAGTTCTGGCTTGAGGAAGTAGCATTTCTTGGGCACGTGGTATCGAAACGTGGAGTATCTGTTGACCCGGCGAAGATTGAAGCAATACAAAGCTGGGAGCAACCTAAGTCGGTGACTGAAGTACGAAGCTTTTTGGGCTTAGCTGCTTATTATCGGAGGTTCGTAGAGGGATTTTCTCGAATCGCTACTCCATTAACTCAGTTGACTAGGAAAGATACAAAATTCGTTTAGGGGCGAGGAATGCGAGAAGAGCTTCCAAGAGCTCAAGAGAAGACTTATTTCGGCACCTGTTCTGACAATATCATCTGGTTCGGATGGATTTGTTATCTACAGCGATGCTTCGGGCAAAGGGTTAGGATGTGTTCTCATGCAACATGAGAAATTCATAGCCTATGCCTCGCGACAACTCAAAGAATATGAGAGGAATTATCTTACTCATGATCTAGAGTTGGCAGCTGTCATTTTTGCGTTGAAGATCTGGAGACATTACTTGTACGGAGAGAAAGTGGAGATTTATACGGATCATAAGAGCCTTAAATATTTCTTCACTCAGAAGGAACTCAACATGCGGACAACGACGTTGGCTTGAGCTGTTGAAAGATTACGATCATACCATCCAATACCATCCTGAAAAGCAAACGTGGTAGCTGATGCGTTGAGTAGAAGATCATATGTAAAACGAATGCGATGATGTCAAGTATACGCGTAAAACCAGCTTTGATTGATAAAGTTAAAGCTGCTCAAGCTACGGATGCGGAGCTGATGAAGATGAAGAAGAAGGTGCAAGAAGGTGCCATTCCAGAAGCAAGAATCGATGAAGAGGGAATACTTCGAGTCAACTCCAGACTTTGTGTTCCTAATGATTCTGACTTGAAGCATAGAATCATGATGGAGGCACACAACACACCATTCACAATCCATCCTGGGAGTACCAAAATGTATCGTGATCTCCGACATACATTTTGGTGGAGCAATATGAAAAGAGAGATCACGGAGTTTATTTCGAGATGTTTAACGTGTCAACGTGTAAAGGCGGAGCATCAAGTACCGAAGGGTCCATTGCAACCACTGGAGATTCCGAAATGGAAGTGGGAACACATTACGATGGATTTCGTTACGGGTCTTCCCAAGGTTTCTCAAGGCATAGATGCGATTTGGGTTATTGTTGATAGGTTAACCAAGTCTGCTCATTTCTTGCCGATACGAGAGACTTATTCCCTTGAACGTCTTGCTCATATGTACGTGAATGAGATTGTGAGATTGCATGGCATGCCAGTATCCATAGTTTCGGATCGTGATTCTAGATTTACTTCACGATTTTGGATCAGTTTGCAGAAAGCTATGGGCACGGATTTACGATTCAGTTCGGCTTATCATCCTCAAACAGACGGACAATCGGAAAGGACTATTCAAACTCTTGAAGATCTATTGAGACTTTGTGTTCTAGACTTCAAAGGGAGTTGGGATAAGTACTTACCATTGGTGGAATTCTCCTACAACAACAGTTATCAGGCAAGTATAGGCGTGGCTCCATTCGAAGCGTTGTATGGGAAAAAGTGTCGTTCTCCAGTATGTTGAAACGAGGTGGGTGAAGCAACATTGTTGGGACCGGAGTTAGTACGTATGACTACGGAAAAAATCCAAATGATCCGGCAACGGATACAAACAGCACAAGATCGACAAAAGAGTTATGCAGATCTTCATCGAAAGGACATGGAATTTAATGTTGAGGACCATGTATTGTTACGTATTGCTCCATGAAAAGGAGTTACGAGGTTTGGGAAGAGAGGAAAGCTCAATCCACGATTCATTGGTCCATTTGAGATTCTTTGACCGGGTAGGGAATGTGGCTTATAGACTCACTTTACCTCCAAGCATGTCTCATGGTCATAACGTGTTTCACATATCCGTGTTACGTAAATATGTGAAGGATCCAAACCGCATTATTGAATTAGAACTAGACGAGATAGCCGAAGATTTAACGTACGAGGAGGTACCTGTCAAGATCTTGGATAGGAAGAAGCATGTCCTACGCTTGAAAATTATACCTCAAGTTAAAGTTTTGTGGAGAAATCATGCAATTGAGGAAATGACCTGGGAGTTGGAATCGGAAATGAAAGCGAGGTATCCTCACCTTTTCGACATACCAGGTATGTACGTCAATTTCGAGGACGAAATTTCATAAGGAGGGGAGGTTGTAAGACCCCAACTTTTATGAATAAAGATTTAATTTTCTTTATATATTATTTCGAAATAGTAAGGTGTTGATTTGATAAATGTGAAAGTTATGGGTGAAATGTGCAAATATTTTAAAATGAGCAAGTGGTTATAAAATATTCTGGTTGTCGGGGAATATTCGTTTGGTCGTGGAATATTCTTGTTGTCGGGGAATATTCGTACGACGGCGCAGCTATTGTGGGCCCCACAACAGAATAACTGTCGGATATAGAAAGCGACAAAAATAACCTTTTTATAAAATAACGGTGTAGTTGTTACCGTTAGTACTGTTAAAATACCCGGTGGTTAAAATACAGTGATACGCGGTGTTGCACAGTAGCACACGGTATTGCACAGTATTTGAATTATTGAGTCTTACGTGAGAAAGAACTTATTCAATTATTATTACAGTAATTACTGTTCAATATTTTATATTATTGACTCAATAATTGCTACGTTGATATTTTATATTATTGACTCAATAATTGTTACATTGATATTATATTGATTCAATAATTGCCACGTTGATATTTTATATCAATAATTGCTACGTTGCTATTTTATATGATTGATTCAATAATTGCTACAGTTGATATTTCGTATTATTGATTCAATAATTGTCATTGCACAGTATTTCACATTATCAACTCAATAATTTATATTTTTGAATATATTATTAGATAGCATTATTGACAATGTCTAAGGAAGTTCTGTCTAGGAGGGGTTATTTAATTGCGCGCCAGTAAGGAAAAGTTCTTATCGGAAGGCCCCCTCTTTCCTAGGAACGACCTGGTTGTCAATATTATAGTTCTGTAATATTATTTATGAATAATTAATTATTGATTTATATGATAAGGAAATATTTATTTTGTGGATATAAAAGAAGGAATTTGCGCTGATGAGTTTTTATCAGTATTTTGGTGTGGAAAATCATCTGTTTATGGATTTCGGATAATTTATGTTTGGAATTTGAAAACACTTCCTTCTACAAAGTTGTAGAGAATTAAATTTCCTATGGAAGGGCATAGAATTTATATTTTTCTGATAAAGGGGCTATTTATATGAATTATTGAAGTTTTGGAAAATAAATATTTTTTTAATGGGTGGGCCCCACTTTTGGTTGAAAAAATGCTGATGGCTTTTGGGAAAAGCAGCCGGCGGCGGAAGAAAAAAAAATATTTTATTATTTTAGTCTCCATTGGCATCCTAAGTTTTTCCTATAAATAGGGTGCTTAGGTTAGAATTGAAAATCACACCAGAATCAGAAGTTTTCTCTCTCTATAATATTGAGCGTATTTTTGTGAGTATTTCAATACTTTGAGTGTTGCTATTCAGTGCAAGTTTTCTTCGGTATTATATCCGATATTCCAGCCAGAAGTGTTATTCTTTTGAGGTAAGGGATGTTATTTTCTTTCGTAATGATGTTATTCTTTTCAATATCATTATACCAAAATATTGGCATGGATTTTGTTATGAAATTCTTATTTTTTTCCGTCGGGGTTACTATTCACGTATACGGCACTATTCACGGAAAAATTAAATTTTCTTCTATATGTCCAAATTGCTTGTTAAAGTTCTTATCTTTGATTGTATCCAAGTTTTGAGCTCTATTCTTGAATTTTGCTCCACAAAGTATTATTATGGGATATTTTGAACTTGGATAAACTAAAATACGAATCCTTAATCTTTGTCTTTTATCTCACTGGATTCGTTATTATGTTATTTTTATCATCCTCAGTCCTAAAAGGTGATATAACTGAATATCTTGGCCTGTAGAGCAAAGATGAATGATTACCTGATGAATATCTTTGGCCGTAGTGCAAAGATGACAGGTGTTGAGATGAACATGACCACTGATGATACAAATGAATATCTTTGGCCTGTAGTACAAAGATGAATATTTGATTCGAGATGTATATTGATTGATGTTACAGGATAAAATATTGATGACGAACGGTTATTTCCGCTGCGATTATTGATCTAAAATTTATTGTCCATAATATTTTATCTGAATTGTTGAAGACTAACGATAATTCATTTTTTCATTATCTTAGTCATCATATTCTTTACTGGGCTAGTTGAGCTCACCCTTTTCATCTATTGTCCTCTTCAGAAAATGAGAATATTGCGGAAACTAGTCGGGGGACAGAGTGATGGTCCGAGTTAGAGCAGTAGTAGTCCTCACTATTTCTGATAAATAGTGTGATAATAATTGTAATGAGGACTTAGTTTGAATATTAATATTTTCTACATATTTGTATTGACACTCACAGTTGTGTGGTCGTATTTTTGCACCACCGTGTGATATAAAGTTGTATTTGAATTCTGTACCATGTATTGGCGACTCAGAATGGGTTGGGTTGACTGGACTTATTATGGGGGGCGTCACAATAAGTATGTCGTATTTTATACGTCATTTAACCGTTAATTTTGGTGACCTGACTTAGGTGAGGTGAACCCAACTTTGGAAGGGTGTTTTGTCACTATCATACAAGATGTCTAACCACATACGACTTCATGTTATCATAGACATGGTTGTGCACATCCACTTGCTGATTATATCCATGAACACTACCTATATAATCTGGAGTACGGTTAGAATATAATTCTCAGTTTGAGACAACAGAGATAATTATATGGCAAGAGAAGACCCACCATTGGAATGAACAAGATAGTAATCTTCTCGTTTTTCTTTGGGGTCTATTGGGTCAACCAAGGATAATTCTCGAGTCCTACGATATCTATTATAACTTAGATGCATGGCCTCCCATGTACGAAGGTTTTCTTGAGCATTTTTCAAAGATTTTAATTCCTAAAATAGTTATTGACTGTACCTTTCTGTAACGTATTTTTGATTTGGAGTCTGGATACTGTATTTGTATTGAAACTCACAGTTTAACTGTGGTCGTATTTTGTACGACAGTTTAAAAGTTAGAATTTGAATATTTTTATTGGATTCTGTACCATGTATTTCTTGGCGACCCAGAATAGGTGGGTTGTGTATTGAACCTATTTTGGGGGCGTCACAGCTTCCTTTAAGTTACTATACAAAGTATTACATCATAAGCAATATCCACTATAAATCGAATAGCTCAACTCTACAACTTTAACAAGTATAATACATCCAAAACAAACATATTACTCATCTAGAATAAATAATTTCTTGCATCGCTATTGATCTTAACATTCAATTAGCACGCATCATTATCTTGCATCCTTGACCTGCAAAAGCGGTTATTTGCAAGAGTGAACTCGACAACTCAGCAAGACCTAACAATTTCATGCATCACATAGCACATAATAACATGCTCAACATACATCTCATAATCATCAAAGTAACATGACATACATGCTTTAATTCATATAACAATATAAAGATTGAGTTCCTTACTCAATCAACATTCTTTAATCAATTAATGCAGTCATAAATTGACTTTAACATTTCATGATTGCAACATATATAACATATCATGCTCTTTGCAAAACAATTAAAAATAGTTCATCATCAAGTTCACTTAGAAAATAAGAACTGAAAGACTTGCCTTGATCGTTGTTTACCAATAACAATTTTACAGCTTACAGTTATCTGCACTTCACGTGCCTACCAATTATATAATCATGCACATCAACTATTAGTCACATAGCACGCATAGTAGTTGTAATAGAATTTTACTCTACATCTCATAATCCTTCCGTGTAACTAATACACAATGTTCAATTAGATTGTGTTAATTTTCAATTATATCTCACTATCGTTCTTATTAGTCATGCTCGAAGTTCATTCAAGTGTTAAGTCTTGCTAAGACTCATTATTGGTTTTATATTAACCCCCTTCCATATCTTATAGTGTTCATTTTAGTTGAATTGAACACTTTTAACGTATATTACCACTTGTCACGGCGTTTCAACCTTCATTCGTCACACGTCACGATTCGTCTCATCTTGTGTATGCTTAGTGTGCTTATATAACTTATCTAATACATCATTTATTAATGTTTAAGCATCATTATATTTATTAACATTCAATGTTTATAACTTAGAACAATATTTATTATCGTCGACAAGCACTATACTTGCGTATGTGCATGTCGCGACGCCCTCCGATTGCCTCCGAATACGCATCAGTCACAAAGATGACCATTTGACCCCTGCTAACGACCTCAAATTGAAAAAGTTAAAGAACTAAAGTTGTAGGTCTACTCGTGCTTGTTCCGGATCATCTTGAATCCTACTCAATCGGATCTCGTATAAACAATTTATAGTCGTTTTACTACAGGAGGTCAAAGCAGTTTTGCATTACACTACTTAAACCACTCCGGACAGCTTGTAGCCCGCTGGGGCGGGTGTTCCTAGGCCAAAATCCCCGCTGGGGCGGGGCTCCCTGCTGTTGGGTTCCCCGGCTAGCGAACTTGCAGAGAAATAAGCCAATTTGGCTTATTTTTTAGCACCAAAGTTCGATTGTAACTAACACAATGTACATAAAATTTTATACAAACAAAATTTTAAACTTCTAACATGATTTTAACATACAACAACACCACAACACATAATCAAAACACATAATTTCATGATTATAAAGAAAATACTATTTTTAAGCGTTTTTGAAGAAATTTGGCACTGTGAGTTCGTTTTTAACCCAAATCACATGATTCAAAGCATGTTAATTTTGTTTCTTGATATATTATCATAATCTAAACTTTAATTCTCATAATCATAGTGTAAGACCCCGAATTTTATGAAATAAAAGTATTTAATTTTCTATAATTATTATCCGATTCAGTAAATGGTTAAATTGATAAAAGGTTAAAGTTAAGGGTGATATGTGCAAATTTAACAAAGTAAGCAAGTAGTCATAACATATTCGTTGTGTCGGGAAATATTCTTTTGTCGGAGAATATTCGTACGACGGCGCAGTCATTGGTGGACCCCACAACGGAATGAATGTCGGATATAGAAAGCGACAGAAGTAATTTTTTAAAAATAACGGTAAAACTATTACCGTTAAACTGTTAAAATTTCCGGTGATAAAAATACAGTAATACGCGTTGTTGCAAAGTAGCACAGTATTGCAATATCTTTGATTATTGATGCTTACGTAAGAAGTCACTCAGTATTCAATAATTGCTACAGTAGTTGTTGCACAGTATCTCATATTATTGATTCAATTATTGTCACAGTATCATCTGCACAATATTTTACATTATTAAATCATTAATGGTCAGTTATATTATTTAAATGATATTATTAGATAGCATTATTGGCAATGTCTAGAAAGTTCTGTCTAGGAAAGGGGTTAGTTAATTGCGCGCCAGTAAGAAGAAATCTTTATCGGAAGGCCCCCTCTTTCCTGGGAACGACCTGGTTGTCATTATTGTGATTCTGTAATATTAATTTAAATAATAATTATGAATGGTTGATAAAAATATTTTATTGTATTGTGAATATTAATGTTAGTGGAAATCGATTTATTTCGATAATAGTTGATTTTCGGATGTTAAAATTGACCAAACGGAGAATTAATCGGATAAACGAGCAATTAATGGGTGGTTAACATGTGGGACCCACTTATTGGTGGATAATAAATAGTTGGTGGGTGGTTGCAGGGGTGGAGGTGCAAGATTTATAAACTTGAAGGACTAAATTAAAAATTGAGGCAAAGATGGAGGTACTAAAGTGTAATTAACCAAAAAAATTTCTAGCCTATAAATACTCCTCCATCCATTCATATTTTTCATACCATTTTGAAGAGCAAAGTTATAATCAAGCTATAGAGAGAGAAGAAGAGAGAGAAAGAAGAAGATATTCTGTTACTATTTCAGTATTTAATCTTCTACTGAGGTAAGGGATGTTATTATATTTCGTAAAGGAAGTTATTTATTGTAAA